>OZ010722.1:22722994-23294408 GCA_963932345.1 Ophion ventricosus
AACCGCATTGTCGCTGAGAGTCAATTGTACGCGAAGAAATATCAAGCTTTTGTTGAACGGGGCATTGTACACGTGTATATCGACACACGTATATAGGAGACACATAATTGTTTTGTGGCTTTCTTTCGTCCCCCGGAAGCGATGAGAAACACTCCGATGTGCACGAACACTTGTTACGTTTTTATTTAATTCTTACGATTCATCGGCCTCGAATACTTCAGTCTTTTTTTTTTTTTTTTTCGTATGGTGCTCCGAACTGTGAAACAATTGCGTCCTTCCGGTAGGAGTTTTGTGTTCTGTGCGATCGAGGATTAAAGTGAAATTTCAAGTTTGGTGATTTGTTTTTTTTCTTTTTTTTTTTTTTTTCGAGACTGAGAGGGACGTCTTTTTCCTCGTGTCATCTGTCGTTGATGACGAGGGAATATCGCCAGGATGGAAGTGTCCTCCAGAAGAACGTGTCTCTGGCAACCCTGGCTCAATATCGGTTTTCAAAATATCCGCTCGATCTCGAAATCCCGAGGTAGCCGAAAACAAATTTTCTAGTTGACAGAATCGAGATAATTACGTGTATCTCTCTCTCTCTCTCTCTCTCTAATTAATTCTTCACGACTGTCCAGAAAAAAAAAACTTGAGCTTTGGGCAATGAAGTGTAAAAATTCAATAAAAAAAATTAACTTTAATAATTTAAAAAGTTTGCCAGTTGCCGGATTCGAAAAATCTGGAAGAACTCTGAACGTTAATCTGATTTTTTTTTTACGTTTCATTTCCATTCACTTAGAGAAGATGCTAAAAAGTACATTTTTTTTTGCTGATCCTTGTGAATAAAAATTTTTTTTTTCTTCCGCGGAGTGTAAAACAAAACAAGATTATACTGGCGAGTCGAAAAGTCGACTGGGACTGTGGGAGTTTTGCGGAGCCAATTTACGCACACGCTCGCACACGATTTTCTATATAAAGCGAGGAGAAGAGAGAAAGAGAGAGAGAGAGAGAGTGAGAGAGTGGACGTTGCCTCTTTCGTTTATCTCTCTCTCTCGTTGCGCGTTTCTTCTTTCATTCATCTTTCCAGCTTCCAGCGATCGTCCTTTTCGAAAACCTGTTTGTTCGAACGTTCCTCGCTCGTTCCCTCGTTCGTTCCTTCCTCGTCGTTTTACCGAACGCAACACCGTGCATCCTCTCACGGCTATTAGGCACTTCCTGTGCCCCCTTCTGGGAACCGAACGCGGCCTCATCCTCCGAACCCGCTCTTCATCAAACTCGCACGCACACGGGGTTGATTTTTCTTCTCCTCCTTCTCCTCCTCCTCATCCTCCGCCACCACCACCTCTTCGTTAGATCAAATTCCGTTTTTTTTTCGCTTTCGGAGCCGCATACGAGATCCTCGATGGAGAACACAGCAACGTAGCAAGCACACAGAACTGGAAAAGAACAATGATAAAGACAACAGGGCAAAACTTTCTACTCCTTGTTATAATTTTTGTGCGATCGAATGGCACTTAAAAAATATTTTGTACGAGCCGGTCTGTTGCAAATATACGGAGGAAGTAGGCAGAGATGACCGCGGAAGCGAGCGGGCCCTTTCTCTTTTCTTTTCACGCGTCTTCCGCGTTCTCCTGGTCAATTTATATTGTGTTTATGCAAATAGACACACACACACACACACGGACAAACGTCTGCGTACATTTATAACAGATATATATATATATATTGTCTCAATATCAGTGAATAAGTGCGAGATTAAATGGGCGGAAGTCATCGATACGATTATGTACAGAGGACAGTGCGTATACGTACACGCATTGTACATGTATTTAAATATGTATATTCGGGTTGCAGAAGAACGTCCGAAGTCAACGAGTCTTCATAGAAAGCCAAGCAGCGCGTGGCGCAGAGAACGTAGGAGGGACCCGATTCAGAGCGAGGCGCTGGATATGTCAGCAGCGAGGGTGCATCATCACAACAGGCCAAGTGTTATTGTACCGACCGCACCTCAACCCCTCAACCCGGTATGTTCTATACCGCAAGTACAAGAAAAAAAAGGGCAACGATATCAAGATGAAACATCAATTGAACTTTTCTCGACTCGCCTATAGCCGGAGTGATATTTGTAATATTGCATTCGAGGGGGGGAGGGGCGTTCACGAATGCTTCGTATTTTTCGTTTTTTAGGTCCAGAATGAGGAAGGCTAGATTGAAGAGACGCAATTAATTTTTTAAAAATATTTCCGTAACAAAAAAAGATTCTTGTATCGACTCAGAGATGTGAACAAATTTAAAAGAAAACGAATGAAAATTTTTTTTCTCACAAATCGTGAAGATATAATTGGTCTGGTAGGGAGCCTCTTTTGAAAATCGTTGCCGATGGTGCAATTTCTTTTCTGTCAGACATCGTCTGGAAAATAAATAAAAAGATTCTCGTAGGTAAGATAATTGCCAAGCATAGGGAAAAGATTTTTCAATTTATTTGTACAAGTGACAGCTGTCTGAAAGAAAAATCCTGATTTTTAGCAAAATTTTGATTTAAAAAAAAATTCATAAAAAATGAACGTGGCGTTCGATCGGAAAAAAATCCCATGCTACATTCTAGATAACAGCATAAAGAATATGTGGTATGAATTTCATGGAAATCGCGAGATATTTTGTCCACCCGTTTAAAAAGACGATCCTACTAGACGATTTATATGTTCGTCATTTGTCAAAATCTTTTTCTTAAATTTGTTCACAAAACTATAATGTATTTGTGAAAGATAAAAATCATTTTATACATTTAATAGTCGCGTAAAATTTTTCATTTATTTTAATACGTATTTTTCCGAGCGCCAAGGGAAATCTGAATTTAATCTGAATTTAAGGGTAATCTCTTAAATTCAGATTAAAAAATGAATTTCCAGTACCAGGCCATTGTGTGACGGAACGAGCTGATATGAAAACTGCCTCTTTGGGAGATGCCTCGGAAGTTTAAAACGCTTCAACACTGATTTCGTACAACTGATAAATATCAAAAAAATTTTTTTAACGACCGTCGCGAACTCGAACGTTGAATCAATGACGTCTCTAGGTATATCGTGACATTGTTAATGCCGTAGGTACGACGATCGAGGATACGGCAGTGACGCCTACGCCGTCGGCAACGCCTTCGGCAGCTATAGGAGGCCAGCGAACGGGTATCCGTAGTCCGGGAGTCGTGAGTGATCCTGCGATTGACGAGCACTTCAAGAGGTCCTTGGGCCTCAAAGATTACGCTGCTGTTTTCAACGCATCCTCGACAACCGACAAGGACACCGGTCTCAGCGGTGAGCGCGCCAAATTTTATCGTCCAGTTGCCGCAAATCTGTTAACACGAACAATGACTGCTGGCAATCCTTTTTTTTCCCCCATCGCTTAGAACGTAGACGAGGCGCACACTTCACAATAATCGTGTGTATTAATTTGATCACACGCCGTTGTTTCAGTGGACGATCACTTTGCAAAAGCCCTGGGTGAGACCTGGACGAGGCTCCAGGCAACGGGACGCAGCAAGGACTCCACATAACCTTCGTTAGCCTTGCGGAATTTCGTGATAATGGTTAAAGTCGATTGAACGATATTCGAATCGACGACACACACCGATAAAGACATTCGAAGTTCACGCTTGAGAGTCACGAGACTAGAGCGAGACATCGCGTTATTCCGTTTTTCTTTTCTCTCTCTCTCTCTCTCTCTCTCTCTCTCTCTCTCTCTCTCTCTCTCTCTCTCTCTCTCTCCCTCTCTCTTTCTCTCTCTTTCTCTATCCATACTCGTTAATTATCCCATCAACTCGGGTAAGAACAAAAATGCCTCGTTCGTTATACGCATACAGACGCAAACAGTACCAAATGCCTCGGAGATTGTGTACATAGTTCTAAGTCCCGCAAAGGTATCTCCTTTCTTCGTTTTTTTTTTTTTTTTCTTTTTGTGTCAGAGTCATCCGTTGGAGGGTTCGCTCTCCAAGCGACACGGGACTCGGTTATTTATTATCGCGTTACTACATAATACGACTAATTCCTCGCAAATGAACAAAAAAAAAAACAAAAAAAATAAGAAATCGCAGGCTTTGCGATAGAAACGCGATAACCTGTTGGTACGTTCGCAAATTTATCTTGTAGATATTATGTTATAAATATATAAATATACGTACGTAAATAAAAGCCACGCGTAAAGCAAATTGAAGAAACGATTATAATTAAAATGTCATATATCGTCGTTACCCGTAATCCTGACAATTTTACCTTCGGTATCCTCGTTAGTATTTTACGGAGTGAAAAAAATGTCAAATACTTGTCGAAGAACAAACAAACAAAAAAAAAAGAGGGAAAATCGTTACTAACCTTTTTGTCGTTAACGTGCGTTGCAGATCTTGCGGAGTGACTGAAAGAGCAGTACTGATTTCAAATGGTGCTAGGAAGTTTAATTTTGGACCCCAGCACTCACAGAAGCCAGTGCCTCTACCTTCTAACACAATTGAAACGGATCTGTCCCGAGCTGAGTCTTTTCTCGTATTAAAAAAAAAAAAAAAAAAAAAAAAAACATTTAACTCGAGGGAACAAGTCCTCACTGTGCGATTTTTGTAAATTTAACTCGTCTTTTGTGCACATTGGCTATTCGTAAGATCCAAAATACTCGAAGCGATCGGATCTTACACTCGGTCAATCAATAATTCTGATCAGACTCGTATTTTTTTTTTTTTATATATCGTCCGCAGATAGCCACGCAACTTGGCGATGTCACCGCGAGCACCGTTTTGTAACCGCAAGTCCGACGAAAAAGATGAAGTGAGAGATGCAAAAAAAAAAAAAAAAAAAAAAACGACCTATCTTTTGCTAACTAGAAGCTTGCGGTTGAGTCTTGAGCCGCGAGGTTGCTCGTAGGACCGCAAAGTGCGAGAAAACTAGCATGGTAATAGACACGAGTCACGACAGCTTGGACGGGGCTCGGATCTGGACTTTTGCCTGCATTACGAATCGGCAAAATCAATATCACTTCAGACAAACAAAGAAAAAAAAAAAAAAAAAAAGCTTGACCACAGGTAATAGATATATTTTTCCCACATGTAAAAATAAATATTTTCCATGTTTTTCGATCGTGCATTCTAGACGTAAAAGAAAGTAAATTTCAATTTTTCCACGAGGCTACATCTTTCACTTTTTCCGATCAAGAGAAAATCAATTCGTATGCAGTCTCGAATGGAAAGTGCAATTCATTGATTTTAAATTTTCTCACCATTACATTTCATTCTTGACAATAAAATGTAACGTATCGTTTTAACAAGTTTCGTACACAATGCCGACATTTTTGTTAAATTCTCAGACCAATAAAAAAAAAAAACATTACTTAAAATTAGAAAAAAAAAAAAATGATATTACCGATCAAAATAATGAAAATTAAAAAGAAAAATATAAAAAATCAGTCTTTTCTCGACCGAAAGGAAGAAACAGAAGACAATTCCGATGGCGCACTGTACGAGAAGACGAAAAAAATTGTTCCTGCCCACTGTACGTTAGCTCACCACCGTTGAAGTTTATCCAAAGCGAAGGTTCTCTTTCTGTCGGGGCACACGGTCAAAACCACTGTCTCCGTGTACTAAAAATATAGAAATTTTTTCTTCTCAAATTTAGTCTCGTTCGCGACTAATCCTTGTTTCGCGAATGAAGAAGAAGAAGAAGAAGAGGAAGAAAAACGAGATATCCGGCCGAAATGTCGTCGCGAGGGTCACGAAGCAAAAACGAGGAAAGAAACGAGGAATCGAGAAGACGAGTTTCGGGGACACACAGGCGCTTTTTTTTGCGGACAAACGTAAGATGGGCTGTGGACGATGCGAGGTGAGACTGTCCCCAGGAGCGCTCGGATGGCTTCCTATATGCTGGCAGCCTGTTCACTTGCCGTAAAGCAAAATGGTAACTCAATATTATAGACTTGAATATAAGTACAGAGAGTAATCCCACACCACACAGTCCAAAGTAAGTCTACACCCTACCCTGCCCCTCTGCGTCCCGCGCTCTCGCGCTGTTTCTTTTTTTTTTTTTTTTTACCTTCTTTTGTCATTGTTATTATTTTCTTTTTTGTTCCCGCGCACGCACAAACTTGTCCCCGTCGTTTCGTCTCCGCGAGCGAGACTCATCGAACTCCCTCGAGTGTGGATAATACACCGGAGATACCAGATATCCTAGTTGCAAATTGCGACGAATTTTTCTTCCTCTTCGCGTATCCTTCTCCCTTTCTCTTCCAGCCCTCCAGTCGTTTTTTTTTTTGTCTCCCAAACTCTTCGTACGTTGCTCACCTGAAATTCAAGAAATTTCTTATATTTCAAATCACAAGAATTTGGCAAACATACTTCAGACTATGAGTAATGTTTGAAGAAAGAAAAAAAAAAAAAAAAAAGCCTCATTCGACTTGCTCGATAATGTCTCCGCGTTGAAAATCAATTGGTGGCATTTAAAAATCTGTAATGAATAAAAGCTCTGTCTACATTGTTGTTTGTTTCGAGGTCTCAGGCGTATCCTATTTCGGTACGAGGAGAACACCGACTGACCGCAGCCGAGATGGCTTCGTCTTCTCGTTTTATCGTCCACGAGGAGACAACCTCGACGGGGAAGCACCGAAGCCAGCGTTACGCTACTCGCTCTGCTACACCCCGTTCTATCTCGGAAAGACGCAGGTGTAAGTTAATATTTTCGTGTAGAAAAAAAAAAAAAGAAAAATTTATAGTGAAATAGAAACGTCTCGGGAAAGGCGGCACGAGATGTGTTGCAATCTCTGTTGGTTATAGGTGGGACACGCTTTTCGTCCTCGTCGAACTCTCGATTAATACGCGGGCAAGGCGCGCTATATCGCTTGGCCTTGCGTCGAAATCTCTCGTTCAGAATTTGCCTCTTTTTTTTTTTGTCAATCTCGCTTTCATTGGCCAATCTTGGTTATTACGTGGGAAGGAATTTTCAGAGTGCTGGGAAAAATTGATGGAGAGTGAATTTTTTTTGTCCACTTTTGTTGTTTCCAAGTATTTATCTTTTAATATATCGTTATATTATATTTATCTCTGAATATTGTTACGAGGGAATTTCGTTGTCGAAAAAAATATGAACGCTAGGATATTTTTTGAAAAAAATCAAAGTAGAGAGCTAATTTGGAAAACAGGCATTCTAGCATTAGGATATTGGTTGAAGCTTTCATGATTTTCTTATAAAAATAATACGCCTGGGGTGTGGAAAATATAAAAATGCTTGCCCAAAGATTTAAATATAAGTAAAAAGAACAGCACTAGTGAGAATAATTTCTTATATTTTCTATTGGTCTCTGTGAAGATGCAACTCCATGTATACGAGGGCACAGACGCAAATGGTACATCGAACGCTCTCATTTGTAATACCAACAAGGACGCCTATAAAACGTCCCCCATTTTTCGAGCCCCTTCTTTTCAGAAGCACCGAGTCAGAGTGACAGAGAACACACACACACACACATGTACACATGTATATGGTCAGAATAGGGGGCAAGGGGAGCCATCTGCCACTGTGAACGGAAGCGCCCCGGCGATTTCATCGATTAGAATTCTTCCCTATTAACAAAAGTCAACGCGCGAACACGTAATTTCATTCCTTCTATACCATGTTAAAAAAAAAATCATTTCATTCATGCTACAACATTATTCTATCATACGACTACGGTACATTGCCGTTTGCGATATGAGAAATCATCGACTCTAATGCAACTTACGTTTCGGACTTAATACTTACACTGCTCGTCGATTTCAAAGACGAATGTCGCTTGACCGGAAGTTATCGAATCCTCTTTCGCCGGATGATTCGTCGTGGAGAGCCTTTGTGCATTTCGTACGAAAATCAAGCCGTCGTTTCCGGTTTCTTTGTAAAGAAGAAGAAAAAAAAAGAACTCGAATCCGGTGTACACTTTTCTGCTATAATTTGCTTCTGGTTTTAATTTCGTACGATTTTATATTATTCCTGTATCGTTCTTTACAATCCGCGTGAGACTTTTCACAATTTTAAAAATTCTTCCAGCCTCATCGTGTCTCTCCATTTCCGGTCGTTATCATCACCGTTTCATGCGTACAATTTTGAAGAAAAAAAAAAAAAAAACAAAACAAAACCGGATAATGCCGAACTTGAATTCCCGGGCAACCCCGAGTGTCCGTGGCTTCCGTCACCAGCGCGTCTTTCCGGTCGGCGAGTGCGACCGGAAGATCCGCGAGGCGGCGCGCGACAGTTTCGTTTGTGTACAAGCGCTACAGCATGCTACAGCGTGCTACAGCGTGCTACAGCGTTCGCGGACGCCGGTAGGAACACGCGCGTTCCTAATCGCAGGCCACGAAGAGAAAATACGAGGCACATGGCTGAGTCAACGGAAAAAGGGTAAGAATGAAAATCGTGTAAGTAGCTCGTAAAAAATTTCTTCGTACACACAAACAAACACACACACACAGAGAGTTGATCATTGGAATTTTTGTTTTGTGCATTAGTTTACCTAAAAATTGAACCGTTTACGGATGCCGAGCGTTTCACGACTGGGACTCGGGACACGACTGATCGAGTGACCGAGGGGGTAGCATCGCAAGTTCATACCCCTCCTGTTTTCTCTGCTGCTGCTGCTGCTGCGGCTCCTGCCGGCTTGTATAGAATTACGCGCGTGTTCTGTACGTCCCTCTCTCTCTCTCTCTCTCTCTCTCTCTCTCTCTCTCTCTCTCTCTCTCTCTCTCTCTCTCTCTCTCTCTCTCTCTCTCTCTCTCACTCTCTCGAAAGGTTCGTACCGTTCGTACGCACGCTTGTCCCTTTTTTCGCCGAGTGCGTGCGAGCGAGAAGCATCGACGGGCTGCACCAACACATCGAGACAGCACGCGCGCGCGCGCGCGGGTACGGTTTGAGATGGCGGAGGGGTCCCTGAACAAGGGGAGAAGTCGAGCATATTCCTGCGCTCCCCTCCGATTCTCGCTCTCTCTCTATCTCTCTCTCTCTCTCTCTCTCTCTCCTCCCCCCCCCCGCTCCTCTCTTTCTCCTCTCTCTATTTTGTATACATGCTTGCGTGAATCATGCATATCGATTTTTCTCTTTCGTTAGTGCTGGCCGTTTGGTTCTTCATGAGGCTCTCTCGCTCCTCGCTCGCTTTCTCACCCTCGTCGGGGCAAAAAATATCCGGCTCTCTCTATCCCCCTTTTTTTTCTCTTCCAGATACTCGTCAACTTGTCATCCTCGACGGGGGAGCACGAGAGAGCTCGGGACAGCGAGAGAGAGAGAGAAAGAGAGAGAGAGAGAGAGAAAGAGAGAAGTTTCGCGAGTCATCGAGCAACACGCGGGGGCGCTAACGAGAACTCCCTCTTTAACGAAAAACTACGAGACACCCTGCCGCGCTACTGTCCAAAGTTTACTAGAAAATTGCACAAACTTTACAATCGGCCTAAGGGTAATTATTAATTTGGCCAATTTCACGTAAAAATTGAGATCTACAAGTCTACACATTTATAACACTTTTGAATAAGTGGATTAAAGTGTTTTCTATCTGTCGAAACGTTTAGGACATCGTTTTTTTTGAGAATCTTCAAAATATTTTACCGCTAAATTAGCTCGAAAAGGGCTTGCTGAGGAAATAACTTTGATACTTAAAGTGCATACTACGTCGTAACCAATGTGGCAAGAGATGTGCACGCGAACATTTTTTCTCTCGTTCCCTTGATGGTCGAGCTCTCAACCCCCCCCGCCACTTCCATTCACATCGCCTTCCCTTGTGCCCCGCACTAATCGCCCTGCCACCCGCCCCCCCCCTGTTCCTCTGTGCACGTGGTGACGCTTTAGTGGTACCGGGAGCAAAAAAAATAATCTACGCCGATGAATCTCGTACGCGCGTAGGACCGTAGTACGATGCTGCGAGGGAGCGCACCAAAAGGGTGTACACACATGTAGTATGAATTTCATACTGCACCTCCCCCAACCCAACACCCTCGTTCGCCCCGTGGTGTATTAACCCTGTAAAAGTTGGGCGCCCCCTTTTTCTGATTTCTTTTCTTTTTTTTTTTCTCCACTTTGTCAACCCTTCTCTTCGAGCTACTCCTGTCTGGGACGTCTCGGTGAGCGCTTCTCCTTCTCCACACACACTCTTCGCACCAAACCCCTCTCCCTCGATAATACACTTCTTTTGTCCTTCGCACCACTACGCCTAAGTGCTCTTCTTGCCCCCCCCCCCCCATCCCTCTGGTCCGATTTGTCGCCGTTACGACGCATTGCTTTTTTATCCTCTACTTCCTACCTTCAAAAGAATTTCAGCTTCCGAATCGGTTATTTTCTTCTCTCGAACGATATACAAGTGGGCTTGGAAATGAAGGTTTTTTTTTTGTGCTGCTCTGTAAATCGAAGAATTTGAGAATGGTGAATGGAAGATACTTCGTTCTTGTAAAGATTATTGTTTTTTTTTTTTTTAATAGGTAAACATGATTATAGCTGCTATGTCCGTTTAACATGATAGAAATAACTCTTTACACCGGCTCACGACATCAATATACAATTGTTTGCTTTTTTTTTTTATACATCATATGTATACGCGCATTTCCGCACCGATTTTTTATAAGCCCATCCCAATAAATAAGATCTTAGAAGAAGATAGTAGTGGCTTGGTCGTAACAATACTCCCGCACGCACATTAACGCGAGTTATGTATCGCACTTAATTACGCTTTATTCGTTCCAAGCCCCTTCATCAAATGTACAATATATTCCAACGGATTGCAACTGGACCCGTTATCGCGTTATATCTTTTTCCTTTCTTTCGTCAATGGTACGGAAATAAAGTGCGCGTGGATTTTAACTTGAAATGCGTATGGAATGATTGCATGGTTCGGTCATTGTGTACAGAACTTTTCTTTTGTTTACATTTTTTATAGTTTTTTTTTCTTCATATAGTAGTCAATGTTATCTCGTATAATTTTTGGCCTCTTGTTTTTTTTTTCTTCTTCATTATCGTTATTTCCTTCGTATTTTCCTCCACTTTTCGTCAATCCGACAATTTGTTTGTTTGTTTGTTTTTTTTTCTTCATTTTATAAACTATACAATCTTCTCGTTCTCGAAGAGTCTGAAAACTTTCGTGGTTTTCTTTTGTTCCCTGTCGCTTATACGTATACAATTATAGGTTTATTGAATTCGAAGACGTTCTACTTTCTTTTCTTTTTTTTTTTTTAATCGCGGCACCTATTTCGTTTCCTCGATAAGTAACGAGAATTATAATAAAGTTTAAGAAATACTTTTCGTTTTTTCGATAAGTGCGAATGTTCGTAGAATTTATTTCCTACGGGATGTTTGTCTCGTTCAGATCCACAATTTCGTGTAAAATATTGAGATTATTAGGGTCGTCGACATTTTTCGCGTTTAACATTGCTCTATGCGTCCATCACGTGGTCAGATTTGTTTTTATTCTATTCTTACCAATTTGGGAAATTACTTTTTTTTTTATTCAAGGTGATCAAAGCTATATTGCCGAATAGATTTTTCATCGCACTTCGAAAGTGTATAATATTTCAACTTTTCGTCTGAGAATTATTACAGATATCGTATTAAAATAATAAATAAATCGTAAAGCGAATATGTGCGAGTCATTTTTTCCTTCTATTTTTTTAAATTCTATACGTTAGAAAATTAATGAAAAAAAAAAAAAAAATAACGACGAAGAAAAACCCAAAATAGCATTCAATTTAATGGAAAACGTGAGTTGAGCTTACCCGAGTAGACTTTATACACACATGCGTACACCCACGCGCCCGCGTACTATATATACATATGTCAATTACAATATAACCGACGAAGAATTTTCAAATAATTATCCTAATAGCAGCATGGCAGATTTTTTTTCGACCATAATGTACGTATTATCGACATACAAATGAATTTATGATC
The DNA here is from genome assembly GCA_963932345.1 of Ophion ventricosus. Lineage (NCBI taxonomy): Eukaryota > Metazoa > Arthropoda > Insecta > Hymenoptera > Ichneumonidae > Ophion > Ophion ventricosus. Next base: position 22,734,895 of record OZ010722.1, read on the forward strand.
TCAAAAAGTAACGCAAACGTTTCGCTATCTCCCGTCACCTGGATTCAAAATGAGATTACGTCTCGTATTATCCATCAAGATATAATCTTAGATCTATGCTTTATTCTGGGCGAGGCAGAGTACAATTTTCGTATAATTGTAACTAAATCGGCGTGTGGAAAGAGATTCTCTATTATTCCTTCTAGTAGTACGTACAGCAGTCTTCTATTGAGCACGGGTCGTTGAAAGAGTTCGAATACTCGGAGAAGACCTCGCCTCGTCGTTTCGCTGCCAATGATATGTTTCAGTTCGTCCGAGAGACACGAGAGTAGAGCAACTTTGGCGGCAACGCGGGTACGGTACTTGGTCTCTTCGTCCCGGGGAGGTTTTGCTTCGGCCTTGACACCGTTCGGCCAATGGCTTTGCCTTCGATCAGAATTGTTTCAAAATTGACGTTTTATAAATATGCATCTTAATTATTAGTTGCATAGAGATTTTTCTTTCTTTATCATTTGTCAAAGATTTTGCGAGTCTAAAAATTGTACAGATCGCAAAAACATTACGAAGAACGTTATTGCACATCGAAAAAGAAAAAAAAAAAGGCGTTGAGACTCACTTGAAGAGACGCAAATACGTTGCGACGTTGTTTGGGCTAGTCAATAGCGAGACGTACTCGACGATTCGCCGATTAACAATGTCGCCGAACATCGTACGTATTATTTGTCTGAGAAGTGTTATTATTCTGCGTCTAAGCCATTGATTTCTCACTTTCAGATCGAACACCTCGTCCATCAGCAAAAGTATTATCCTCAGTGGGATGTTGTCGTCCGTCTGAAAGCGAGTCGAGCACTCTCGGTGTAAAAGTTACTTCGAACTGGCGTAGAAACGTTTTGTTTTTTTTTCATCGTTATTTTTTAAATGACTTTGCATACCTCGGTGTCGAGACTAGCCCCGACTTTGACACTTTCGTAAAACATGCTGTTCTTCCTTGGATTGCCAAAGAATTTGCTTATATTGTCCATTACACCGTCGACCGTGCTAAGCATATTGTCAGGCATTGTTTTCACCGCCTGGGTCATCGTTTTCATCGACGTCTTCAACGGATTGACAAGTGTATCGATCTGGAAAAGTACGATCAATTTTGTGAAACGTGTAAAATCGTGAGAACGGTACGATTTTTTTTCTTTAATTCATCGGATACAAGGAGGAAAACAAATATTTACCGTTCTCGATATTTGTCCACCGGTAACGCCTTTGTCGTAATCGCCTTGCTCGAGAAAGGCGAGCAACATATTTTGCAGTCCCATATGACCATCGACGATACCAGGCTTCGTGAGTTTTTCCAGCCATTCATTGAGCATTCCCATTCTCTTCTCAAGTACCGCACGTTCCATATTGTGAAAGGCTTTCTTAGCGGGAAACGCTATTTTCGCGAGATCGTAATATTTTTCTTTGATTTTCTGATGAAGATCATGAAAGTCGGAGTATCTGCGATATATGTGCCACTTTTCGAGATAACCGGAGTCGAAACTTTTCGTCACGGCAACCGCGTATATGCCGTAAGTCTTGCCACGATCGTTAACCACGCCAGTTTCAATTATAACGGCAGTTATCTCGAATCTGCCGTGTTGCAATTTGCGTATAGCGTTTTGATCCCAACTCGCCTCGTCGAGTTTAACGTACTGTCGTTGTTGTTGTTCGGGACTTGTTTCAAGATAGAAATGAGCACTTTTGCCCTCGCTTGTGCGATGATCGTTATCGATGCTTGACGCGCTTCTCCCGCGATTCATACTCTTGTGTGGCATCGTGAGAAAATTATCGGAATCCGTCTCGTCGCAACTGACCTCGTTGTCGTTCATACTCGTTAGACTGGCGGACGAATTTGCCTTTGATCCGAGACCTTCGACGGACGAATTTTTTCTCGTCTCCTGATACCGATGTTCCGTCGATTCTTCCAGTGTGTCGAGCTCGTTGCCCATACTGCACACGCTCATGCCATCCAACGATTTAACATCGTCCTCGGACGGTGGATCCTTTAATAAATCCAATTCGGCTAATAATTTAACGTACGAGAAGGATCTCTTGAAAGCAGGCAAAAATCTGTCCTCGCTCTGAAGCTTCTCGTAGCAGCAAGCTTGCAACTCGTCGAACCACGTTTCACGCACAACTTCCGTTTTTATTCTCGTCAAGAGATTCTTCACAAGTACATCGTCGAGGTACAATCTCGTGGTAGCTTTTTCACTAAGATACTGCTGATGTATCTTCAATGCAGCTTCCTTTAAATTCTCGAGATTCGGATTACGACGTTTAGCACCAGTCGAATTAACATTTGGTCTAGTATTTTGCAACTTTTGCAACTCAATGTCCGATATTTGTTGCTCGGCCGAAACTTTCCAGCCGTATATGTTAAGGTAAAAGAATAAATACGCTTCGGCGTTAACGCAAGTCATGTAATCGATGAAGTAACTCAACGATATATTGTTCTTCAACAATTCGTCCAATGGTATGTTGACCAATTTGTAAGTTGGCATGAGATATCTGTTCCAATCGGGATGTGGGCCGATACCATCGATCTCCGTTTTCAACAGACCTTTTTGCATCGCAACGATTCTCTGCTCGAGGTTTTCCTTCACGTACAAGAGACTCTTGAGTTGTTGCTTTACCAACAAATCGTCCTCTCCACCGGAATCCTTCGAGCGCAAATGTGCTATCTCTCGACACACAATGTTCTTCGTCGCGGTCAATTCTTCCAAACTTTCGGTTATACGTATCACCGTTAGGAATACGTCACTCGGTAAACTAGCTTCTTTAGTACACTGAAAAATAAAGAGTGCGAATAAACCCTGTCAATTTAATCGACTATATGAAATATTATTTACTTAATTTCAACGACTCACCAGCCATATACAAGCTTGATTGATATAATCGGGATCCGAGAAGAGATTCAACAGTGGCCTAATTATAACGTTGACCAAAAGTTCACGAAGAATAAATCTGACGGTCAGGCAATCGAAGTCTGCTTTCGGTAGCAGCAGATACAAGAGTATCTCGGCTATCTCACCGAGAAAATTCAACTCTTGTTCCTCGTTTGTACACACGAGATCTCTGCATATCAAGTTATTCTCCATTTGTACCTCGAGATCGAAGAATATTTTTTCCAACGTTACATCCTCGCTTTTCTCACGTTCACCGTTGCATTGCGCGGGCTCCGGTATATTTGGAATGTAAAATTTCGACTGCGAGTACCACGATATGTCGGTCTCGCTCTTGTTTCTACGATGCGTGGGAGTACGCTTTGGCGTACCGCCGGAAGTACTCGAACTGCTGCTACTGCCCTTGTGCGCTTTGTTGCTCTGCAGCTGTTTCATTTTCGCTCGCGCCTGTCGGTAGAGCCTCATGTGCGAGGCTGCGTCGTCCACCAGACGAGTCGTAAGATAAGGTATCCAATCCACATCCTTCACTCTGTCGAATAAAAAAGAGTCAAGCTCTTCGAAAACGCACCGCCAGGTGGAAAATATTTTTCGTTCCGTCTAAACGATCGAGGGCGCTGCCTTGTCCGGCCTTTCAGTTACCTGTTGGCTACGTTTATAGCAATTTTTTGAGCAGTGTCCCTCACGGATTTAGTAAATTCCTCGTCGTTCGTTACTACGCTGTACCAGGGTTCGACGTAATCGCGCAATACAAAGTCCAATATCTCCTGGAAAATCATTGATAAAAAAATCTCTTTAAATCAGAGTTACAAATATTTAAAAATGTTTTTCCGCTACAAACGTCGGCGGACTCACTTGCAGAGATTCGTCGATGATGTGGCTGCCGGTGACTCGTCGATCCAGAGTGAACATCATTTTTTTCTTCGATACCTCTTCCAACAACTGTAACAAAATTTATCGTATACCGATAATCGCCAAAGATTCTCCAAAGCTTCTAAACTACTAATACTCACCAGACGCAATTTTTCAGTCTTCTTGTATAAGTTTTGTTTGCCGGAATTGATATCATTTTGAAGATTAGCCGCGTACTTTCTATATATACAAGTCAGTATTCTGAAACGAATAAACAAATGAACACGAATACCTTCCCATCGCGCCTGTAGGAACGATTCGAAAGTCAAATTTTTCAATACAACCGCACGTTTTTACGAACGCTATGGATGATTCTTACCCCAGGATCAATACCAGCGGACAAACGAAGATTTTCAGAAGAGTTCCCAGGTCGAAGATGGCGACGAGCAGGATTATACAGGCCGCGACAGTTCCACACAACGGAACGCTCATCTGAGGAAAATGATATATTTGTGAGAGAAGGAAAAAGAGGTCTCGCGTCGAACAGAAAACAAAGCTCGATGCGACACTTATATTTCAACGCTACATACGCCCGATGAGTTTATTATTTAAATATAGACCATTGACTAACGAGAGAAATCAATACTTTCTATGTCCTCTTTTGTTTATTCATCAGCTGTTCGGAGAGAGAGAGAGATAATGAAAACTTCCGTGTTCTTATTCTCACGAAAAAACTGTGTTGCGTCAAACGTCACTCACCTTTGGATTCTCGAGTAAGCTTCAGCGGGCATATTGCAGAAATTCTTATACGATCCTGTACTATATTTCACACGGCGTATTAGCTGAGCGTGTTATTCGCATGATTATTATTATCGATAGACCGGAAGTTCAATCGAATGGACAGGTTTTCCAACATTTCCGCGGTATAAGCGCGAATGAGTGTTGGAAAAGCGGCACACTCGCGATTCACGCGTTCCTAAACAACGTACGCGTCCATGCGCCACGACGATCATTGCGTTATGCTCGCAGATGATTTTTTTTTTTTTTCAGTCAGTGTCACTTTATCACGAGACACTATCCAAGGCACTCGTAATGGAACTTGACGCATTCATGCCGTTTTTTTTTTTCGTTATTTATCTCATGACCTCCGATAATCTAGTCACATTTTGTGCCGATTGCAACTGTGCGTTTTGCCGTGACTTTTTTTTTTCGTGCAATGTATCGTTGACGCACGTATACCCGTAAACGCAGGAATGCCGCTGGTGCACGGGGAAATCGTGCCCGTTGCAACGCTCTCGGCGAAGAAAGTATCGCGACGATATGGCGTTCGTTTTTTTTTTTAATGCTACGGCCGGTAAATTTCCATTTGCTCGGATGATCGAACACACGGAGACTCGTGTATCGTCGCAAGTTATCAACTGCGACTGACGTGTGGATTGTCCGATTGTCGTAAGAATGAAATAGCGATGGAACGTCAGTGCAGGCTAGTTGGCCGAGTGCTCGATAGGCGGCGTAACAGGTGTGCTAATTACAGTTAATGTAACTCTTGATTTTTTTTTTACTCTATTATTATTACGAGAGCTAAGGTGTTGCGGAAAGTTTCTAGGAGAGCGAAGCTCCAATTGGACGTCACGCGCGATCCCGAAGTAAAACAGGCGCGCGCCCTCTTGCGGAGACAAACGTAAGCCACGTGATACAGCAGAGCGAGGAATACCTGCTTTCTCGACAATTGTTAAAGCAGAGCTCGTTTTTACCCGACATCGTCCTTCGTACGTATATCGCGCAAGCTTTCAACATAAAACGTTTCTTTTTTATTGTTATACTCTGTCGTGCGTTTCGAGTGTGTACATTTGACCAAGTTCGTGCTGTTGCGCCGTTCCTCTGTCTCCGTTGAATCGATGCTCGTCTCGCCATAACGTCAAAAAATTTTCACTCCTTTTTTTCACATTTACGTGAAAAAAAAAAAAAAAAAAACAAAGCTATAAAAAGTTATACATATGCGTATCGCGTTGGATGTGCGCGAAGATAATGGCTCGGAAAATCACTGATGTAAAAAAGTATCGCGTGATCGCGACCAAATCGAAGCTTATTTCGTGTCTCGTTTCGGTCGAAAACACGTAAAACGTCATTCTGACAGGAAAGTGGAATGATCGCGAGTTTAACAATTTTTCTTCACGATTGTCGTCCACGCGGAAGAAAATATCTTTCGAGCGTTTGTTATTGAAAAAGTACGAAAAAAAAAAAAAAAACGAGAACATCGCGCAGAATTGATGAGCGTGACGTCGTGCTCGTAATGAATTTCGAAAGGTGTACGAAAGTTTCGTAATTCCGTTTTTTTTTTTCTACCACCGAACGTCAAGGTGAAAGATCGAGAAAGTGGCCGTGCCGAGTTTTATTCGAAAGCAATCAATGGAACACTAGAGGGACACCCTCGTGACGCTTTTTTTTTTTATAACTATTATTATTTGTTTTTATTTTTTATGATGCTCGAGTGAACAAATGCGATGGAAGATTACAAGTTTCTTTTTAAAGTCGTCGTTGTCGGCAACGCCGGGGTCGGCAAGACGTGTCTCGTTCGAAGATTTACACAGGTACGCGCAACGATATATATTTGTACAAGTCGTTAGCCTCTCGGAGGCCGCGAGAGCTCTGCAAAACTATTTTCTCCGACATGAATACCAATTACAAAAAAAATACTATTGAGAAAGTAAGGAAGGACGGATGTTATCGATTTCAGACTCGACACTGCGAATTAAATTAATGACAACATCGTCGCTATGTTTCAGGGCCTCTATCCACCCGGGCAAGGCGCAACAATAGGCGTGGATTTTATGATAAAAACTGTGGAAATTGAGAACGAAAAGATAAAGGTAGACGTTAATCCAATTAAAAAATAAATCTCTATACGTCCGAATCTAGATATTGGCGTTATTTCGCAGCTTCAAATTTGGGACACCGCCGGCCAGGAGAGATTCCGATCCATAACTCAAAGTTACTACAGATCGGCGCACGCCTTGATTCTAGTTTACGACATATCTTGTCAGCCAACTTTCGACTGCCTTCCGGACTGGTTGAGAGAGATAGAGGAATACGCTAGTAACAATGTACTGAGGATATTAGTCGGTAAGCTCTTATCAAAGTTTCTTCCTCTCGTATCTCCGATCCAATAGTACCTTTTCGCAGCTCGTATTCTGTGCGATAGACAATATTTCTTTCGTCTCAATGAATATTTAATATCGTGATCATTCGTTACGTGATAACGATACCTAAAAATTGGAGGAATATCTTCTTTTTTTTTTTTGACAAATTAGTTTACACTTGTAGAAATATCGATGATGTTTAACATTGCCAATAGAGCGGAATACTAAGAAATGTCAATTGTCAACAGGTAACAAAATAGATCGAGAAGATCGTGAAATTCCGACTCAAGTAGGCTCGAATTTTGCTCAACAGCACGGGATGTACTTTTTGGAGACGTCCGCCAAGGAGGCGGAAAACGTTGAGCGATTGTTTATGGAAATAGCCGCGGAACTCATGGAGGTCGTTATATGTCTCTAAAAGATCATTTTTTTTTTTTTTCCTTCACAATGAAAAAAATTCGAAAGAAAATGTTATTGTTTTTGGGGTATTTAGCAAGCGAGAAGTCAAGAATTGCCAAGGTACGAGGCCAACGCAACAGCGATAAATGGAAAGACCACTTCGATCGGTGACAACGGTAATTGCGGGTGCAATCGATTGTCCTAATTAGATCGGTCGACGGGATGAGAATGCACGATTTTACGAACACGTGGATTGCCATCTGGCAGGGAAGAGAAACGAAAACATTTTTTTACGTGGCCACTTGCCGGGGCTGCAGCCTACGAGTGTACGCAAGAGAGCGTTACATAATTTTCTAAAGCCTTCCTCCTCCCCCGCCCCCCCCCCCCCGCCCCTCCAAGTAATCTCGGACTATTTGCACATCACACGTGATAAATGTGATTTTTTTTTTAATTTATCGTAGCAGTTAATACACAAAGTTACCTCCGAAACAACAGAAAAAAAAAGATCTTCGTGAAACGAAGAGATCGAGGGCTAGAATCGCGTAAGACGATTTTTTCACCTCTCCGGGATGGGGATCCGCTTCGTATTGATAACCGTTACTTTGAAAAGCTTTCCAATTGTTTGCTTCCCTGATTAATTAATTGCCTATTGATTTTTTTTAATACGCCGACGACGCGTTTGCTCATGCGAATTAATATCAATAGGAATTATGAGAAAAATAATTTCAAAGTAGCGCAATATTGCTATCTTCGAAAGTGTTTGTTGATTTATATTATTTCACGCGATATAGAATGTAATTTGTAGTCGCGTGATGGCAGCTTGAGAGCCCGAGGCTCGTTAATAGTTTGCAAATGGACCATGCGATAATAGTTATTTTACGTTGTTTTCGTTCGGCGCTTTGGCTATCAGTATACCTCGCAAAAGAGCGTCTTAAACGCGTTAAAGTTTTTTGTCGCTAGAACGTTGCATTGAGCAAACTTATCCACGAAGTATTATTTTATTATCACAACGAAGAGTGTTCGTTGCGTTACAACAAGAAAAAAGACACGCAATCCTCCAGTTTAGATGAATACTCATAGCGAATATGTTTTGCCGCAAATTCTTGTAGACTCGTTGGTGTTATAATCGACAAATGTCCTACTTCGGATCTTCGGATCACCAACGAAATTGCGATATGAAAGAAAAGAAACTTTTCTATTGATGTATGTGCGTGGTAAGAGTGAAAAAAAAAAAAGAACACGTTCGTTGTATGTTGAAAAAGGTATCGACTAGGTTTCTTTCAATTATTATTTCGTTGATCGTTCAACACTGGTGTATCGTTTAACGTTGTATTATATTGAGAATAATTTATTGCGTTAATGTTTTGTACTTTAAAACGGAAAGGGCTATTAGGATTTGTATATTTGAAAATGTTGAGTCTTTTTTAATACGCCACTCTAGTCTTCGAGTGCATTTCGGTGAAATGTTGAACATCACCTTTTTTGAAAAAAAAAAAAAACAAAGAACAATAATAGGCTGGTCCGACCGACGTCCTGTTTCTTGCGTATATATTTTAATTTCATCGATTCTATCGAATATTTCAGTACACTTGACACGCGGAATGACTGTCGTAGATTAGATTTTGTTATTCCAACGATAAACCACGTGTGCTAAAGCATTTTAACATTGCATTTGTCGCTCACGTACGCTAGAGGCAATGTAAAACCCACGCTTTCGAATAATTTTTTTCTGCGCCGTTTTCATATTTTCTTTTTTTTCTTTCATTCAACCTAGCAGCTGGACTATAATCGCGAGCACAGTAATACGAACGAAACAAGCGAATTTTCGGACAAACATATCAATTCGTCGTGTTGCCTGCGTGTAAGAGCTTTTCTTTTCTTTTCAATCAGAATAATACGACCATACCGAGAACGAGCACGTTAAATTATTCGTTAAAATAATGAAAAATGTTAACGGTAATTATCTGGTCTGAAAATATTTCGAATGAAAAAAGTCTCGAGAAATCGCCCAACTTCAATTGAAAAATAAAAAAAAATGTAATTGGCAGGTACAAGTCGTGACGTGAGGGAGATACGTTTAAAACGATTTTCAAAAATTAATTACAAAAGTAATTCAACGTGCGCATCTGGTATAAAAAAAAGTGATTAGGAAAACGAAAAAAGGAATAAAGAAAAGGAAATTACTCTGTTAAACGGATGTCGTTACACATGTTCGGTTGATCGTTTTGTTTAGTGAAGTTTTTTTTGTATTAGCATACAATGGGCCACGTGCTACCTGATAGAGAGAGAGAGAGAGAGAGACACACACGATGCTAATTAGAGTTCTACATTGTCTATTCAGTGTAATAATAAAGAAAAAAAAAATGTAAGCAGTTGTAGCGCATCAAACGAGTCGTGATTCCTTCGTTGAGCCTTTGTGTTCCATAAAACTGCGATGCATATTCAGCGTACGTTGATAGTGCCGGGTTATTCATTTGTACGAATGAGCGAGTGCCGGACATGTTTCCAGGCGCTTTTCAAGATAGTCGAATGCCAACTCTCGATCGAATTTTATCTTCACTATTTTTTTTAGCACTGTTGACGATTGAGCTCTGACAAAATTAACGATGCGTGTGGATATTTTTTTCTACGGTACGTATATTTTTAATATCAATATTAACAGAACTGTCTGACTGAAAAATATCTCTCACTTCTGTTATAAAGTGAACAATATAATAAAAAAAACAGTATTTAGCGGGTTGGCGTTACAGCCGTACAGTTGATATCCAACGTGTTACAGGTATTCGAAGAAATCTTTGAGTTTTACTTGCTCGAGACTGAGCTTGAAGAGACGTTCGCAAACCGCGTTGTTCTTTGCCAAACGATGCATCGACGAGTTGCGACAGTTGTTGAGGTACGTTCCGCCGTTGTTTTCAATTTTTTCGCTCACTGCCGCGTACACGATTGTAGTTGCGCCTTTCCTTGGACTCTGAAATGTTATGAAAAATCGCAATTGATAATAATGCTGTTTCGAAATCTTCGGTTTACAGCCGCGTGGCAAAATAACTCGACGAACTCTTCTTTTTTTTTTTTTCTTCCTTTCAGTCTTCAGAGACCAAAAAAATATATGGCTTTTCGATGTTTACCTTGAAAATTAATTTGGTAAATATCTTGAGCCTCTTGAATATCGTGTTATTGAACAAATCGGTATCAACGATTCCCGGATGAACGGCGAAAGTTTGCACGTGGATGTTCCTATCTTCGAGAAGTCGCTGCAGAGTCGTCGTGAACATGACAGAGGCTAGCTTGCTCTGTGCATAAGCGGCACCGGTGAGAAAACGGTTTCTGCAAAAAATAAACAAGTGTTAAAAAAGTACGAATTGTGGGCGGCTGAAGAGACGAGGCTTTTTTTTTAGGCACTTGTAATTGATGTCCTCGAAGTTTATCGTTCCCAAATGATGCGCGCAAGAGGAAACGTTTATTACTCTCGCTCGGGTGTTCTCGTTGCCGGCCTTTCTCAAAAGTGGCAATAGCAAAGCGGTGAGTAAAAAGTGCGACAAATAATTGACGCCCCATTGCTGCTCGAAACCGTCCGTCGTCTCGCCGTAAGGTGTAAACATGACACCAGCTGATGGCGAAAGAAAAACAAAAAGCTTAGCAGACATTTTGCATTTTTTTTTTCTTCTTCTTCGTGTATGACTAATATTTCTTACCGTTGTTGATGAGAATGTCGATTTTCGTGTAATCATTTTTCAGAGTTTGAGAGAATTTTCTCACAGACTCGAGGCTCGAATTGTCGAGCTCGTATACTCTGACCTTGCCGTCTTTCAATCCGGACTCTCTGATATTCTTAATAACTTTTTCACCCGCGGATGTATTTCTACACGCTGAAATAATTTTAAGCGATTTTGCAAACGTGGCATAGTTTTTTTTTTTTTTTTCAGTTGAAAGAGTTAAAGAGAATTTTGTGATTTCGTCGACACTTACCCAGAATTATTTCCATGTCACACTTCATCAGCATTTTAATAACTTCGACCCCGATTCCCCTCGAACCGCCTGTTACCACGGCCACGCAGCCTGTTCTCTTTGGCAAATCTGCAAACGGACGAGAAAATCGTGTTCGTTTCGACGATGATGTATTTGTGACAGAAAAAAGAAAGAACTATTGACTAAGCTTTGTTCTTCTTTCACTCTTATGTTCCAGTTTTGGAAAGTGCTTGGCCGACAAAAAAAATGGATTTAATAATAAAACGTGGTCGTTTTTTTTAAAATTCATTTATGTGAATCATGCGCTTTTGGTAGGAATCCAAAATCGAAGAAATTTGGGTCGAGAATACTAACAATATCAATTTAAAAAAAAATCAAACAAACCCAAACAGACCCAAACATCAAACCCAAACAAACCCAAACAACAACAGAACAATTAGATGACGTTAGAGATGTTTGTTACCCAACCGTTGTCCATAAAGCGTGTACTTATTTTTATATAACTCAAAAAAAAAAAATGAGCCATCTCGTGTACATACGTGCGGGGAAATTAATGAATTGCGTGTTACACGGAATAAAACGAGAAAACAAAAATAATGCCAAAGTCCAGCAAACTTCAATGTTTAACGATTTACATACGCACAGATAATCGATTGCGGCACTGCACGCCAAGAGACAATAATCGCGAGATCTTTATTATGCTCGTCTTGTGTCATAAGTTTTGCAATAAAACAAAAAAAACTTCCCAAAACTTAATCCCAAAAAAACTTAATCCCACAAAATCACAACGAGAAATAAAAATAATATAACAATTCGTTTTTATCTTCAACATTCTTGTGAAAGTTACGTTGGTTTCGTACGTTTGTAATTGAAACGAAACGTCTTACCAATTTTGTTGCACTTGGAATATTTAATGTCACGACGTATTTCTCTGATTACCATATTTTGATATTTTAGGTGATAAGCCACTTTACTACCGAACAATGAAAGGAATTTCCGAACTTTTGGTACAGCGATCAAAGTAGCGCTTGCGACAATAATCGACAGGTACAATATCATGGTGAGATATTTTATTGCTTTTACACATATATATATATATATATATATATTTATATATTAATTGCTTCGGGCCGGCTCGTGATTCCTGCCAATTCCACTCACATCTGGCCGACCGGTCAACGTTTCCGTCAATTAAATACACACATCTGAGTGAACATTGCACCCATGAATTTTTCTCATCAACAAGAGAGCGATAAAAACCAATTAATTGGCAACTACACACTATGCAGTATATGTATTGTAAAATTTTTTATATGTACGCAAAATTATGAACACTCTCGGCTTGCAGAGCGCTTGGATCATTTCGTTCGATTTTTAATATTTTTCTTTCCTCTTCGCGTCTACATGTACTTTTACCCCTCGAAAACGAATTCACCATTAATTTTCCCGAAATATTTATTAAAAAATCGTCAAAAGTCTCAAAAGTAATTTTGAGTTTTCGTGATATCGAAATGTGCTCTATTTGTCTGATTTTTTTCTATCGATCCGATTTTTTTAATTTTCCAGTATACTCTCAACATATACTTTCGAAATATGTGAAAAAAATCGATTTTTTTTTTAAACATTGTAAAGGGATTTCCCCCCTTAAGAATAATTGCTTGAAGAAAAAAAAGAAAAAATAATTAGTGCTAATCCAGACTTACCGGTTCTGTTGTACTTTGCTTCGCGAAAATCGCGAAACACTTCTCTCGTCCCGATAGCTTGATATCTCAATTGTAAAAAAATATAGCTGGCTATAATCGACAGGAAGTTGCGTGCTTTAGGCCATGCGCACAAGCTACCGATCAACGCGATTCCCGATCCAAAAAGTATCATCATGGATTTGTATAGTTTTCGTAACTGTCTCGTGAGCTCTCTCTCTCTCTCTCTCTCTCGGAGTTTGCACGTGCGATTCCGCGAAAGGTAAAGAGCCAAGTGAGCGCGGTATCGAGGTGACGGGATTTCTTTTTCTGCTCAAGATTACAAATTCCCCCAGTTTCTTTATCTATTGCAAAATATTTCTTATGCGCGTGTGTCCTCGTACGCGGCGAGAAAGACCCTTTAAGCGCGCTTCCTCTCAAATGTTGCAACAATATGCGCCTTTCGTTTCGCAAGTACTGCAACGTCCACAAAAAAATCGTCTTCCCAAATGACTTTCGCGTCAGCGAATAACGTTCAATTAATCGTGCACATTACTACGTTAAAGCTCAAAATTTTTGCTCGGCCCGATCGATCCAAGTGAACAAGTGTTTACGCCGCGCATCGCTTTGACGTGTAGGAATAACTGTATTACTGTCATAAGAACACGCCTGTTTCACCTGTGTGTCCGTTCACGGGAATTCGTGCCACATGGGCAACGACAGTAGGTCGAGGCGGTCTTAAACTTTTTCCACCCAGTCGCTTCATGTTGCCTTGGGGGGGACCTGAAGAAAAAAAAAAATGCAGGTCCCCAATAGCGAATTTACTGTCTCTCGAGTGTCACGAAAAGAAAACTTTCGCTGATTTCCAGTGTATGGGAAAGTAAATACAGGTGGCTGTTGAGGTGAGAGATATACGGAAGATAAGATGGGCCTGGCGCAGAGCGAGAGAGGAGAATGGCGTTTCGCATCCTCGGGGTGTTGGATGCAAAAAGTGGAATTATACCCACAGCGCCATCTCGAAGATGCCGGGTGAACTGTGAGGAGCACGTCGCGACTTATCTACGGTCGGTATTACGGGTCATCTAAAAATTCAACGAATTATACGTGTTACTTATAGCTGTATATATATATATATATATATATATGCGACACGTACTCGAGTATGTGATTCTTTTTTGCCTGAGAGATTCGGCTACTCACGAGAGGGAGAGAGAGTTAACGCAGCGCAATTGGTTACATCGTTGCGTATAAAAGAGACCGAAGTGAGTGAATATTTAACGTTTACGCGCTGTATATTAAATTTATTTATTTTTTTTTCCGAATATCTACGCGTCTCGAGTTAGCGTCCTTGCCGAGGGGCTCACGAAGTTGAGCCACCTGAGTGGAAGGATTCCTCCCCTCGTGTAACTGTACATAAAGACACAGCGCGTCGTAAACGACTACGGATGACTTGAAAATTTGCGTCTTTTCACTCCTCGCGGCACAGTCGTCCACCGCGGGCTCGCAATAATTTTCCCCTTTTTTTTTTTTTTTTTCGTACACGTGTGCGCGTAGATATATACGTTTTTTTTTTTTTTTTTATCGTTGAATCAATTCTTGATTGATCAATTATTTTAGAATGACGGATAGATCGAGTTCGGGATCGGGCGAAACATCGCCACAGGTCGAGAAAGGATGGGGTGCTCTCAAGCAGCACGTTATCGACAATAAAGTACAAGTAGGATTGTGGGTCACCAGGATCTTCAGTATACTTTTTACCATAGGATATATCATTCCGTTGTTCGGGTAAGAGTCATAACTCGACGAGACAATTTATTCGTACGGATGATGCACGGCCGTGTTCTTGTAACCAAGTTTTAAAACCGTTTTTTTTTTTTTCATACGTTCCCAGCAACCGATACAACGCCTATTACAAAGTTCTAATGAGCAGCGCGGCGACGAGCGCGCTTAGGCTCCATCAGCGAGTACCCAGGTTCCAGTTGAACACGCACTTTCTGGAGACTCTCATTCTGGAGGACTCGTGCCACTACTTGCTCTACTCTCTCATATTCCTGTACGTGTCTCCGGCGTTGCGTATCCTTTTGGAATTGTCGGGGGGGACCAAAAGTCGTGCCGAGTTTTCTTCCGGCTGGATTTTACCCGCTTTGAGGTTTAACGGAGCGGAAGGTGTTGCTTGTCTTTTGTCCGAATTATCAGCCGTCTCTCTCTCTCTCTCTCCCCCCCTCTCGCTCTCTCTCTCTTTCTCTCGCAGGCGTAACTGCTCGGCAGACGTGTCTCTGCCTTTTGCAGGCGAAGCAGAACGCTTGAGGAGGGAAGGGCGCGAAAGAGAAGGCTGAAACTTTTAAAGATATTTCACAGAGATTTAATATTTAGGAAGAAAGAATATTGTCAATTTCTGGGTCGTGGAAAAAAATGCCACAACAAAATGACTTTGGCATCGACTTTTTTTTTCCATCTCACGCGAGTCGAGTTTTTACGAATTCCTTAATGAAAATTGTACAGTGGTATTGGCGCCGGTAGTTCTTTTTGCAATTATGCATTCCGCGAGCTATTCCCTCACGTTGCTCGACGTAAGTACCTCGATACGAGAACAAAAAAAGAAAAGAAAATCGCGGCAGCATTTTCGAGTCATCGTTCAAATTAATTATAGAGTGGAGAGTAATAACGGGTGTTTTTTTTTCCTTTTTCGGAGCAACAGTGTCTAGGTCAAAACAGCTGGTGGGGAGCCAGACTCTCGATATCGCTCGTCGAATTCCAGTCACGGAATATTTTACGTTTTTGTGCGTTGTGTGAAATTATGATATTACCTCTCACCATCATCCTTGTATTCTCGTGAGTATTTTTTTTTTTTTTCGCTGTGTCATCTTATCGATAATTAATAATTTCGTTGATTAATCATCGGCATAATAATCGTTTTCTCTTTGGTCGCAGAGGACAAGCTGGTTTATTCACACCATTTATTTACTATCAATTTTTGAAAATGCGTTTGTCCTCGAGACGAAATCCATCAACTCGTAATCTCTTTTACGAAATAAGGAACGCTCTGACGACCGTTTCGGCGAAACCAACGATGCCCGGTCCTATAAGATGGTTGACGAATATTCTGCTTACCGTTACTCAGCCATTGGTCCCACAGTATGTTCAGCACCAAGAGTAACATCGGCGATCGACCGTTCGACGTTTCTATCGCGGATCGTCCGTATAACTGGTTTCCTTTTTTCGTTTTTTTTTTTCTCTCTCTCTCTCTTCCTTTACGAATATTAAATCGGCTCCTCGGGGCACACTCGTTAGCTCTTTCCTGGACATTTCATTCGGATATCTTCTCTACGTCGGTAAACCAAAAAAAAAAAATGCAAAGTCAGTTCGCGACGATCAGGGGTCGGAGAATGGAGGACTATAAAACTTTTGACCTCTTTGCGTCATGACCAATTCAGTAAAAAAGAAAAGAAAAAAAAATCGATTCCTTTCAAACACGATACGTATACACTTTTCACGAATTTCTCGCGTCCGATCTATGAACATTTTTCTTAACATTAGCGGCGTAGATTTGTTACGAATTTGTGCGCGTAAAATCTCGCGTTCAACCTCGGTCGATAAATCGTTTTCACTGAGGTTACAAAAATAGACAAGGAACAAAAGGAACAAAAAGAAAGAAGAAAATTTCATCGAAACGCGAACAAAATGGAACCATCGATTTGATACCGAGAACGTATTTTATAGAAAACGGTGCCGGTATGAGGTGCAATTGTTTTTTGTTTTCTTTTTTTGTTTGCGCCTGGTTGAAATTTAATGGTACTCGTAATAGCTCTGTCAAAGGCTTTGCCACAATTACTTTGTAAATGTCGTGACACTGGGGTTTCTTTCTTTTCTCTCAATACGATAATTACATACGTAACAATAATTTAGGAAAATGGTGATTAACGTTTTATCTTGTTGTTTCGACTGTATAAAAAAATCCCTTGACACTGGAACGTGTAAATGTAATGCAACAATCATTCCTCACAGGGGACTTTCCTCGATGGTAATGTTAAAAAAAAAAAAATCAATTTTTTTTTCGTTTGTTTTCTTTCGTATTGTCATTCTTTCCAAAGAGATAAGAAATAAATCATTCGATTGATCCGATGTGCGTTTTCAGGAATGATTTCAACGTGTTTCAATCTAGGGACAGCAGAGCTTTAGCATTCTACAATGTTAAGAGTGTCAATTTATAATTTTATATAAATTGTCCATCGACGAAACTTTTTTTTATCGAATATCTTTGTCGAAAATGTCACGCTCCGTTTGATCCGCGCTGCTGTAGTTTTATCAATTTTCACAGTTTATTAGAATAAGCTGTAAAAAAAAAACACTCTACGGGCAAGCGCAATTTCGACTAAAATGAATTATTAACAATTTGCAGGCATTTATTTGATACGTATTGTCATTTACAGTGATTTTATTTTCATCCAATGTTCTTAATCTTTTGAGGCCTCTCCGTATTATTTTTTACAAGAAAATCATAAATTCGTACAGAGGCAGTTTTCAAATCAGCCCTTTGGAGCCATCAATGTTCTACTGTCCGAACCTCATTTTTAAACGGAGTTTGAAGTTTCCAATTACGTGGCACTTTTGCCAACGTCTACGTTGACACGTGCCATTGTTATAGCGCTTATTTTAACTCTGATGACATCCGTGAGTCGATGTAAAACCACCCTCCAAGCATCGAGAACCTAAATACTTTTTTCGTTACGGAGATAATATTTTTATATCTGTCTCTATACGATTAAATGATTTTCTTCTAATATCAGGAAAATGGGTCTATCTTCGATCAAATCTTGTCCATTCTGGGCCTCAACAGTTTAAAGGTACTTCGCACTTTCTTTAGTGACAGCACAAAATTATAATGTTCTCTATTAATTAGGATTACGTGGTATCTTATTATTTTAAACAATTGAAACGCATTAAACGGTTATTGTGGCAATAAATTATTTTCCAAGTTGATGCACCGATTTTTGCCTAAGAATACTATTTTTGCAAACAAACTTTACGGCGATCGTCGATTCGACAAATTTCAAATTCGACGCTCGATCGTAGCGCCGTCGCGCCGCGCTAATGCCAATTGTAACCGGAAGTACCTACACAACAGAGCACTAAGAGTTCAAACGAGTACCTTATCGTCGTGGACATTGTGAAATTTGATCTTTTACGCTGTCGTAGCAAATATTGCATCGTTCGAAAGGTGAATAAATCATTCGTCGCGAACGTTAAATCCTTAGGAAAATGTGTATTAACGTTACTGATCGATTCCTCGTCGAACTGTAGGCACTTCCGGTCATTGAAATCGTTCGCGACACTCGGAAACACTCTGGAACCGGTCCAAAAAGTTCGATCGTGCGACAAATAATTTTTCGAACTTTTCGACGAACAGCTTTAATCGTGATACAGAACTTTACGGATGGTGATCGAGTATCGATGCGCTTGAACGACGTTACGTAAGAATCGAGCCTTCGAGTCATTCACGGCTCGTTGGAGCGTCATTTGTTGGCGCGCGTTTTCCTCGGGCAAAACACCTCATAGAAAAGAACAGTATTATTGAGCTGTGCAGTGTTAATCAGTAGCGCAGTAGGGCCTGCGACACATGAGAGAGAGGTCGCTCGTCTTTTCGCCTCTTCTTCTTCTTCTTTTTTTTTTTTTTTCGTCTTTAAACTCGATACTGCATAACATGCAGTTCGACAATGGAGTGGAAAACTGTCGTTGTCACCGTGTTGGGAATAAGTCTTTGTTTTTTGGTGATACCGATAAGAGTTGGTCCGAACACGACAGTCGAAGATGTCAAATTGTTCGAGTCTTATGTATTGCGCTACAATAAATCGTACAGACATAATCCAAACGAGTATGATAAGAGGTTTAAAAGATTTCAGGTAAGATCCTGATAAGGAGTTTACACGTCGTTGGAAATAGGTCGCAACAGCACGTTTTTTTTTTTTTTTTAACTTTGCCTTAGGGAAGTATTTCGTATTTGAAAAAAAAAATATATTCGTTGGATATCCAGCTACAATTTCGAACCTTTTACGAGCCCATATTTTTTTGTACCGAAAATAGAGTTGAAAATTTAAATTGTCAATTAATTTGACGATGTACTTATTAAAATTTTGTTTACTTAAATTAATTGGAGTCGTTTGAACTAGGACAGTAAATAAATTGAAATAATTTGCAATAAAATTTTTTTAAATTTTTTGAAAAAAGAATAGCGTAAATTTGAAATATGAAGAAAAAAAATCGGAGTCCACGAAGTTAAAATCGCTAAGTTCAATAACCTTGCTCAGTTGCTCCATTATTTATCGCAGAGCTCGCTGAGGTACATCGAGAAAATGAACAATTTGCGCGATAGCGAGGACAGTGCTCTCTACGGGGAAACGGAGTTTTCCGACATGTCAGAAGATGAGTTTCTCAATAGAGCACTGCGACCGGATCTGTCGATCCGAGGACAGAGACATAGAAACGGGCCTCGTCACAAAGATCATCGTTGCGACGAGGAGAACAATCGTTTCAAGCGGTCGACCGCAATCCCGAACAAGTTCGATTGGAGAACGAAGAATGTAATAACTCCAGTGCGTAGTCAAGGCTCTTGTGGTGCATGTTGGGCCTTCAGTACCATCGAATGTGTCGAATCAATGGTGGCCATAAAGAATGCAACTCTACACTCGTACAGCGTACAGCAGGTAGAAAAAAATGTTTTATTTAAACAAAACAAAAAAAAACAAGTATCAATAATTTGCCTGCTTTTAGTTTTAACACTGTTTTTTTTTTTTAAATATTCAAATGCATTTTGTGAAATTCAAAGAGGACGCGAATGTATTAGCTTATAATTTTCAGAAGCATGTTGTGTTTGAAAGAGTTACTTTTTTTTTTTTTTTTAACACCGAGGGCATCGGGGATCAAACGAAAGCAGTTAAAAAAAATATCATTCATTTGAATTCTGCAGATGATCGACTGTGCAGGCAACAGCAATTTTGGTTGCGAAGGTGGTGATATTTGCAGTCTTCTCAACTGGCTCCTCGTCAACGAAGTTTCGATTTTATCGGAAAAGCAGTATCCAATAACTGGCCAAAGCGACACCTGTAAATTGGATAAGTAATGAAATAAAAAAAAAAAAAAAGATCACACGCCGCACTCGTACTCGTTTTACGGTCGTTACGAGTATTTAGAAAATTGTATATTTCAACAATGAGAAATATTACACGCGTTAGCTTGATTTTATTGTTGCCGTTATAAAACAAGACTAGCTTGAACAAATTATATTTTCTACTTAATTGTGTATTCGTTTTTCCATTGCACACTTTTCTTAAATAAAAGGAAAAATAATTTTCCAGAACGAAGACGTCCACTGTACGTGTGACCGATTTTACGTGCGACAGGTAAGATTTAATATTCAACATAACAGTTATAATTAATTATAATGAAGATTCTTGTGTCTATGGGGAGATACGGGCAATATTATAATATGAAATAATGCTCGTATGCACGCGGCGAACGTATGCAATCGTATTCATTCGAGTAGCCGAGTTGCGGAATTTTATCGGCATCGCGAGTCTTTCTCTCTCACATTCAGCGAAAGTTACGTAAAACGTTTTCTCGCGCCGTTTCGTTTAATCCGAGCGCTGTAGCCTTGGACGCTCTTGCATTTCCACTTTTCCCTTTTTTCAATATATTGCGTTAGACCGAACACGATGGATAAAAATTAATGAACAAGATGATAAAAATTAATGAACACGATGATAAAAATTTTAGTTACGTGGGAGCCGAGGACAAGCTTTTGTCATCGCTCGTTGATCATGGACCAATGGCAGCTGCGGTGAATGCCCTGACTTGGCAAAATTATCTCGGCGGTATCATCAAATTTCACTGCGACGGAGCCTTCGCGAGCTTGAACCACGCCGTACAAATTGTCGGCTACGACAAAACAGCCCCCACTCCGTATTACATTGTGAGAAATTCTTGGGGCACTTTATTCGGCAACAAGGGATATCTGTACATTGCGATTGGTAGCAATATGTGTGGTGAGTCTTCCGAAGCCATTTGAAAAAGATATTTTATCCTGAGGACGAGAAAAAAAAAAAACAAATCATTATTGCGAAATCCACTCTCTCAATTTTATTATTTTATTATTCATGAATTTAATATTGTAGAAAATTAATGATGGAGAAATTCACGTTTGAGTTTTTTTTTTTTTTTAATTCAAAATGGTCCAAGGATAACTTTGAGAAATTCGATTGAAAAAAAAAAATGGCAATAATATTGAAAATTCTCCTCTCGTAAGTATCTCTTGAACGAATACGATGACGTAAGGTATGCAGCGAGATTATTGTATAATTAACAAGTGTGGGATGTCGGTTCGACAACGCTTTCAGGTATAGCGAACCAGGTGTCCGCCGTAGACATCACCTGGACGTTATGAAGATAAAAGAAGAGGCATTTCGATGGGCATTTCGATGCTTGGTAAAAATTCGAAACTGCGTTACCACGTGCGTTACGATAGAAGCTCCGGTCGAGCGGATTTTTCTTACAATCCATGACGCGAACACACTTTTTTATAATAACGGGACACCGTACATTGATACGTAAGTGTAAATATATTCGTAACCACGCGTACGAGCGCGACGGGGAGAGAAAATAAAGAAAAATAATTAGTAACGAAGGCGCAGGACAATTGTTTTATCCAAGCATTGCAGCTACATTTACAACTATTCAACGTGAAGATTTCAACATGATATTCGTTGATCCTTGTTCAGCAGAAATGGAAATCCTCCTATACGGTTATTGCAAGTATATATATATATATTTTTTACGCGTGAGAAATGTTATGACAGTAAATGAATCACAACAAGAAAAGTAGATTCACAAACGTAAAGAAATAATTCGCAACAATTTGCTTCTATGCGACAGCAACGATTGTTAAAAGGAAACAAGAGCACTAGTACGAGCCTTACTAATATTTCTGGAGAAAAAAAAATCTTTCGAAAAGATTATTTTGCTCCCACATTTTTTTTTTTTCTTCGATTCTCAATCTTCAGAGGGATCCCTCGACCGAGCTCTCCGAATTGGTCAAATCGATTGTTTCGTCTTCCGGTGTCCAGCAGCCCCAAAATCGAGACAATTTTATTTTCATTTGTTTCGTCAAGGGCGGTATGAGGTGTCTCGGTATGAGGAACGTCGAGAGATTGAATAGATCGAGAAAAACTTTGTAACGATCGCTGAAGATAAAAAAAAATGGTTCAACATAACAACGAGATAATTCATTTTTCCTCGAAGTTCTTTTTTTTTTTTTTTTTTTTTTTCAATCGCGCACAAAATTACCTGAGGGTGGATTTGAGATATTGATAACCGGAAGAGCCTCCAGTCCCGAGTCGCTGCGACCCGATCATTCTTTGTACCATGATAACGTGATTATCTAGGAAAAAATGGAATGAATTTGAGATTTCGGAGGCTGAATTGACGCGGAAGAAACATAAAAAAAAAAAATGAATAAACGAGGAGAGAAGGATATAGCGACTTGTGGGTCGCAAAGTTTTCTTACACCTCCATTTAGTGATAAGCGAGTCGATATCCATAAGAGCCGTGAGAATCTGATGGGGTTGACTGAACCTTGGTTCGTCGCGATAGAGGGTGATCATAACCGCGCCTTGTAAGGCTGCGTGGCTGAATCGTCGCTCACCCCGTGAAACGAGTGCCTTGTGCTGTGACTCGTTGAATATCGTTTCGAATACCGCACGCCGGGAATCCACATTGGCCTTCATGTACTTCCGAACTTGTTCCTTCTCTGCTTTCTGCAATGATACCATCAACTTTTCCCTTTTTTATTTTCCTCCCATTGGCTATGGATAAATCGTTTTGTAGTTCGAAACAAGTTTCAACGACTCACCATTGCTGTTTCTTCTTGTTGGGCAAGCATAATTTCCACCGATTTTCGATACTTTCCCCAGAAGTCAAAAGTGTTTTCCTCGAGGCCCGGAGTCCTGGCGAGCCACGCTTGAACGAGACAACTCAGCGTAGGCTCGTCCTCCGATCGTCTTATCGCCTTCATAGCTTTTGGATCGCGACCAAAGACCTTCGTATAACACTGATTGTAACGCACACGATGCTCCTGCCTCACGCCGAGCTTATTTTCCAACAAACGAAATTGCAACGACTGAAAACCCGACGCGGGACATAGATAGTCTCTGAACGCCATGAAATCCAAGGGTGTCATAGTCTCGAGGATGTCCACCTGATCGACCAAGAGCTGTCGAACGAAAAGTTCATTCCATTTACTTTGAAATTAAAAATTAAAAAATGTATTTCACCGGAAGACCCTTTTACTGCAAAATTGCTCGACGTAAGTAGATCCTTGTCGAATAGAATAAACGTTTTTTTTTGTTTTTTTTTTCCTCGTAATATCCTTACGGTGGATACATGTGTATTTTTTTTTTTTTCGAACTCGATACTTCGATACAAGTACAAAAGAGGAAAAGTTTGAGGTCTTTGGAACGTCGTCGCGTCTCAACCGCACCTGGATTCATTGCTATAGACGATGCTTTTGCGGTATCGCAAGGGTGTCAATGAGAGTTGACCCAACTTATGGGTGCGTAAGATCGTACACGTTGCGTGTGTCATTGCGGCCAGGCTGGCCAAATCGTATCGTATGTCATGCGGCGATATTAATTTACACGTCCACATCGTCTACTTGCACGAATTTTCCATCGCGTGTTAACACAGTTATACGCTGCAATGCCTCGTTGTGTTCCAAATCGTATCGTATCGCAGACATATAGACGACGCACAGCCTAAGCCGCTGAAGATGGAACTATGAAAATTGGACGATAGGTTTCTTAGAAGGTGCAAAAAAAAAAGGATTTTTCGAAAATCAACTCTTGACGGGTTGAAATGCGGTGTAAAAGTGTGTAAGGAAAATTGTAGTCCTTGCGTGTATCAACTTGAAACTTTGCATGAATATTCTTCCAAACAAATAAAACGCATACTTTAGGATTAAAAAAAAAAACCACCCCTGATTAGGGGTGCAACTGGTAATGAAATTTCTATGGTCCAAATTCCACGTGGGCGAAAGCTAGTATGAAATATTTGTGTGTCTAGGCGGAATAGAGGCTTCGACGACACACCTCGTCACTTCGAAAGGATAACAGTCCTTGAGGGGTGGACGTTCCGAATGGAAATTAAAGATCTACAGATCTATAGAAATGTATCCAAGTACCGGAGCTCTCAGAGATGTTAAACGCCGGCAATAATTTTTTTTTTCTCCGCCGCGAGATGGTTTAGAAGAAACCGGAGTTGTAAGTAATCGAATTACGACCTCAACTGTAACGCAACACCCTCGTCGATGGTAAGATACGAGATTGAACCCCTCCCCCCCGCTAACCCGCGTACAAACTCGGTACGCGGATTTCTGTCTAGGCCTCTCTCTTTCTCTCTCTCTCTCTCTCTCTCTCTCTCTCTCTCTCACACTCTCATTCTCCGTCCTTCTAGCCGTGTCTTTTTTTACGCTTTTATTTTCACGTTACTTTTCACCCCTTCATTTTTTTCCCTTTTTCTCGTTCCCTCCTACTCTCGCTACTTTCTCTGCTTCTGGTTTTCTTTTTTTTTTTTTTTAATGTCTTCGACGCTTTGCTCCTTCCACTTTCTTCACACCCTCTCTCGTGCTCTCTGTTTGGTGTTTCTCCCTTTCTCTCTTCTAATTGGCTTTCTATGAAAACGGCAGTTCGTTGAACCCTTCGAAGCTCGATCACTGCCATCGTCATTCGCTTTGTCAAACGTCTCGACGTTCATCAAAGGATTCGCGAGTCGTCACAGGGCTCGGTTTATCGTCGAAAGTTTTTGTTTTGTTTCTGTTTTCCCCATTCCCTCCAACCAAAAGTCCATTTCGGATAACCCCTTAATCTTGCCAAAAATGTGCAGCTGCAATCTCGGGACGTACCGCTGGAGTTTTCTTATTCTCTATCGAACATTTTTTTGCTCTTGGTGAAGAAAAATAGCTTGGGCTATCGGACTTCCCGAAGGGGTTATCACGGAAGATTTTTTCGCAATTATTTTCTCGCAAATTGTGCCCCCGAGCTTTTGTCACGTACGAACTTACTTTTATTATGAGAACGATGCGATTGAGCCTCTTGAGAATCTCGAAGGTCCTTGACTCGTCGAGACGCGGACAGCCTTCCATATTTTTCGAACACGAGGAACCCCCGTCGGAGGAATCCGATCTGTTGTAATCTTCCACTTCGGTGTCGAACAAACGTCGCACCGAGTCGAGCTCGAAAATAATTTGCTTGAACCACAGCTCGTAGGCTTTTGAAAAATATTCTCATCCAATTAATAATATATTCGATATAAATGAAAATAGACAAAAAAAAAAAAAAATAACTTAATAAATATTTTTTAAATCCATATTTTTTCGAATAAGATAATCAAATAAAATGAACCGGGACTCGTACGATCGATAATGACAAATATTAAAAATACGTAATAAAAGAAATATTTATACAAACCCTGGTGGGTGATGATGAAGAGATGTTCATCGTGAACTTCCTTGTCGTTTTCGGCGCTGAGCAATGTTTGAGCTGAGAGAAGTTTGTCGAGCTTCAGATATTCACTGTACAAAAGTCCTGGTCCTTCGGTCAGCTGATCGCCATCTTGTGCAGCATCCAAGCTGTCGAGAGGACATAAAAAAAAAAAATAATAATGAAAAATCTGTTGTCTTTCCAAGAAGACACCGAGGGCCAAGCCAATCAGCTAGAAGCGACCCGCGCCGCGCAGTGAAAAACCTTGCTTAAATCGAAGTTTCTCTATCAAGGCACGATTAATCATTATGACGCGCTATTGATCTATCAAACAAAATGTGTGCATTGAAAATATCTCGTGCAACGAGTTGCGTAAAATTACAAGCCCGGGTCGAAAGATTATCGGTTTTTCAACTTTGCAAATACGAGGAGCGGTCCATCACGATGATTGCACTTTTCTTTGGGGATGCATATCGGATATAGTATAATGAAAGTATAGTATAATCAACGCGTAAGATGAAAATAATCACCTGATTGCTTCAAAATAATATAACAATAAGCCCTCTCGTGAAAGTATAAAAACCGGAAAATCGTTGTTCTTATTTTTTTTTTTTTTCAATGCGCAGATGATTCATGATAATCGTGAAAATTTTACCGAGCACGATTTTTATTAGGATTTTTCGTGATGATTGTTTTTGCGTGATGATTTTTTTTTTTAATTTTGTTTTCTTTCCAAGATGAAAAGTAACGTTTCTACAAAAAGATAAGAATAAATATTCGCAACTCAACTCTTTTCTAGTCCATTGGGAAATTATTATTTCCCAATGGACTAGATTGTCCATTGGGAAATTAGTCCATTGGGAAATTATTATTTCCCAATGGACTAGAAAAGAGTTGAGTTGCGAATATTTATTCTTATCTTTTTGTACACGTTGTGAATATTTTACACACGTTGTGATAACGCATTGAGAATTGTTCAATCGAACAATTCTCAATTCTCAATAAAAACGAATTTGATCAAAGAGTGTTTTCTTTTGGATGTACTCACATTCGATTTCCTACCGGACAGGCCATAACTTCGTATTATTATCAGTCACAACTCAACAAACGAATTAAATCGTCAATAAGCCCTTAGTGGAAGTGTTTTCGCCTCGGAAACTTCAAAATTTTATTGACACTCGTCTCGATCCTTGAAACGACCTGGAATGTTGGATTTACAGATTGGTGCATTTTTTACTCCCTCGAATACAAAAACTCAATAATATTGAAAACTAAACATTCGTTCGAAACAAGGCTTCGTAAGAAATGCGAATGAAAATAAGCCACAGAGAAGATTCAATTGTCCAGAGATGCGAGTAGGATGGAAAAAAAGAAGACTATAAAATCGTTTTTACAAATGGTGAGGAGTGGATTTCTTTTTTGCTTTTTTTTTCTAAATTAATAAAACATTCTCGATGATAAATAACAAATGATTTACTTGCAAAAATTTGTTATAGCGGGGTGATAGTAATTGGTGTGAAAACTGGTGTGTACTGAGACAAGGTTCGCCGTAAACTGACGTGCATTCCGACCCCGTTCATATCCAACCGTCTTAAAGCCATGTAGATATTTCATTAGTCCGATAGGGGTATGGTAAAGCTGAGAAAACGCTATTCGAAAAATAATGCGTACATTCGCGCCTCTCGCTTGGTACAATCAAATAGCACACACTGTCACTAATAGCCAGCAAAATAAATCCAAGCAGAACACATGTCCGTCGAAATTGAATCTTCGAATTCGAAATGTATTTTTATAATATCATTGCGCGTGCATTCTTTATTAGTTGCGTTTAGGCTGTTATTCGTATGGTCCAATGAGACCATTTTTTTTTTTCATCATGTTAGAATGCAATATAAAATTTGTAATTTTTGTATGACCGAAGATGTAGAAAAAAAAAAATCGAACATCTTGTCGGCAATTTATCATCAACCAGGAATTGTAGTTTCGTCATTTTCTCGAATATATATTTCGCGATTTGCGGCAACCTACCGGCAGCCGGGAATTTACGATCGGTAGGTTGGGACGTCCGCTCAGGGCGAGGTGACCGCTGCTCAGTCGATAATAATTCCATTGCGTGCTTTCCAACGAAAGGAATGAAGTTTCGGGGAACAAAACGTTACTTTCTTGTCCTTTCAAGGTCAACGTAACTGACAAATTTTCGAACGGACTTTTCTCGTGGATGGTTAAGTTTTTCTGAGAAAAAATAAAAACGAAGCACAAGGCTCTGTAGAATTGCCTGGAGCAGAGCTTGATTTTTTTTGTTATCAAAAAAATATTACAAATCCATGAGAAATGTCTGTGCGAAAATGCCAGCTCTCATATGTCACGTGGGATAGTCTATACTACCGTTGTCTCAAAAAGCAAACGATGCGTTTCCGGTGGCGATTTCTTTGTCAGGAAATAATGGAGCACACCATCCGGCAAATGTAACTTATTTGGAAACAAAAAACAAGTTGTAAAGACAATTAAAATTGACGAGGTCAATCGATCTATAATATGCCAAAGTAATGTAAACGAAAGATAGCAAAAGCCAGGTTCATCCGACTTGAAATGTTGCGTACGAATGATTGCCGGACACATCACTTCCCGGAAGTCGCGATAGTGAATATTTGCCGAAGGAAGATTATTTCGAACAGTGGTTGCAGATAGGGTGCCATTTTTTTTTTAATGAAAATGATAGCACGTTAATGTTTGGTAATATTATTAAAAAAAAGTATACGTGTTTAAAAAAAACACAAATGATCAAACTCAAATAAAAATAGCAATTAATATTCATCATATTAAATTATTAATATATAATGATGAAATATTTGCATGAAAAATTATGCGATGCAATGATAACGAATGAATTTGATAAAAATTCGTTAAAGATTAAATTAGCGTTGCTATTGAAATCTCTACTCTAAGAAAAACCGGATGCACATGAGATGCGCACATTAGGAGTTCCGTGACGATGCTAAAAAAAAAAAAATCGTACGTTCATGAGTATCGCAAAAGGTTCGTTGCCGCGATAAGAAGGTTCGAGTCTGTCACGTATCAGAGCAAGGCGGAAGTAGTGACGCTCTTTGATTCTCTTTCCTCCGTAATTATTATTAATTACATATGAGAGATTCTGGGTTGTCCGATGCTTCGATGTACCCTCGAATGCATGTGGTCAAATGGTATCAGAAGACAGAGAAAATATCTGTGATCGATGGCTCTCGAGTTCGCTCCTATAATGATCGGTTTCGAGAAAACGCCCCCGCCTCCCCTCTGGTATCTTCTCTGTTATCATTGTGTCATTTTTTTTTACTCGTTCCTTTTTTTTCACTATTTTTCTTCAGGCTTCTGTCATTCGCATAAATTATTCGCGAGAGGCTTTTTTTTTTTTCAAAATTATTCGTACGTAATGTTGACTCGTGAGGTGAAGGTCATATATATTTTTTTTTTGATTTTAGGTAATTTCGAGGATTATGATCCGGAATATAAATATCCAAATTGGCTCGGCGAAAAAGTCACGAATAAAATAATGGCAGGCTTAGGTCGCGGTTGGTTTTTTTTTCTCCTCACATCTTTGGATGAGACCCGAGCCCTTTCGCGTCTATCACCGCGAGAAACAGGGCACCCGGAGCGAAACAGCAGGAGCTTATCTTTCTCTTAAACGGTCTGCGCTCTATGTATATGCATTTTTTCATTTTATTTTACATCTCGCGCGATTGCACGTGGCTATTCCACGAATTGCGTCTCGGTCATATTTTTTTCGCCTCTATTGAATTTATTCCTTCGCGGATGAACTTTTCGAAGAATCCCATCACGAGTTGATGTTTTCTTTTTTTTGCTTTATCTCTCGAGATCGGGAGACCGGCGTGTTTTTTTTTTTCTCCACAGCACACAGCCCGTGCTCGTCACCTGCTTGATCAGTAAAGTCATTATTAACGTAAATTCCTTTGACATTTGGACCAGACCAGAAGAACTTTTTTCCAATCAAACTTTTGAATTTGGTAATGGAAAAAATGGTGAAAAGGTCGCTGGAAGTTTGAACGGAAAGACGAAAAGTATCGAAACCGCTACGTGGACTGAGAAACCATCAAGAACGTTTTTTTTGTTTTTTTTTTTGTTAAAGTAAGTCTCCTTTTAAAACGCTGCGGTAAAAAAAAAATACGCATACCCGCAAGTTCCGAAGGTGTGCAAGAGTTACTCGGACGCGGTTCTAAGCCTGCTGGACGGGTTCTCGTCTTTTTGGCTCGTTATACTTTTTGTTCCTTCTTCCTCTTTTCCCTTTCGTTCGAATTGTTCTCCTTCCTCTTTTTCGCGGTCACTTCATCCTGCAAGCCCCGGCCGGCTTATTTTTAGATCAGGTCTGCTACATCTCGTGATGGAGAAGAGGAGAATCGCGAGTGTTCCAAAGGAAGAAGAAATATTGGCCGAAGAAGATCGGGCCCATTCAGCGACGACCATCCACCACCACTCCAATCGGCTGGTGTTAAGCTGCTTGTACCTGCACACCACCTGTGCACGTGTGTGCAAGTGAGTGGAGAGATGCAACTTGGGGGCCCATCGTGAAAAACGCAGCTCGCGGTGTTTCGCGCTTCTCCAATGGTACGACCACGTTTTCGCCATCGCTCGGCTGTAATTCGAAAAATAAAGTTACACAGGATTTCGTATCATCGTTGATACACTGTTGAAAAAGTTTATTCGATTCAAGGATCCATTCGAGGCAAGTAATTTTTTTTCCTTGCTTCACCGGTCCATCAAGATTTTATTTACGAAAAAAAAAATATTTTTTTCTTTGTTTCAAGCAATTCAATAAATTATGAAACTCGATCAAAATATATCGTTATTTCGAACGAATAAGTGGATAATTATCGCTGATAATAATAATTGGAACTGCTTGACGTGTAATTTCCAACTCGTTGCAAGTTTATCGCGGACTCGATTTTTTTCGCTTCCTTGGAGTACAAATGACTTTCGTGAGAAGCCTCGGAGCTCTGCGCCACACTGCGGCCACATAGCGTACTATCAACTCTAAGAATTAATCCTAGTTAATTCAAATTAAAAAAAAAAATGCAAATAGACCACCATACCGTCTACACGACTGAATATTTTTTTTCCAGTAAAAAAAAGACTAAATACCAAAATTATCGAAGCATTTGTTTGACCAAAATTGCGCCAAAACAATTTTGGCGTAAAACAAACGTTTTTTTCTAATACGTTGAAGATTGACACGAGGCATACGGTTGTTTATCAGAATCTTAGGTATTCACGTGTGTGTATACGTGAACCACGTATAGACGAATACATATTTACGAATGGCTATCGAGACCCAGCGATGAGCGTCCACGTGGTCGTTTAGTTGCGTATTGGCTACAGTCGTACACGAGTCGTCGTGCGAGCGTGTTACGGTGCTCGATCGAGGGAGAAACATTTTGCAAAGTGTAAGAAGTTCCCGGTGTATGTTGATTTTTATGCTCTCCGCAAGATAGACCGCTAAACCTCGAGTGTAAACATTTTTTTTTTTTTAATTAATCTTACGATCGACGATATAATCATTTTTATGTACTTGTACGTAACAAGATACGCGAAAAAGTGAATAATTCAAACTAGAGCAAAAGACTGGAACGAAAAAAATTAATCACAAGGATCAACGATACAGAAAGACTTTGGCTGAGCGAAAAAGAAAAATTATTTTTGCATGCGCCGTCAGTAGAGGTAAGCTAAAATTAATCGGTCTACGAGGGAGCGTGAAAGCAAAAGTAACGCTCCGTGTTTGAATATTGATTTATGCTTGGATCGGTCACTGTGCCTAGATTTTTTTTCTTCCCCCGATCGAATAATATTGACCCTCGAATAGGAGACTCAACACTTCTCTCTTTACTCTCGATTTCGCGTACTGTTATGAGAAATATTGTGTCGGATTGCACGGTATTTAGTCTAAACGAAACATAGCTCGTTCAATAATAATTCCGATCCTTCGTCAAGTGAATTTAAATATTACAATTATTACATATTCATTAAACCGAGTTATTATTTCATCCAGTGCTCTGACTAATTGAAAAATATCGCTTGTTCAATTTTGACTCGATTATTTTCGATTTGTTGCAATTTTATTTATTAATTTTTGTTACTTTATTTGTTATCGTCAGTTTGATTCATTCAAACGATTACATTGTATTTTTTGTTGTTTACACCCTGAACCTCCGTCGCTCCTGACTCTCTCTATTTACCAAAAAATCTTTCACCATCAAGTTTAACGTTGCGAAAATAAATATATATTTTGCGTCCGCGGCCGTGAGAAAATTCCACGACCGCGGGAGATGAACGCGATCGTAAGACTCGCTGAATTTAATTGGCCGCTGGGAAATACTGATAAGTGCACAAACCCGTTTGGTCGAGGTTGCATACGAGGAAATTGACATTCGACTGACACGTATGATCGTTTATCCCTAGGGGAGACTTTACACACTTTTTCCAATGCAGATATACGAGAGCGAAGAAGCGACACGATCGCTGTTGCTCTTGAACCCTGAACTCAGTTTTGTTCTCACTGCGCATACGAAAAGCTTGATTAATGCGATTCACGATTCAGTCGACGATAAATAAGAAATTCTCTCTCTCTCTCATATTGAACTGTATCGATATTTATTTTTACTCAATCAGAAAAGTGAAATCCCTTTTAAGGCTACACACGAAAACGTTGTGGATGGCAAAAAAAAATTATTGATCTTTAGGCACATTCTAACGGGTAATTTTTTTTTTAATCACCCAGAATTGAATATGGCAATTATTTGTTTTATTTCAATTGCATTACACAAAAAATCGAATTATGATAAATTGAAAAGAAAATCGATACGCTTGATTCGGCCTAACGTTTTTTTAATTCCGAAGAATCGGCTCTCTCAATGAAAGAAGACAAGGGAGAAAGGAAGAAAAAAAAAGTAAAATTCGTTGGACTTGGCCATCTACCGTCTGTCAATTGATTCTCGCTGCAATTGCGATTACGCGCTCATACATGCAATTGCGGGACTACTTGGTAGAGAGAGAGTGAAACTTTTCGTCACGATTACGTGATACGATTACATAGAAATTAAATTGATGTCACGCGTTATTCGTTCGACATTTACGCTATGTATTGTGAGTGTGTGAATTTGGTACGAAATTAACGGGTTCCCCAAGTACAGCGTACAGACTTATACGTGTTTCGTGTATGCATATATACGTATATGTAGACTGTGCAACGAGCCGAGGTGAAAGTATTCTCGTATACGACGCTCGAAACGTCCTTTTTTTTTTTATTAGTCAAGTTGCTCGTGTCGTTATCGTTAATAAAGTTCGTTTTTATTTTCGATGACAATGATGGCCAATTTTCGATCAACCTTGTTCGAGGGTTCGAGGGGCATGAGCTAGACTGCAAAAAAGATATTAAATTATAATTAAATCAAGAATGAATCACAGCAAACAGAAATAATGTTCCGAAAAATATCATTTTACTGTAAAATGTTATTTTCGTGAAAAAAAAAAAACATAAATGTAGACGGTATATTGAGAATATTAATTTATATGAAAAATTCATTACTAATTGTCACAAATTATGAGTATTATAATATTAAATTATAATTATATGAGCAATATCTTAACACTTATATTCAGTAATAAATTATAATTCTATTAACAATTTAATATAAATACGATTTTACTGTAAAATGTGATTTTCGCGAAAAGACACGTAGACTGTGTCTCGAGAATGTTTCTTAAGATTGGTCGGATAGATCGCAAAACTGAGTATTTTGCGTTCACTTGATAGCCTCTCACAGAGTTATACAGCTGTGTGGGTGTATTTGTCGGAACAGCCCGAGGCCTCAAGTCTGCGGTATAGTTACCGTACAAGATGTACGAATACAACAGCGATCTATAGAAAAGAAGAGCCATGAGAAGACAAGAGAAAAACGATAGTTCAATCCTTCGCCTTCGCGATCAAGGAATTCCTCGGCCAAGTGTTCTCGCAGTTTCTCATTCTCTTTCCTCATTCAAGGTCCCGCCTTCGTCTCACCTACCATCATTGGCTTTTTTTTCACTTTTTTTTTTTGGCATAGTACATCTTATTTATTTTTTTTTTTCATCGGAAAAACGATCAACGCGTGACTTTTGTTTTCAGGTGGTTGGAAAACCTCTGTCGAGGGGGGAGAAGATGAGAGGCGGCCAGCTCGGGCTCCTCCTCTGGAAGAATTATGTAGTTCGGAAACGTCGACCGGTAAGATATTTGCGTGTCGTCACGTGCTGTCATTGATTTTTCCTACTTGGCCTTTACTCCTTCCATACCGTGTTTTCTCGAAGCCGCGAGATTACGTCCGGATCGTAAACGTGCTAATTGCTGCACATCATACAGGAGTATCGAGTGGAAGTTGGCTAACAAGTAGAACGTGTTCTATAGAATCGTACAAACGTCTAGGCACGTCGGTCGTTCAATTTTTTTTTTTTTTTTTTTGGGTTTGTTCGAATTTCGGTCATCCGTTTCGCTATCGCTCTCTAATTTATTCGACAATCGACGAATCAAGGGGCATTTTTTAGAGCAAACGTTTTCGGACGGAATCGAAACGGAAAAAGAAATGAGCAGCGGTTCAAAGACTTTGATATCTTAAAATTAAAGACTCCTTGTCGATGTACTCTGACCCTTTGAACACGACTTTATCATTCGTTGACCCCAAAAGCCTCAATTTTTTGCATTGTTCCAACTGGCATGGCTCTTTGAATGTGTTGACAGGCCATTCTTGGTTTGGTGTTCCTTTGGCCCGTCGCTGTCTTTTTGTTGCTCTACACTGTCCGCGATAACGTCGATCCCGAGTACAACCCAACCTGCCAATTTCCTCCGAGGCTCATGCCCCACGATGGACTCTTGCCGTTCATACAGAGCTATATATGCAGCATTGGAAATACGTGCGAGGCAACCGAGGGATATGAGGAATTGCCCGTATACAAAAACTCCACGTGAGTCTCCACCTTTGAGTTCATTATTGAAGAAAATAAAAATAAAGAAACTCATACGCGAGTGTGTATCGAGATAACGATGACCATATATTTTTCTTTATCCAAAGTTCTTTTATTTTCCAATTTTTTTTTTTTTTTTTACTTTACGCAGCCTTGGACCACTTATGATGGAATTGCAACTTATATTGACAAATCAGACGATACTCGATGCCGTGAAAACGTTGCCGAAAAGTATACAAATGTTGAAATCGATGGCGCAGATTCTCACGAAACCGGAGATAAAGAAATTATTTGGTAAAAAAAAGTTTTGTTTGTTTGTTTTTGTTAATTGTATATGTTTTTTTTTTCTATTCGAATGACTTTTTGCGCTGCATCAATAATATTGACGGGCTTGAAATGAAAAAAAAAAAATTGAATAGAAAGGGGTATACGTCTCGGTGATTTGTTCAACGATCACGAAGCGATAAAGGGAATTTTGCGGGTCCACTTGCCGAAGGCCGAAGAAACATTTATCGACGGGCTTCTCAATGCATCGATAAAGCTCTATTACGTGAGTCCTACGAAAGCATTTACGAGTTTAATATTATTCGTATCGTTTCTATCGTTTTATCGATTAATTCGCATTGCTCTATTATTCTTATCGTTCAGTTAATCGAGACTTTTGGATCTTCGAATCTTGGTGGAATTGTTTGTTCGCCCGAAAGTCTCAAAAAATATCTCATACTCGATAACGACGAGGATCTCGCCGAGCTATCCAATGCTTTGTGCAATATCGAAAGCAGCGATATTCCTAATATTCTCGACCATCTAACGAGGCATCTAGATTTTTCCGGACTACTGGAGATGGTCGGGCGTATAATGGCAAAATTTCGCGAATACGACTTTATCGATGATCTCGTTAAAACTATCGATACCGTGCTGGATTTGAAAACTTTGCGGAAGTACGTTCCCGCGGAATTACAACTCCGAGAGTGGCTACCAAAGATCGTTGCACTGTTCAGAAACGTGACTTTTAAAGAAATCGACCTTACGTTGTAAGTTCTTTCTAAAATAAATTTAAAAAAATATGAAAATAAATCGTACATGTCATCATATTTTTTAGTTAACAATTTGTCGTTATAAAAAAGCACAGAAAAATTCCATTTGTATAAACAAAAAAAAAAACAACATACTGCTCGTGACGTTACATTTGCGCGGATTAATTAATATATCAATGGAAATGCCGTATATTAATAAATATTTATTTATTTCGACTTTAATCGTTGTTCGTATTTTTCTTTTAGGATCAATAGAGCGATTGATGAGCTGGAACCGATTTTTTTGTACAATCGTGACTGGCCGATCGTCCGTCACGCTCTCGTAAAATTAAATTCTCTCGTTAGCATGATCAGTAATCTCGCGATGAAGAAAACATCATACGAAGTGAGCGAGAGTACCTTCGGGTTGACGAAAAAATTGGGCCACGAAGTGAATGATATCTCATCTCGTTTGCACAATTATTCCGGCGTCACGGGCGTGCTGGATCTAGTTTACGTCATTTTGAACGACGCTGTCAAGCTTACGAACAGAATTATTGATCGAAACGAGGATCGATTGACAATGTAAGAGACAACATTTTTTTTTATTACGAATTTCAAAGTAATTTTTAATGAATCGAATTGTTCAATTTTTTTTCTTTCTATACGATGTTCGAAGTTAAAGGTTTTTTTTATTTTTTAACTATTCAAGGGCTACTGAAATTTTGGATGGACTCAGAGATTTTTTTCCCCAGAATATAATGAACGTACTGACGTACGTTGTCTCGATGGTTGAAAACATTGTACGAATAACGCATCACGTCGCAATTATTCACGAGGAAATAGGCGAGAGACTGTACAACGTTTCGGTTAAAAACATGGCAATTGTAAAAGCGATTCTGACGACTGTTCAACCCGAGGCTTATCGAACGGTGCTAAAATCGATTTCTCGATTAAATTTCACCGAGGTAAAAGAATTTTTCTTTTATTATCACGAATTAACGAATAAAAATTCATTCAAATACACTTTTTTTCAAACCATCCATTCAGAGAAGAATAAATATTTCGACTTAATCTTGTCAAATGTTGTCGTATTTTTTGAATAATTATTCTAAGCTCTAAACTTGTTATTCAGCGACTGGTAGATGAGCTGCGAAAGAAGAAACCGGAAGTGTTGATCTGCGAGGAGGAATTCCTCAGCGAAATGTTTCACGGATACAAAGACTTGAGTGGGAACTCGTCGATTATTCATGAATTGCTTTGCAGCGACAATGGAAAAGCATTTGTAGCCGAATTATATGAAAATTTCGAATTTAACAATTTTCGAAAGAATGTAAGATTTGAAAAAAGATTCAATCGAGCTTAATCGATGACCATTTTATTTTTGCTTTTTATTTACAAACATTTTATTTCATCTATCATAATATTAATTTTTAATTCAATTTAATTTAATCATTTTTAATGAATTTTTCTTAGGTTGACGATACGCTTTCGACGTTTATCAGCATGGCGCTTGGTCAGCCAGTGAGAATCGAACGATCCAACTTAACTTCTCTCGTTACGAGCGTTAAGAATCTCGTGCTTTATCTGGAGAAAGGAAGCCCGAAGCGGCTGGACTGGAGTGTTTTCGAAACGTCAGCACGTTGGAATCAAATTTTTTCGGATACGCGTATACAAGGAAGAATCGCTGTGTAAGATACGAAAAAAAAAAACGAATTTCACAAAATGAGACGTAACAGTTGGTCGGACTTATCGAGGAAAAATTTAAATGACGTAAAAATATTCCTCGTGTCAATGAAGTTAGCCAATGCGTAGCCATCGTGTTTCAATATTTTTGCAAAATTGTTGCCGTGATTCGTAATGATTTTTTTTTTTTTGTTACTTCCAGACTCGGAGTTCATTTGAGTATAGCCAAAGCTGCTGGCTCGAAGAGTATTTCTTACGTGACTATCAAACCCGATCTCGAGCACTTGGATTTTATAGCAGACATGATACTTCTCGATCTGCGAAAACATCCGACAAGCTGGATTGGAAAAGTTCGAGAACACGAGTCGGAGCTGATCGAATCGTTTTACATGACCGTAGCTGATCGAAAGAAGGTTCGAATTATTTGTAGCGAAAAGTCATTATTTTCAAACAGTCTTGAGGATGTTTGGAAGAAAAACAATGAATAATAAATTGTCTCAGCGTAATTACACCTTTTTTTTTTTAGACATTAAAGATCCTGGAATACGCGAACTTTACTCAGTCCTACTGCACCGTTGGAACGTCACCCGACCTCGTTAATTATCCGCTACGATCAAACGCGACGTTGCTCAAGGATCTCGTCTGTCGTTTGGCAAGATCTGTACAAACGAATTTGCACTTCAATAGAACGGAATTTGAGGCTCAAGAAATAATTATCAAGGAAAGAGGGCCTTTCGACTGGACAGCATTCAATGGTAAAACATTAGAAATTTACGAGTACATCGAGACCCTTTTGCCGCAAATTGACGAGCAATACGACGAGGAAGGCTTGAAGGAACTCAAGAAAAAATTCGTCCAAGCATGGACGAAAGATCTTAATGTACGAGATGCCTGGGAAGTGAGGTAAGCGAACAATTTTGTTTGAAGCTTGAAAGAGCATTTACGTCAGGCTCGACAAACAATTGATCGATCTGTTCAACAGCGTTGGCTCCATCTGCAAGCTCTTGGACATCATAGAGAGTCCGTTATTCGACATCAGATCGAAAACTAGCTGGGACGTTTTGTATCCATTGGGCAGAGCTGTCTCGTTGGTGGCAGACACCGTTGAACGTGCGGTCACCAAGATTCAACATGGAAATAGTACAGCTAAATTATCCGAAGTGTTTCACGATCTGCCACAAACGGAAATTCTACTTGACGTTTTGCTAAGAAATTTGGCACCGCTTTCACTCGACACAATCGACCTGTTGACCTCGAGTTCCCCGATGCAATACGTCTCGGTCATCAAGGACTACGCTTCGGAGGAGATTAATTGGCCTTGCGTTGAGAATCGAAGTATCGGCGCAGTCGTGAAACTTCGCAATGAAAGTCGCGCGGTTATTCGTGAAATCGAAAGGGTTGCTTGCAATCCTGGCGCGTTTGTCAAGGAATGGAAGGAGCATGAAATTATCATCAAAGTACGTAGCGTCTTTGATAAAAACAACAACGACGTGTCACCCATTCCGGTCTTCAATTGGACACGCGGATACGAAAAGTTTCGCATATTGATCGATAAAATTGAAACTCTCGTGAACACATTGGAGAACGTTACTCTTACCGATGATCGAGGGGTGCCCCTCTACAGCAAAGACTCTCTACCGGCGATACGTAAAATATTCGAACAGAGTCTTCCCGATATTGAGAAAGAGTCACCGATTTTCTTCGACCTTGTCGATACCGAGATCGAGAAAAACGTCGTTGCCTTGAAGGGATCTCGAAGTGCCGCGGCTTCGTTCAACTCGTTGAACGTAAAACGCAGCATTGACGACTTTTTGGTGATTGGAAAATTCGCCACACAAGTAGTACGCGGCGTCGTCAAATTTTTCCTCGACACTGTAGAATCGAACGATATAAAGCTCATAAAACTCATGGGTTTTACGGAGAAAAGTGTGATTTGGTTGCTTTGGGAAAAAGGCCCGTACATTGTGGCGACCGTTCTCAACGGTATTTCCGATCCGAGTTTGGATGTTCGCGCCTATAACGATACCAACGGCCGTACCTTAACTTGTTCCAACATATTTTCTTGGTTCTACGACTACAGATATGGTCTGTCGGTTCAAGATTATACGAAACTGAAGAATGCTACTTGCGACGGTGATCCGGAGAATTTCAACGCCTTCACCGATCTCTATCTCCACCTGACGACTCTCTGGCATCAACCGGTTTCACAATATCGTGGCTATTACGCGATCTTGCTCTCGGAAGTTTGGCAACTGTCCGATCGACTGATAAGCGCGATGAGCAACAATCTAATCCTGGAATTACCCTTCACCGATCAATTCGTTGATCGTTTTTTGATCCTGTTGAAAGACGGTCTTACCACCGAAAGCCCGAAGAACGTTACGACTCGTTACTCGAACACAAGTTGGTGGACTTACCGGCTCGTGATCGAGGGTATCTCCGAGGTCCTCGAACACGCCACTCTCTCACTGAGAGATCTCGATCCCAAGCTCGATGTTATTCACACGTGGGACTTGGTTCCAAGCGGCGATGTCAGACAACTGTTGAAGATTTGCGAATCGCACGCTTTCGAAGTCATAGCGCTCTCGGCCACTTTGGCAACCTACAATACCACGAAAAATTCCACCGTTAGCTTCAAAGATCTGCGTAGCGTTGCGTGCAACGATCATTCGCGACCGGAGTACTGGAGGCGAGAGAACAGAACTCATTTTCTCAATACCATTTGCACCTTTGACGCGCATCAGTTGCTCAGACGAGCAACGAGCGAAGAATTTTACGAGGCTGCTGTGAACGGCTCGCCGATTTTACACAAGGCCGAGTCACTGTCACGAAGCCTCACGAAATTTATCGACGCTCTGCAGAAGCTTCGAACTTCCGGTAGCAAAAAACGTCTCGTCTCGAATATTCTAAACGTCACTACCTGGATCTCGATGTCCGAAGATACGAGGGAAATCGTGCGCGCCGCTGAAAGATCATGGGCTCGGAACATCGTCGATCAACGTATCCAACGAACAAACGCATCGGTGAGCAATGAAGCCTCTTTCTCCGATCACTTCAACATGTTGATGCAACTGGAGGAAATGCTTTCGTTCCTGCTGGACATCGCGGGCGGTGGTGATGTCTGGACAAAATGGAAATTAAGCAATGAGAATTCACGTTCGAGAGCGTTATTTTCGTTGATCGAGGATGTGCCAAATTTGGCAGTCACCTTCCTCGACACGTTCGCCTCTTCGGATAGACTCAACGATTATTTCAATAAATTTCTACGAGGCAGCGTAAACGGCTGCGACATCGAAAAATATCTCATACCGTCTGCCTATGTCAGACGAAAGGGTTATCTCTCGAGCATAGGAACTTTTTGCCAACAATTCGTTGCTAATAAGAGCGTCAGCTACGAGGATATATCGCCGATCAAGTTTTATTCCAAGATATTTACGTTCAACGAGTCTCACGTTTATCAACGAATGGTCAAGATCGAAAAGAACTTATTGCACTTGCTGATAAACGGTAGCCAATCTGTCAGAGTGCCCTCTTGGTGGATATCTTTCGAGGCCGGTACATGGAACGAATTTACGAAACGATACGAGAGCAAACAAGTCAAACCTTTGATTCACTCGATCGTTGGAAAAATCGTAAACGTCTTGAAGGATACAATGAACAATTCTTTTCACGATAAAGAATGTACCTGGTGCAACAGTCTCATCGTACAAATCGTTAATTCGCAATTGTCGCGGCACAATATTTATTCGAATCTCTTGTGCAACGTGAATCGTTTGAATTATTCGAGCCTTCGCGAGATCGTGGAACGCGATTTATACTGGAACAAGACGATAAATATGATCAAGGGCTACGAATATTTGAACAAGCAAAACGACCTCGAATCATTCGTCTCCGCGATCAAAGATGCTGTTTTATACATGGCGGACATAATAGTCGATTACAAAGTTCCCAATGATGGAAAAAATCTCACGGAATGCTTTAGGCAAGCCCTAGGAGTCTCCAAAAATTCTGGTATAGGATTTTACTTCAAGATCCTCATTGGCGCTGTCGATTCACTGCAGCGTAACGTTCACGTATTTGACACATCGAAGAGCCACGAAAAACTCTCGAATCTCACACGAATGGCTGAGAGCTTCGTGCCAATATGGCGGCCGCTCGGCGAAGTTGTAAAAACGACGGAAATCGCAAGAGTGGAAAAAATCCTCCCGAACGCGACAATCAACGTTAATCTCTTGCTCAGTCGAATTCACAATTCTTCCTGTGGAAAAAGCATAGACTGCAACGATAAAGAACTTCTTCGGATCTTTCTGAGCTCGAAAAGGGCCGAAAAATTGCTACTGTACGATGGCAAATTTGCCAAGTATCCATCGATCCAAAGTATCGCTAATCTTCTAGCCGAAAGCCTCGATTTCGGAGCGATCGATGAAAAAATTGACAAATGGCGGAGAGATGCGTCATGGAATTTTACCTGGCTGAGAGAAATTTTGAAGCATCTAGGTGTCGTTATCGAGGAGGGTGGAAGTTTGTTGAATGTAGCGAGTAAAATTGATTTTCAGGATGTTTCGAACGTGCTGGGTGTACCCGACATAGCTGACGGTGTGATAAATCTTTTGAATGATCAAACGATCGACAAACTGTTCGAGGCTTTGAAAGAGATAATCGACGACGTCGAGCCCTTCATCGAGAGCGAGGAAGTAAGGCAAGATCTACGCGCGATCGTTCGAACCTTCGAGAATATGGAAATTTTCAAAAATTTAGGTCTCCTCGATCTCAAGTACGTAATTTCCGAGATGTTCATCGATTGGAATACTCTGAGGCGATTCGTCGTAGATGAGATCGGTATGTCCGATGAGATAGCGAGTAAACTGGGCAAAGGAAAGATCGACATGCTGTCGGTCTTTATGAAGGAACGACCTCTGATAAGCCTCAAGGACACGGTATGTTCGCCACAAAATCTTCGGGACATGTTGTACTTTGAGTCCGGGGAAACGAGCGCCGAAAGAGTAAGCGATGCCCTATGCGGCCTCAACGACGACACCACTCAAAACATCACCATTGAGCTCATCAAGCACTTGAACTTTGAATATATCTTTACCAATCTTATGAGTGCCAACGTCAAGAACATATTGAAGAATGCCAACCTCACGGAAGCCGAAGGACAAGAAGTTTTCGACAGTATTGGTGTCGCGGCCGAATTGGTGCCATTTTTCAAGGATAAATTATCGTCAGGCTTTTCCTCGGATCGAACGTCAAAGGATACGGACAATTCAACGGAAAGTATATCGAGCGGAAGGTTCCTTCGAGACGCCAGTAAAGGGCTGTGCGGCAAACCGCTGCTCGGTGACAGCGGACAATTTTACAAAATCATCAGCAGCATCGAGGACAACAAAAAGTCATTCGATCAGCGGGAATTGAACTCACTGCCAACGGACTTTTGCCGTGATACTTATAAAAATGTTTTGGCTACTAGCGGTGGAAAGATCGTTTGGTCGTACGTAAAACCTTTGCTGCGAGGTCGAATACTCTACGCTCCAAATACAACGATCGTTACGAGGATAATGTCATTTTCCAACGAGACATTCAGTCAGATCGAGAGTTTCGGTGTTTTGATGAACGGTTTCGAGAAGACACTCAGATCGTTGGCAAGCCTTTCGG
Organism: Ophion ventricosus; assembly: GCA_963932345.1. Taxonomy (NCBI): domain Eukaryota; kingdom Metazoa; phylum Arthropoda; class Insecta; order Hymenoptera; family Ichneumonidae; genus Ophion; species Ophion ventricosus. Next base: position 22,777,721 of record OZ010722.1, read on the forward strand.
AAATGGGACAGAGCTTGAAGGATCTCCAAGAAATAATGGTCTCGAAGGTGATGAGGATAGCGGTAAAGTCAATGAGCAATGGTCGTATCGAGGGTGATTTTTCCAGCTTTGATCTCGGTGATATTGCTTGGAGGCTCGGGAAATCTAGCCACTTGACCGACATGGTTGCGATGCTAAACAACTTCATGAAGTGCGTTCTCGTTGATCGAATCGAGGGTTTCGCGAACGAGGAGGAATTGGAGAACGAGGCTCGGCGTCTCGTCGATACTAATGAATTTTTGGCTGCTGTTGTTTTTCTCGAGCCTAACGTTGAAGAAAAACGATTCAAAAGATCCCTGGACAGCAACGTATTGCCGAAAGATGTCGTCTACAAGATACGTATGGACGTTGATTACGTTCCATCGACGAAGAGGCTCAAGACGCAATTCTGGTTGCCAGGTCCCGAAGCAAGCTTCATCGAGGATCTTCGTTACGTGCGCGGTTTCATACAATTGCAAGATTCGATCGATCGAGCTATCATCAGGGAGAAGTCTGGACGGATACAAAATTGGAAAACGGTCACTCAACAAATGCCATATCCATGCTGGAAACATACACCGTAAGGAGTATTTCTCAAACGGCCTTCGTTGATGTACGATCTTCAATCGACTCGGAGATCAGGCATCTCTTAATTTTCATATACTTTTGCAGATTTATATCGACTCTGTACGAGTCTCAGGGTGTACAGGTTTGTTTCTTCTTCGCTCTTATGATGTGCGTCGGTTCAGCCGTTCGTTACATTGTTTGGGAAAGAGAATCGCAAAATTCAATGGTCATGAGTGTGATGGGCCTTAAACCATGGCGCAACACTCTCGCTTGGTTCGTCACGACTTACGTCGAATTAACGATAGTCATGCTCTCGATTTGCATCATTCTCATCGCTGGACAAATTTTGCCACGTGCTGATCCACTCTTAGTTTTGTTTTTGCTCCTAGATTACGTGTTCTCCATCGTGACGTTTTGGTGAGCATTTCCTTTTGTCCCCACAACGAGCGCCATTGCTTGTTTGTTCAATTAATTTTAGAAAAGATTTTTTTATTCTCAGTTATATGATCTCGACGATATTCAGCTCGGCTAGTTTGGCCGCTGTAACAACGGTTGTGATGTTTCTCCTTACGTACATGCCTTACGTAATCGTAATAGCGATGGAGGCGAGCATGAGTCTTTGTTGGAAGATTTTTATCGTGAGTATAGCCATTTTCAATTATTTTTTTTCCCCTCAATCGTTATCCATTGCCGTTAAATCATAGTTAGCGGCAATAGAACGAACTGACGTGGAAATATTTTTCTTTGCAGTGTTTGAGCATGTCGACGAGTTTCTCGTACGGTTGTCTCTACATCGTCAGACGCGAGGTCCAAGGCACAGGAATAACCTGGGAAGCAATGTGGGACGAATCAATTCCCGGTGATTCGATGTCTTTTGGTCTTGTGCTCGTTATGATTGCGCTGGACGGTGCAATTTACGCTTTAATCGGTTATTTCATCGCTCGATACACGAACTCAGGTAAAATGGACAAAAAAAAAAGGAGAGATCGATTGCCAATTCAATGGCTCAATCGGAAGTTTATTTCCTCTCGTTTTTTCTTTTTTTTTTTTCGTTACTTTCGATCTCATCTCGGTGGAGGTGTTAACTTGATTTTTCTTCTAAATTATCCGGTGGATGGTGATTGTGATTCGATCTCAACTGTCTTTACACGAGAATAATTCATCAGAGACTATACTAACAATAATAGTATGAATAATTATTACGACTAGGATAAAATGTGTTATATTCTATGTGGATTAGAAAAAAAATCTTTTCATTACTTCGCCCAATATCCATTAGTTACGAATTATTATTTATGATTAACTTCATTTTATTGTAATTCACAAAAAAAAATTGCCATTGTCACTAGATTCTTGAAGCTCTCGAATGAAGCCTTCAGGGACACGATAATTTTCTCCCGTAAATATTAGTTTGATAACATTTGATAATACTTGTCATTTAGTATCTACGCTGTTATTGCGATGACCGATAAACAAACAAATCGGACTGGCATCGAAGAACGAACGATAATTGTACTAGGCGAAAGAAAAAATAGACATTTTTCCAGGCCGAGATTTTCGGGGTTTGAGATCCCGTAGCTTGTGGTGGGCCGGGACCCGTTCCCTCTACGGACGGCCCAGCTACCTAGCCTTCGTCAACAGTCTCTATTACACTAACGACGTACTGCACCCTTCGGCCATTTACCAAGGTATCACCCAAGGTCTTGCATGATTTTCCGTGTCTTTTACTCTTTGTGCGTGTGTCTCGTTATCATTCGCTTGTGTCTTGCGTCTCACAGGACTCGCGGCATATAAAATAAAAAATAAAACATTGAAAGAAAAATTTCGTTCCTGGAGCGTTTTTATCGGTATTTCTAACGTCATGTTCGTTCATATCTTCAGTCCTCGTTCTTGTCAAATTGTGAGCAAATGATCAAGTTCTATCAAGAAGAGAATAAATACCTTCTGTTTTTTCCTCGATCTCGTTCGCGTCGATCCGAGGATAGACGAGGACAGCGATCCTGGCAGCACGATCGTCAGTGAGAAACAAGCCGGTGTTAGGTTCGAAGCTGTGCGCAAGGTTTTCCGAACGGCAAAGGGCGATCACGTTGCCGTCGATGATTTCACCGTGAAGCTCTGCGAGGGCGAGGTCACCAGTTTGCTCGGACGAAACGGAGCTGGAAAAACAACGATTATGTAGGTGTCTTCCAATTTTCCCTAGATCCTAATCGATAAAAAGTAAAGGGTACTTTTCATTGTTCTTCATCGGAATAAGGGCTCAGTTTGGAAAAAAATATATTTTTCTCGTTGTTTAAGAAAAATGCTGACGGGTATGTTGGCACCAACGAGCGGGGAAATATACTTGAACGGTGATGAGGACACGAAACCGGATATAGGAGTATGTCCCCAGGACAATGTGCTCATTGATACATTGACACCACGCGAACACATGACTTTCTACGCCAGCCTCAAGAGCCCAACTGACGATGTGGCGATGCTTAAAAATGTCGACTCGTGAGTATTAACGGAGTCTTCTAGTCTAAAGGCCCAATTTCCGGGCGTCTTTTAAGGCTTGTTAAACAAAAAAACAAAAAAATATTTCTAGTATCCATTTTTTAGTCTTTTTATTGATTTTTCGAGAACGTACAAAAAAAAGAAAAATTGAAAGAGTTACGGATCTCTATGGTCGTGAAAAAAGGTTTGAGGTTTGTTATTTACAAATAACTTTGTTGATAGTGGAAATTAGTAATTATTAGTAATAAAGTGCAACGAAATATCGTAGAAAGAAATGTCGGTGAAGAGGGTGAGAGTAATGATAAATTTGATATTTCCAGAATGCTCGCTTCCCTGGAGCTTGGTAGACAGGAGCACGAGCCGGTGTATCGTTTGTCCGGTGGTACGAAGCGTCGTCTTTGCGTGGCCCTGGCGTTCCTCGGCTCGCCGAAACTCGTGATACTGGACGAGCCAGGTGCCGGTGTGGATCCAGTAGCGCGTCGTAGAATTTGGCGTCTCATCGATCAGCATCGAGTCGACAGGACCGTCTTACTGTCGACTCATCATCTCGACGAGGCCGATATGCTCAGCGATACGGTCGTAGTTATGCATCGTGGCAAAATCTTGTGCACCGGTTCACCATTGAGTTTGAAAAGCATCTACGGGCGTGGTTATCGGCTCAACGTTGAATTTCCAGCAGCTCTTTATCCCGAGAGATCAATCGATCCGAAGGATCTTGAAAATTTGCGATCAATGCTGGAAGACTTGATGCCAAATGCGACGATCGATCAAACATCGGCAACCGATCTCGTCGTCGCTCTACCCGTCAATGGAAAACACGGCGAGGCGAACGAGTGAGTTTTGAGGTTGTTTGGATCGAGGAAATAATCGAATAAACCGCTTGGAGGAAATTTTACAAATTGATCCCACGCGTTCGAGCAATGGGTTAAGGGGATATTCTGGTTTAGTGGTCGAAAATTGGGACGTTTTTTCGGGCTTGATAAAAAAGGAAAAAATATTTTTAGTATCGATCTGGAAGATAGAAAATCGGGCTTTGAAGTAAATAATTCAGTTGACACATCGTTTGCGCAGTGTCGCCGCAGCCGCTAAACTTCTCGAAGACAATAAAGACACGCTGAGCTTTTCTCACATTTCCCTGGAGTGCGACTCGCTGGAAAGGGTCTTCCTCGAGCTTTGTACACGAGCTGACATCGGCGTTTCCGCCCCTATGAGTTCCAGCATGGACAGTGTGGGCAGCGTTTCTTCCATAGGTGAAGCAAAGTGCCATGAATTTTCGTCTATTTTTTTTTCTGCTCCTGAAGTCTTTTCTTTCTCTCTCTCTCTCTCTCTCTCTCTCTCTCTCTCTCTCTCTCTCTCTCTCTCTCTCTCTCTCTCTCTCTCTCTCGCTCTCTCTCTCTCTCTCTCTCTCTCTCTCTCTCTCTCTCTCTCTCTCTCTCTCTCTCTCTCTCTCTCTCTCTTGGCACGACTCGATATCTTAATATTTTTCAGGCTTCACTGTGCCAACCGATGATATGGATCTGATGATCGGCGAGTCAGCCCCGAATCCAAAGCCCCTGAGACAGGCGAGAGCTTTGTTGAAAAAAAGATTGTGGCATTTCGCAAGGGACTGGAGGTCGCCGCTGGCCACTCTGATCCTTCCTACTATGTTCGTCGCAGTGGCCATGGGTTTCTCTCTCATAAGACCACCCTCGGGAGACGAGCCACCCCTCGATCTCAATCCCAAACTCTACGACACTCATCCAACTTGGTTTTACAGGTAATAAAAAAAAAATGAGAGAATAATATTCGTGTCAACGGTGACGAGCGAGTCTATCGATTACGATTGATTGGCCGTTTGCAATTTTTCTTTGTGCCCCACAGTATCGACAACGGAAGCGATCCCTTCCTCCGACACATTTCACTCCAGCTGCACAATCGTTTTGGTGGAGATTTCGCGGGTGCCTGGCAGACTCATCCTAACGTAAGACAGAAGGAAAAAAACATTTAAATTGCCGTAAAAGTTACGATGTTATTGATTTTTTTTTTACAAGCCAAGTGTGGAATTTAGGGGTTTATTCTGGTTTGTTTCGTGTGAATTAGGACACCGGAGTTTGCGAGTGTAGCGAGGGTCAACAGATTTGTCACGGGGTATCTAAAGCAGTCGAGGGTCTCTATCAGACCCTTCCGGGACGACCGACCGTCGACTGGATAGTCTCAACCTTTCAGGAATACATAGAAAAGAGGTGAGAAAATAATTCCACCGTCACGAGACGCACTACTTCAAAATGAACGTCTCAGCGAAATAAAACAATGGCAACTGTCGCGTTACATTAATTTAATAAATTATAAATGAAGATTATTACGCTGGGATATGTGTTTTTTTTTTTAGGTACGGGGGTTGGTCGTTATCGCACGGCGGGGATGATCCACTGTTTGTTGTATGGTACAACAACAAAGGGCATCATGCCTTGCCTGCCTATCTGAACGCTCTCAACGAGGCTATTTTACGAGCATCGGGTACACCGGGACGTTTGACCACCCTCAATCATCCCCTAAAACTATCCAGCGATCAACTCAATCGTACGACTCTGTGAGTAAACAAAAGGCTATTTCGTCATTAATAATAATTAAGCAACGAAGAAAATAAATCAAGAAATGACAACAACAAAAAAAAGGTACAATACAAGCGTACCGGAAGGAGTTCTCGAAATATTCGTTCGCAGCCTACGAGTCCCTTGTTCTATTTTTCCAGAACTCTAACGCCAGGACTTTTCTTCATAGCTCTTTCTTCCTCGCATCACGATTCGTTAAACTTCTGTTTGCCCGGAGTCTTTTCTCTCTCTCTCTCGAACTTGTCGACTTTCGCGATATTTCAACCCCATCGTAAGCTTGTATAAAAACAGAAACACTCACGTATGGATGTGTGTGTATGTGTGCACGTGTATGCGTGCACAGTAGCGTACGAAACTCTCGTAATTGCTTTCCGAAGTTGTTTCAGCGGAGCAAAGTCTCTGCATCCTCGAGACGAGCCAGGAAAGGAGAGAATAATAAATATAGTATATCTATATACAGCTCGTATTCGTTTCTTATATGCTGTCCATTCAAGCTTGAGAGTAAAGTCCCCTGTTCGCTTTCATCACCAAAAGTGTATATTACTAAAAGCGGAACAAGGGGGGGGGGGACCCCTCCCCCCTACGATGAAAGCTTAAAATAATGGTGCACTATAAGGGGGCCGGTATGTACTTCGGGATAATTACGTAAAAATTAATTATAAAAGATACATTTGCGCGAAATATTTTGGGCTAGTTTCCGCCCGCCGTGCAATTTGGCTTCGAGCTATTTAGGTATTTGGATTGTGCACTTCAACGTCTCGTTTCAAATACTAAAAAATGCGTTTTAGCATTTCTTTTGAAGATCATTTATACCAAGTTCATGCAGCGCAAGGAATACTATTTTCCATTGTAACTTTTACACCCCATTTCACTCTCGTAGAAGTTGATTTTGCGAAGAATTCTTTCTTAGTGCACTTGGTCTACATGTGAGTCAGTCAGTCAGTCAATCACGGATCGTTTCATACAGATTTTGTCACGTTGAACACTAAATAATTGGTGACTTGGTAACCGAGATCGTATTTCACAGCGCTAACAAGTTCTCGGAGACGCTTTTGGAGCACATGTACCTCGGCCAAATGAAACAATAATTTTTCCAGGCCTGTACGATTGGAAAGTTTTGATAGTTTTTTTTTTTTTTTTTGTACGAGCAAGCCAATAACACTGTTCGGCAGATATTGAATTCCTGTTACCTTCAGATTACAGCATGTGGCTGACGTGGGTGTGGCTCTTGTGCTCCTGATAGCGTTCAGTCTGGTTGCCGCCCAGGGAGCCAAGGAATTGGTGAGAGAGAGATTGTCCGAGGAGAAGACGATTCTTTATCTTGCCGGGGTACATCCTGTGACGTACTGGACTGCGGCCTTAATCTGGGATTTCTTGGTAAGCCACCACATCCTAAAAGTTACGCTTTTGTAGAATTTCATCACAGTGAAACAAAAAAAAAAAAAAAGAATTCGTTCACATAATTCGAGACTTCGCTAAAGTCTGGTCACAGAGACCACTGCTACGCTAACAAATGAGTTAATTCAATCTTTCGTAGAGCAGAAGTACACATGAGAAAAGTTCATTTTTCAGTCAAGGTCCATTTTTTATTTGCTCGTTCGAGGCACCTGTACCAATTAAATATGAGGCTTTTCGGCTGGAAGTTGAACTTAGCTTGGACGTTAAGTTCTGGTGCTAGGACATTGGATCTTTTATAATTTGGCTCTATAGAAGTTAATGATTTTGTTTTAAAAATAGTACGCCAGACCTCAGGAGGTCAAAATGTGGTGTCCTTCTCTACGCGGGTGCACCTACACATGTATAAACTTGCCACATTTTCGTGATATTTAGCCAATGAGACACACTTGGATCTCTGCCCAACAGTGGTCTTCTTTTTATTTTTATTTTTAATTACAGAGCAGCGAGCATAGTCGTTGAGAATCTGTTGGAGCTGTCTTTACATTTAAAATAATATATATATATATATATATATATATATATATATATATATATATATATATATATATATATATATACGATCAAAGTGGGATGTAGGAGCGTTGCGTGCATAAATAAACTTCCGGTTGTGGCAAAAGGTTGCCAAAACTGGTGAAAACCGTTTCTAACCGAGTCAAACCTGTGAGAAGGGGAAAATTCGAGTTTGCCAAACATGCCTTCTTTATCCCTTCGCTCAGTCTCTCTTTATCTATCTATCAGTCGTTCTGTCTCTCTCGATCTCTTGCATAAATATGTATCTGTTATTTTCATCATTGATGATAAAGTTGGCCTCGACGTTCATCTCCTCGTATGACGTCAGGCTCGTTAATCGATCGTCGTCTAGATCCACTCGCGGTTTATTCCGTATCTATATCCGGAGTAGGTTTGGGCATTTGTGCAACTATATACACGACTGTGTGGCAAAAGTCTTCCACCTCAGCACCGATAAATCTTTTCTCTCGATATTCAGGGAATCGCGATGCATATGCGATGCAAGCTCAACTCCTTCATTTTATAAGTTATGGATCTTTGTCGGATACATAGATGATATTTATATGTGATGGATAATTAAAATGCAAATATTATGAAAACTCTATATTATTTCTCTTAATAATATAATATTGAGGTAATTTTCATGTTTTTCTCTTGCAACTTTCCCACAGGTCTTCCTGGGCTCCATAATTCTCGCTGTTATCGTCTTTGAGATATTCGGGCTCTCGGTTTACGTAGCCCGGGATAATCTCGCTGGTGTCTGCCTCTTACTCGTTTTATTTGCGTGAGTCTTGATTCTTTTTAAAATCATTTCGGTTTTCATTAAACGCCTGGTTGTTCCTTTCAGAGAAGAATGTTTTTTTTTTTTGTTCCCTTTGAAGCAAAGCACTAGAATAATGTATGTTTTACATTAAACTAGGGGCCTTTCAACGTTGTATTTATTGTCTTTTTTATTGTTGTTTTTATCAAACAGTTGGGCAGCGATACCCTTCACGCATCTGTTCGAGAAGGCTTTCGACGATTCGTCGCTATCGAATATGGTACTCTTCTGCTTGAACACGTTCGTGGGTGTCGCATGCCTAGCGACGATTCTCGTTATAGATATTCTCGGCAAGAGTCAAGCCGCAAAAGACACGAGGAACGTTCTTCATTACGCTCTATTGTTGTTCCCTCAATACGCACTCGGCGATGCGCTCGTTGAGATTACGAAGAATGACATAACCGCTGAATTGTTGGGAAAATTTCAAATGGACACGTACAAGTCACCTATCGGTTGGGATCTTTTGGGACTTCACTACACCCTATTGTTCTTCGTTGGTGTTATTTTTTATGCCATTAACTTGACAATAGAGTGTGGTCTTTGTCCTGTCCCGAGAAGCAGGTAGGAAGCTACATATGTTCGAGGGCGTGGGAAAAAAAAAAGTGGAAAATCTTATTTATAAATGACCGTTGAGCGAGAGAAGTTGGTCATTGAAAAAAAAAAAATGTATTCGCCGAATTGATTTTTTTTTCTTCCATTGGACAAGATCGTCGGCGTACGAGAAGGTAGCGGAGGACGAAGACGTGGCGCGTGAGCGATTACGCGTGGAGAACGAGGGCAGCAACGACGTCATAAAAGCTGTGCGTTTGCGTAAAGAGTACAAAAGTGTTTACGGTAGAAACGTTGCGGTGCAAAATTTGAGCTTTGGCGTTGAGCCGGGCAGCTGTTTCGGTCTGCTCGGTGTGAATGGCGCCGGTAAAAGTTCGACGTTTCGTATGCTCACGACGGAAACGCGTCCAACATCGGGCAAGATTGTTCTGCACGGTCGTGAAATTGGCGAAAGACCGCTTTGTAACGGTGACATCGGTTATTGTCCTCAAAGCGATGCACTCGATGGTTTTCTCTCGCCTCATCAGTGTCTCACTATTCATGGAGAAATATGCGGTCTCGACGATGTTGAAAGGGTCAGTTGTCCCCTTTGATATATGAAGATTCCGAACGTACGAACGATTATTCTTTCTTTCGTTCACTCTCACGATTGTATTTCCTTGTTAAGGCGGTCGACGCGACTCTGAAACACTTTGATCTGACGAAATATGCGCATCAAAGGGTGAGCAGCCTCAGTGGAGGAAACAGACGTAAGCTTTGCGTTGCCATAAGCGTCATGTCTCCGGTCTCGGTTGTTCTTATGGATGAACCGACCAGGTAATTAATCTCGTTTGCTCGTTTTGCTTCGTTGTTGTGTTCTCTGTAAAAGAAAAAAGCAATCTTTACAATTGACAGTGGGATGGATCCAGCCTCGAAGGAGTTGGTCGCAAACGCAATCCGTCGCGTCAACAGGTATCAGGGTTGCGTTATCATGTCTTCGCACAGCGTAGCCGACTGTGAAAATCTTTGCAGTCGCGTTGGCATACTCGCGAGGGCTGGACTACGCTGCATCGGCACAGTTCAACATCTCAAGCATAAGTAAGATTTCTTTTCTTTTCGTACGACAAGTTGTCACACATTCGGGATGGATGGAGCACAAATTCTTTTTTCTTGCCTAGCGCGAGCTATTTTGATGTCATTGAAGGTATCGAAGCGCCGCTTGACGAGTTACAGTATTTTTTTTCTTCAAATTATTATCGGAAGTTAGCGGTTTATTTTTTTTCATGGCCGATTTTTCAGATTCGGCGAGGGATACGTGGCTTTCCTGAGGTTCGGTCTGCTCGTATCGGTTAAGCAGCTGAAAGAATCGATGGCGCGGCACCTTCCAAATGCTGTAATTTCGTCGAGGCAAGCGACGGCGGCCCGGTTACTCATACCCCGCTCGAACGGGGCAACATTGAGCTTAACGTTTTTGGGAGTTAGACAACTTGCCGAGGAGCTCAAAGCAACGGATTATAACTTAACGCAGAGCTCTCTGGACCAGGTAAGCTCGAGCCAAAGTATTCTGTTGTATTGTATTTTCAGTGTACAACGCGTTGCGCTTTTCACACGATCGTCTTATCTTTCATTCATCATCGTTACATCGTCATAGTCTTACAGCACAAGCTTGACCTCTGTTCACATCTAAAAACACAACTCCCTATTTCTTGAATCTTCGTTTCCCCTATAAATCGGCAATGTCGGTAATATATAGACACGTATATAGGAATAGGGAAGGTACAAGGCGTGACAGAAGAGGCGCGCGAACTCTTATCGCAATTACCTCGTCCCTCACGGCACTTTATACCGTCTTTTCCGCCCTTTCACATCTTCACAACGATTTTTTATTTTTTATTTTTGTTCGCCACTGAAAACTCGAGCAACTCAAGCAGGTCGAATCGATTTGAAGTGGCTCGTAGGGTGAGTAAGATCTCGCACGTGACGCAAATCTCCACTTTCTCTGTCCTCCCTCTCGCCGTTTATATTTATGTCACTGTGCCTCCATCTTTCGGTCGCACGTCTGTACTTTGCTCTCTTCTATCGTATCTCATTTTCTTCTCTCGCGCTCTCCCCCCGTTCTCAGCCTCCTAAAACGTACATAAAATCCTCCTCGTAAGTACATAAAACGTGTTGTCCGGTCGTTAAGAAACTTCCGAGATTTTTATAGCCGGTTTTTATCTCTTGCACGTTGCTACTGTTTTTTTTTTCTTCTTGGGCACAAAGTACGAGGTGCAACGAGGAGAGGCACGTCTCTTTTCGCGAGACGGCAAAAGAACATGGAAATTTCGGTACAAGGTTGATTTTTTTTCCTTAATAGTCCCTTCGTAAGCAAAGCCCTAAAATAATTGTTAATTATCAAACGGAGCTTCTGCTGTCTCTTCCGAGTTGTCAAAATAATTAACATTTTTATCTGGAAGGGTGTGGGCATTGCTGGGTACATACTACGGGAATGCGAGCTTAGCGCTGCCAGTGAAAAAACTCATGCACTAGATTTTTAGGACTGTTCAATACATATTGAGCTTCGTTCGTACCATTTTGTTAGTTTCATGCAAGAGAAAAAGTAACTGGTCGAAGGTATTTCAATCTTCTCTGTATTACGGTTATTTATTTTTCCTCATAGGTACTGGTGAATTTTTCCGAAGAGCTTGAGGACGACGACATCGATCCGCGATGCGAGAGAGACCGAGGAATTCCGAATACTTTCGCAAATATTCATGACACGATATATATGGAAACATTTCAATGAAAAACAAAAGTCGGAGATATATATAGATATATATATATATATATATATATATATACATATGGACTTTAAAAAATTAATTATGAAAGTGCGTGTGAGCGCGTATTTAATTCTCGTCGATACGAATTACAGAAACTTCCTCGCATCTGTGACGTTCTCGTAAATCGATTTCACTTTTTATGTACGCTCCATTGTGTATGACTTAATTTTAAAAATATTTTTAAGCTTCGATGAGTCTCGCGTGGTCTCATTTTTTTTTTTCGGGATGAAAAAAAGAAATGAGCAGACTGACTGTTAGTTTAAGGCTTTTGTGAGAGAACCAATTGTTCCACCCATTTTTGTTTTGTAAATTGTATCAAGGCTGGTGGACCATTACGAACACTATTTTTTTTCACCAACGTCTGGTGGTATTTTTTCCTGAAATATATAAAAAAAAAAAACGAAATTACGATTTTTCCAATGTAATTGTTCGATAACGGCCTAATATCGAAGAGTCAAGTTGAAACGGGCGCGGCATAAATTTCCGTCGAAGAACCAAGTGATAGAAGCGACTGCGATGTGTTTCCGGAACGAAGCCCAGACGTAAGTCGCGTGACGTAAGGACGCTTCGTTAAATGGACCGCTATTGCTCGACGCTCCGGTATGATCAGATTTGAAAAATGAGCGAGAGGCAAGAGATGCGGAACAAGCGTGAAAAAGAAGTAAAAAAAAAAAACTACGTTTCCGATGGTCGAGGCCTTTCGCGATGAGAGGCAGCCAAGAAGTTTAAGACTCACGCGCCCGGACGTCCGCGCGATAGGACACGTCTGTAACAACAATTCTATATAGACGAGCGGGCCTCTTGGCGGAGATATAAATAAGTTTGAGAATAGTTACGCGCCTACGTGAGGTCTCGGACCACGAAGTTTTATTAGACAACGCGCCATAGCCAAAAGCATTGAGAGAGAGAGAGAGAGAGAGAGAGAGAGAGAGAGAGAGAGAGAGAGAGAGAGAGAGAGAGAGAGAGAGAGAAAGAGAGATGAACGACAAAATTCAACATAAAGAAAGGTTGTCGATAATGTATTTCTAATATAAGAAAAAAATCATCTCGCCGTCGAAGATAATCGAAAGAGGAAGGAGCGAAGAAGAGGATGAAAGGGTTTGTGTTCTTTTAACGTAAAGGACGATCCAGACATGGGCGCTAGGGTACCTTTTATCACGGTATGACTATATATATATATATATATATATATAAGGGCGCTACACTTCACTCGCATGGTGTTAGATCGTAGCTCTACTCTCGGTGGAGATAAACTTTTATTGTTGAGGTGCCCGCTGGCGTGGTCTGTTCCCTATCCAATCCCCTACTCCTCGCCATTTCTGGGGGGGGGGGGGGGGGCGTCCGCTCTTGCGAGTTCAATTTTCTACCTCGGAGACTTATCCATCTTCTCGTAACGCTAAAGTTTTCCTCTATCCATTTCATTCCACGCTCTCTTTGCTCCTCTATTCACTCCAGTTTTTGAACACCCTTTTCCTCATGTATTATTTTCGCAAAATATACGCTCTGTGTATTCTCTTGGACGACCTTTTTTTTTTTTTACACGATTCTCAAAATATTGTTGCACTCATCCCACTCTCGCGAAACTTATCGAGGACGATAAATCGAAGATTGGAGGTCTGGTGAGAACGCAAATTTGTCGCTGCAATCTTGTGAATGTTATTCATCGTTCAACGTTATCGAGCATTCCGAGTCTCTCATTCGTTCGGACATTTATATATTTTTAAAAATTTCTTCCAAACATTTCTTGATGCAAGCCTATAATTTGTATCGAACTTTCATAGTAATTGGGAGAGTTCCTCTCTTCGTCGAGAATGAGACGGTAATCCCTCCAAGTATTCGATAATTACGTTGATCATTATTTCGGTAGATTCTCCACTAACGAGTTCTCATAAATTATTGTATATCGAGCTTCGAGCTGATACGGATACTCTCTGTTTGTCCATCAGGGGATGATCAGGGTTCGTGGATTACGTAGCACGGTTCTCTGACAGCAATGTCCTCAGAGATCCTTTGCGACGGGAGTTTTCTCGGAAAAGCTAGGATATACAAGGAGAACGGTGGAATCTTGGCAATCTAGGACACAGAGGGAGAAATCGAGACGTGAGGAGGAGGAGGAGGGGAGGGGGTTGGGTTGGGTTGGATAAGACGTCACCACGTGGTGTATACAAAAGCCAGCCTTAACGTCGCGTATACGTGAGGTTCGTTGCCACAAGATCGTGTTTACCGGCGCACCTAAATCGCCTCGGATCCTGACTCGCCGAGGATGGCTCAGCCAACATTGTCGATGAGGATACACCTTTATATGTTCTTCACTTATATGCTCTCTCTCTCTCTCTCTCATATCGATGTATTTTCACCCCCTGAATACGAATTCACCATTCATTTTCCTCGAAACTCTCGATTTCTATTTTTTAAATCCTCAAAAGTGTGAAAAAATACGTATTTCGCGTTTAGCGGGCGTAATTCTGAGCTTTCGACAAAAACTCGATGATATTCGTAATCAGCGGAAAATTTCCCATTAGATAGACCTGTGAAAGGGTTAAAGAGTCGAAAAAAATTTTTGTCGAACTTTTTGGCCACTTTTTCCGGAATCGCTAAAATCGCGATATTTCAAACGGCCGTAGCGTCGGTTCTATTGGAGTGACTAGGATTTATTGGGGGTGTTTCGAAAAGGATTTGGTTAGACTTAAAGAATGGCGTTGGGTTTATCCAGATATCTCAAATAGTTCGCCCGGAAAGTTCACTTGAAAAATGGCCGAAAAAGAGGCAAAGGGGTATGTATGGAAAAATTTGTGAAAATCGATGGTCCGACTTTGAAATTCTGCCAAAAATCGAAAAATCAACGAAGCTCAATGAACCAAGGAGCATTTTATAGAGAAAATGATAACGAAGAGAATGAGACCAGAGTGAAGTTCCAAATCCAAAGGAGAAAAGAGTTATGATCGATTTGGTGAAGAAACCTTTTTTTTGGTCCAGATGCAAAAAAATTTGAATTTTTTTTATTTATTTTTACCCATCTATTTCGATGTATCTTGACCCCCTGAATACGAATTCACCATTCATTTTCCTCGAAACTCTCGATTTCTATTTTTTAAATCCTCAAAAGTGTGAAAAAATACGTATTTCGCGTTTAGCCGGCGTAATTCTGAACTTGCGACAAAAACTCGGTGATATTCGTAATCAGCGGAAAATTTCCCATTAGATAGACCTGTGAAAGGGTTAAAAAGTCGAAAAAAAATTTTGTCGAACTTTTTGGCCACTTTTTCCGGAATCGCTAAAATCGCGATATTTCAAACGGCCGTAGCGTCGGTTCTATTGGAGTGACTAGGATTTATTGGGGGTGTTTCGAAAAGGATTTGGTTAGACTTAAAGAATGGCGTTGGGTTTATCCAGATATCTCAAATAGTTCGCCCGGAAAGTTCACTTGAAAAATGGCCGAAAAAGAGGCAAAGGGGTATGTATGGAAAAATTTGTGAAAATCGATGGTCCGACTTTGAAATTCTGCCAAAAATCGAAAAATCAACGAAGCTCAATGAACCAAGGAGCATTTTATAGAGAAAATGATAACGAAGAGAATGAGACCAGAGTGAAGTTCCAAATCCAAAGGAGAAAAGAGTTATGATCGATTTGGTGAAGAAACCTTTTTTTTGGTCCAGATGCAAAAAAATTTGAATTTTTTTTTTTTATTTTTACCCATCTATTTCGATGTATCTTGACCCCCTGAATACGAATTCACCGTTCATTTTCCTCGAAATCCTCAATGTTCATTAAAAATCGTGGTAAATTTATGTAGTCTAAGGGAAAATCCGCTTTTCTATCACAACGATGGAGTGTCGGATGATGGAGTAGCGTTGATGGAATGTTCCCAAGGAAGAGGGCTGAACTCGAAAAAGCCATGATACGTCTACGCTGTGCGATGGCCCTTTTGGCTCGCAGAGATCGACGCACGGAAAGATTATTGCAGAGTTTAAGTGTTGGAGGGTGTGGGTGTAGTTCCGCGTTGTATAGCGCATACAAAGTGTGCTGCGCTTGTTCTAGCTGAAAATTCAAATAGGAGAGATTTAACTCCGAGCTCAAGTACCACTCATTTTCGAGTCAATGCCGCGGATAAGTACTTGATCCTAGAAACCCTTCCCGTCCCTCGTGCACATCGAAGCGCCTCCATGATTGGAGTAATGTAATTCACTCTTGCTCTCTCTCTCTCTACCGCTGAACTACCCACACCAGAGCTCACTGGCGAATTATTTGGCTGCTCTTCATCATCGACAATGAGACATTTGCCGTACAGCAACTGTTTGTTTGGGTTACCCGGGGGCATTGGAAAATTTTGTTTCACCGGCTTTCTACAAGCGGTAGGTTGTTGGAATTGGGAGCAAATAAATGATGGAATAATCGAAGCAATTCAAGGAGTTTATGAGAGTTTGAATGTCTGATAATCCACTACAGAGATGTACCGATGGAAACAGAATAACGATGAAAGTTTCAAACGTTGTGCCTGGAGTATGCCTCGACCCCCTGGTCTGCAATGTAGAGGAACAAGCCATTGAGTTCGCTGCATTCTTGGCTGTTGGTACCTTCAACAATGGATACCTAACTCTCCCAATTCGTGAATGTATTAGGAATTATCGATGTACCGCAAGCAAAATACTTTGCTCAAAGTATGGGCAGTGGAATTACGGCCGTTGAATTTAACAGGTTTCAACTTCATTTCAAAAGCAACAATGATCATGAGGATATTTGGCAAATCTTAAGAATTTTCATACAGAAACTAGACCCCAAAAAAAGGGCATATTTTGTGATTTTTTTTTTCTTCAGCGAAACCATAAAATAAATCGGAATTACAAAATAGGGGTTTTATTATACACGTTATTGACTATACGAAATTATTTTTTCACAGCGATACATGTCAAAATGGCGACTGTGCAGCATTTCTCCGATTTGCAATTTTATAGGTACTAAGGTATATTTTTAACAAAAAAAAATTGATTTTTGGAAAATCCTAGAGTGGCCTAAGGCCTTAGACGCGTTTTACAGAAATCATTTTTTTATTTAATTGAAAATAATACTTTTTTTTTGAGGCAGTGATACTACAATTGAGTTTATTCAAATGTACCAAAATTCAAGGAGTGTAGAACAGTGAACAAATGTATTAGAAAAAAAAAATGGTTTGACTTTTCGAACTTGATTCAACTTCGACTGTCGAAATAATCACATTGGGCGCCCTGTATATTCGCCCTCCCTATCTGAACACGAGGATAAACGTATACGTGCACTTGATTCGTATTCGTGTCACACGCGAATCATTCGTATAGACATAAATGAAAGGTCTTAGAATGTGTATGCCTCGGTGTGTGCTATATATAGTCTTTTTTTTTTATACGAAAATGGTATGGGTCTGGAGTCGGGATTCCCCCACTCGCCGCAAAATGATTGTGTGTGTGTGTGTGTGTGAGTGTGTGTGTGCTGCAAGTCATAACTGAACTCGGTATTAGCGAGAGGCAACCGACTGGAATGTTCTGGCTGTTCCGCGATGTTTACAAACTTTGGCTTTACGAATTTGCACAATGAAAACGTATGTATCTTTGGTTAAATACAAAATTGCAAAATTAATAAATAAATAAAGTCTTGGCTTACGTGTCCTCGACCACAGCCCATGTAAATAAATCATAAACCTTTTTTGTCTTTTGCCAATTTAAATGCATCACTGCATCATTGGTCTCACAATGGAAAATAACTTTCGTTCGAGATCCAGACGATGCGCAAACACGGCAAAAATCTTTCATTTATTTATGAAATAGTGCACGATCTTGGAGGCTAAATGTTGGAATGCGCTTTTGTGACTTGAGTAGCCTGAAAAGTCGAGTGCACACGTAGTTAATTGAAAACTAATCGTAGTAATTGTAGTAATTGTAATTGGTAATTGTGACATCGTTTTGGTAAATTTTCGTGGTTGGTCCGTTTGGAATGCATTTTGGGGAAGTGGTGTAAGAGTTTTGGCTGGAGGAGCCACAAAAGTGTTTGGGCTTGTTGGAAACGGTCTTATAGGGGGGTATCGTTCGAGTGAGTGTGAGCGAGCGTGTCTGAGTGTTGTGTGTGTTGCGTGTATTAGTACCGCGTCGTTTCTTCACAACGGTCGGTCTGCTCGGTATACATAGTCCCTCCAGAGGCGGTAGAGGATCAGTGTAAAACGGCCTTCTGCCTCTGACACGGACCTTTCCTCGTCAGACACGAGAGAGAGAGAGAGAGAGAGAGAGAGAGGGAGAGAGAGACTTCGAGCATTGAGCCTCGCGAAGTTGTACAATCTTTCGTACCACTCGTACGATACGGTTCGACGAAAGGATTTCTTGTTTTTTTGTTGTTGTTGTTGTTGTTGTTTTGTTGTTCGTTTCCGTATCAATCGAAAAATTGGAGAGAGGGAGAGAGTAGTGCGAGGGTAAAACGGAATATACGCTCCTGAGTGTAAGAGCGCCGACAAAGAGAAAAAATTCAACGTGAAGAAAAAAAGGAGCGAGGATTTTTTTTTTCAACATTCTCCATTTTTAACAATTGCCGTGAAGTTCTCGACGTTTTTTCACACTTGACACGTGTCCACGGCGTATTTGTTTTCTATTCCTCGGTGACACGAGGCGAATAATCGCCAGCTCGGGGAAACGGAAGATTTGGAGAAAAAGAGGCGACTCTCGTAGGTACATCGACGGTACGTCGTTCTCGTCTTTAAAATAATATTATTGCAAAAAAAAAGACGGGAGGGTTTGGTACGCTCCTGAGCACGGAGGCGCCTACGCAAGTTTCACGAGACTGCGACCATTACACGTGCAACCGTTTTACAAAACGGACAAAAGCGATTGTTGGCTCTAAACCACGATAAGAGTGCATTCAAAGTATTCATTATATTGCAGTCATTAATCGTATAATTTCATCTCATTCATGTTTTCTCGAATGCGTGGGCAATGTTTTCCTCCGCAATAAATGTTTTTACTCCAAAAAACACGGTGACGTCGTATCACAAAAATTTAACAATGTCACGAGCATCGTTTTCTTTTTTCTTTTTCACCGTTTGATGACTTCCAATTAATTTGGAGTAATTTGGATTTGGATATAATTCGATAAAGGAGCATTAAAAAAAAAAGATTTTTTTAAAACTGAAATGACATACATCGTTTGTTATCGGTGTCTGCCATCTGCGCAAAATAATCATTCGAGCTCAGGGTTCGACGCGTGGATTTAGGATTATTGCATGAATCATTGAAATTTCAACGTAAATTTACGATTAGCATTCTTTTTTTTTTTATCACATTTTACGAACCTGTCGAAAAAATATTTCATCGAGCGAAAAACAAAAAATGTTCCAGTTCGCGATTTACCATTAATTTCGCTGTGTATATTGCATATGGGGTATGAAAATAGCCTCTTCGTGCCACAAATTAAGCCCTGCGTCAGTTCTATTTTTAGAAGATTATTTGCCTTCCTCGAACCACAAATTCGTCCGTTTACTCGCGCTTTTGCACGAATCCGAGGTACGATTTTTTTTTTTTCATCAGCCAGCCACCGAAAATCCTCAATTTCTACCTACAAATGGAAAGTAAATGTTGGAAAAAAATGTCACTCTTGAAATTTATATTATATTTGCTTTGATTGCATGGAAAAAAAAAAAAAAAAACTTTCTGGTCAATGTTCCGTTCGAGAACGGTAACTCGATCAGCGCTAACGACATTTTTCTGCAAGCATCGAGTACGTCACTGTTACGGCTTATGAGTCGTGGATGCGGTTTAGATAACACAGTCGGTGCTAGGCCTCGATGGCTCGTTGCCGACGTGAGGAATTTTTTTTTTTTTTTTCTTTTTTCTTCATGATAATTGCCATAGTCGTTCGACCTTGGGGAAACAACGAATACGCGATTTCGAAGAATTCGATTTCACAGAATAGCGAAAGAATCAGAATCGTTCGATCCAAAAGGAATTCATTTTTCGAATTTAGTCGATCAATCGTTTTCTTTTTGTATAGAGAATTGTGAAGTGGAATTGTTTTTATTGCGATCGAAATGGTAGGAAAGAAAGGGTATGGGCAGATTCACTCGAAAGGGAATGCCCTTTGCATAGAGTGCAATCTACTTTTGAATCTTGCACGTATTGTACCGCGTTGGATGAAACTGGATATTGATCGAAGACACCGTGGGGCTTAGCTCGCGATTTCAACTTTGTTCGGTTTCCGCATTATCGTTGTTATTATTTTATTTCATTTTTATTATTTTTGTTTTCTATTTCATTTTATTATTGTTGAATTTTTTTTTTCCATTATGAAGAGAATTTTCATCATACGAAGCAATAAAGTTTGTCAAGTCCGTGCGCTCAGCTGATAGGAATGAATTTCTATGGCGCAAATACGTTCGCGGAAACGGCGCAAAAGTATTTCAGCAAACTCGACAAGATCGTACCAAGCGGTGTTAAGCCGTGAGTTTTTACGATTCGATCTGAACTTGTAAGGATGAAAAAGATTTGGTAAGATTGTTGAAAATGTTTAAGGGAACTCTCTTGGTGAGGTTAATAAACGTAATATCAGGGTTAATAAAAATGCGATATTTCGTTCCGTGTCGAAAAAGTGCCTATAAAGAGTTATAGCGCAAAGCACGGTTAACGGTAGCTTCGCTCTCTGTATTTCGTGTCTCGATGTATCTTTGTACCAAGTCTTTCATTGTATATGCGTAGATGCAGAGAGGGCAAAGTTTTGCAATGTTGAAAGAGGTCGAGCATAGAGAGAACGTAGCCGGGAGACCTGACAATGAGCAGAAAATATGTGTACATGTGAATAGATAGGGAATAAAAATGGATGGTTTTTGTCGAGTCTCGGAAGCACTAGTCGACATATGAATTGTGAATATATCTGTATTCATCGCGATTGCGATTTTTCCAACGAAAAAGCCCGAGCTCGGAGAATTTTTCGATTGGAATGCATATTTATTTATGTCATATCTATGCCGACAGCACGGGAATGTTTTGATAAAAAAAATAACATACGTCCCTTCTCGCCGTTTCAAAATCATTCGTTCAATTATTTTTTTCAAAATTATATTGTGAATTATAGTGAAATAATATTGTTTTGTTTTCAATACTTTTACAACGTGTAAATTGCACAATCGATTGCTTTTATTTCGTCGATTATTCATGCTCGAGTGGATCTTGAGCGTCGCCGATTAAACGTTAAAACTTTATTTGTTTCAGATTTCTCGAGTGACATAGCACGTGAATGGCACTCAAGTTCGTCCTCGGCTAAAAGGGCAATTGAGAAGGAATTTTACGAAAGCCAAACGGTGCAAACTCACAGCCCGTATCCGATGAGTGTAAGTCCTATTAATACACAATTTATTTTTTTCTTCTTTTTCGTCTATTCGTCATTAAAGCTCGAGATATGTATATGTGAATTTACGTCAAAGAGCATTGAGGGAGAATTTACTTCCGTTCAATCGTAATTTTCGATAAAAACATTTAAATCTCGCAACATCATAGACGAAGTCAAAAGTCCTGGCAAACGTTTTATTCATTACAAAAGTGTCTTCACTATTATTTTTCCTTCAATTGAATCGTAATAATTTTTTGTTTGGTTTTCAAATGCAACCTCCGATCGCAAAATCATACCGGAAGCAAAAAATCCCTGGCAAACGATTTATATTCATCACGAAGGTTTCTTTTGCAACTTTATTAGAATTTTGAACCGTGACATTGGTCGAAATGATATATCACAGTTTCAAATAACATACTAATTGTCTCGTGTACAGATCCATAGAGAGGATTCTATACCACACAGAGAGACCT
Organism: Ophion ventricosus; assembly: GCA_963932345.1. NCBI lineage: Eukaryota > Metazoa > Arthropoda > Insecta > Hymenoptera > Ichneumonidae > Ophion > Ophion ventricosus. Next base: position 22,799,337 of record OZ010722.1, read on the forward strand.
ATCTAGTATATCTCGTTATTATATACTTTCTGGCAAACAAAAGGTCTTATATCCCGACACTTTGTGCTCGTTGAAACGCGCGAGTGATGCCGTTTGCTCTCCAGTACTTGGCGCGTATACACATAATTGAATAGTGGTCCATGGAGCCTCGGCTCTCGCGTGCTCGCCACGCGATCCAGTTGAGCCCATATCCAACCGGCAAATTAAGTTCAATGAAGCGAGTGACTCTCTGTCTCTCACTCTCTCTCTCTCTCTCTCTCTCTCTCTCTCTCTCTCTCTCTCTCTCGTTGTGGCTACACATTACCCGCGGGGCCTCCCGTCCACGCGCGAATATTCCTCCTCTTGTTCGTCTCTTCGTTATTAATATATTTTCATTCAATTGTGTAACTCTGCTCTTTCGTTATCTCCGTTCTCTCGTTTCTCGCGCTCTCATAACCGAGATTAGACGCGAGACCGCAACAAAATTATAATTGTGCGATTTTTTTAATTTTTATCCATCATTGCTAATTTATTGCTCGTCAAATGTGCAGGGACAAATTTTATTCATTAAAAAATAACATTATAAATTCATTAAATTGACATAATGACGAGTCGATCGAATTGATGAAATTAACAATTACAAATTCATTCGAATTAAACAATGTATAATATTAATTTTGAATTAATGTGCTCCAATTAGATTTGCGAAAATAAAGATTTTGATGGAACAATTATAAATTTAATTGAAGTAAATGAAAAATGCATATAGCTGTAATGTGAACAATATAAAATTGCCGAAGTCGATGACCGATCGATTGATTGGTAATTAAGCTCGTTTTTTTTTTCTTCATTATTCTGTCAACAGGTTAGATCAACAGCGGGTCATATGGTGAAGCAGAGGAGGTTTATTGGCAATACGAACAACAAGATGATCAATATACGGGAACATTTATAGGTTTATTCACGCGTGTGCACGAAAAAGCAGGCAATTACCTTCATTGACGTGAGGCAGAGGGAAGATATTTTTTTCTTCTACAGCCCACTGTGATAAATACAAAGTAACGGATCACCGGCCTTTGTTTCATCGTTTCTTCGTGCATCTGAGCATTCGAAGCTGCACACGACAGAGGGAAAGGTGAGATCTTGGGGCAATTCATTTTTTTTTTTCATCGTATTGTTCAAGCGGCAATCAGCAGAGATCAATGAGGTTTTTTTTCTTTTAATTCGATTGCAGGTTTTAGGTGGATATTTTAGGTACACGTGGAGCACGATAGAAAATTTTTCGTGAAAAGTAACAAAAAGAGCCAAAGGAATATCGGTGATATATTTCCAGTATTGTTTTTTTTTTATCGAGGAGGGAAGAACATGTGATATATATATATATATATATATATATACGCACATATATATCTATAAAAGAGAACGAGGGAGTTGAGATTCTTCATCCGGCCCTTTTTTTTATTATTGGATCTGATCGCGACTGCTGAAGAGCCAAGTGGATGGTGCTCCAGACAAGACTGAAGGGCTTTTAAATAAGGCTCACTTTTCTTTTTTTCATCCCTCGTTGCCGTCAAGGCAGTGTTTCTCCATAATGGTGAGTGAATCATTTGAATTTATGACTATTGTTCGAAGCCTCTCACAGTATGGCTGTTTGACGATGATAGGAATTTCCCAAGAGGACAAAAATGGATGTCAATGATGGTCGTTTAATTTTGGAATTTGTGTAATCTTCACGAGTATTAGGATTTTTCTTACGAAAAACCGATGATTTTGAGTATGCTTGGGTTTGGATTTTTTTTTCTTTACATTAGTTATTTAGAGTTTAATAATTGACCATTAAAAAAACAAGCAGGGTACGTAATTTCTTGTCATTCTTGACGATAAAAAAAAATGTAGTCACGTTAATTGCTGGTGGTGAAGAACGATCGTGCGATTTGCGTATTTGAAAATGCTCGTGAATGGAAAAAACATCAAGCAGGGTAAAAAAAAAGGAGAGAAAAAAAAATGAAACGTTTCAATCGGAGTTTCATGGTTCAAACGCCTAGTAAAAATCGTCTGAACTCTTTCTCTCTTTCTCTCTCTCCGTCCGTCTAGCCCGTATTGCTCCGATCGTTCGAACATACACGCTTGTGAGAGATACTTGAACGGGTGCGCGGGTGCCCAGTGGAAATTTCCGTTGCCCCACGCAGCGAACGTATATCCCACGTAAAACGTACACATGTTCAAGCGCCTTGCCAGACTGTCGCCGACCGCCTCTCTCTCTCTCTCTCTTTCTCTCTTGGTTCTCATTCTCGTTTACGTAGTAGCTCGGGCGCACGTCTTCACGAGTTTGCGCTAATTTCGGCCACCATCTTATTTTTCCTTCACCACCACCACATTTTCCCTCGTACGATGATTCTTTGGGGTCGAAAAAACAAAAATTGCTCGAATCATAATTAGTCATAAATGATTATTTGTAAAATTTGAAGAAAGAAAAAAAAAACGAGGAATTTATATTCATCGGATACTTTTGAAATGTTTGCTCGGGTCTATTTGTACGCGGGCGCGCTTTTATAGCGACCTTGCTCGCTTTTGCATTAAGCCTGAGAAACGACTAAGTAAAAAAGCAAGAAGAGAGGCATCGCGGCTACGTCAGGGTGTACTTGCCTCGTATCAAACGAAGGCCGTATGTTAAGTGCGGAGGGTCACTGGCTGACTCATTGGTTAATTTGGTCCAACGAGGAATTCCATTTTATTACATATACGTGGGATAGGGGCACTACGTTTCGACATTTGCATGAAATATCATTGAATTTATATTATTAATTTTATTGTTTAATATCAAATTAATATTATTATTGTTATATCGAAGGCTTCGGAAATTCCATTTAAAAAAAACACAGTAGTCCCTAGAAATATTAAATTGATAATTTAATTAATTCATATGAGATTAATGATTGTTATTATATTTAGGGCTTTGAAAATCTCATTAAAAAAAAACACTAGTCATTGGGAGTTAAAAAATAATAATTATCCCCGCAGAAGTAAAAATATCCATGAGTACTAAAAGTTCGCGGGTCCTCCACCGCACGTCCAATTTTCGCATTCCAGTGGCAAAAAGTTAAATAATAACTGCACAATCGAAACTTTTTTATTCGACATTTTGCCCAGTCTATTCTCTTCCCTGATTATTTATATTTCTCTTTTCATCGTCAGTCTCATAGAAATACTTCAATTATCGTACTCGACGAGGAACTGTACGCGAGTTTTACGCAATAACACAACGTACAATCCGCTTAAGGGGCTGTCTGGTCGGGTCCTCGATAAATAAATATGATAGTACGTACGTTCCGACCCGTCGCGTACATAGTTTTCGGTGCGACTACATTTTCCATTTCGAAAAGTTCCGCCCGTAAACCAATTGTGACGAGAGATGGACTGGACGATACACCGAGGGAGTATATTTGTTGCTCCAGCTAGAGCTCATTAATAAAGAGGAAACGTTAGTTAGACGCGGCGTAACGAAGTTTTGGGAAGCCGATTAATCTCGTGGCGCTACCCCGACGGATTTATATAGGAAAAAATAATGGAAGCCGTGTGAGAAGGGGACGTACATGTGTTACGCGTTTGTACAATGTACGTGAAGTATTCAGGGCGCGGGTGGAAATTTTGTTCGGGAAAACGTAACGCCCCCTACCTGAGAACGAAGTTAAAAAAAAAACGAATCGTTCAGACGTTTCTCGATTTTGAGAAAAAAAAAAAAACGGGCACGAGCAAAAGAGGTTTATAACGATGGGAGGTTTATATTTTTTTGTTGTTGCGATTTTTGTTCGTTAAAAATATCATTTACAAACCTCAAATAAAATCCAACAATGGAACATTTATATTTTGTTTTTTTTTTTTCTTGTCATTTTTGTTCGGCAAACAAATCTTTAATGCAAAACCCAAACAAACCCTTACAATGGGACAATTGTATTTTTTTTTTTGCATTTTTTGTTCGGTAAAAAAATCATTTGAAAAACCCAAACAAACCCAACGATAAGACGATATTTTGTCTTTTGCTTGCGATTTTTCTTTCGGTTGAAAAATCTTCAAAAAAATAACCAAAACGAATCCAACAATGGGACAATGATATTTCTTTTTCTCGCGATTTTGGTTGGTTAAGAAAAATCTTTGAAAAAAAAAACCCTACCTACTGATGCGAAAGACCCTGTACAACGAATCGTTTGGACAGAGCCGCGAAAGGCCGCGTAATAATATTATACGTAATGTCGTCATGTTATACGGAAGCATGTATGTACACATGTACATGATGCATAAATGTAGCCACATAGTGCGACGGCCAGTGCAGTAATTAATAATAAATTTTCCTGGTGCGTTCACCCTCTCTTGAGTTCGTCTCGTGACCTGATCTGCTCTATTGCTTTTCCGAGGCGAAAAAAAAACTTTAAGCGGGTACACGAAATTGTCCAGAAATTCAAAACAGTTATGCACGAGAGCTCGATAGTAGCGAATAAAAATTTATATCGTATTTAGTATACGTTGACAAAAAAAAAACGTTTTGTCGAATGACGTTTTTTTTTCTTGTTCGCGAAAATAATTATTTGTCGCGGACTTTATCTTCAGGGTTGAACTTTGTACGAACGCAAGAGTAGAATATATATGTGTGTGTGTGTGTGTGTGTGTGTGTGTGTGTGTGAAAATCGGAAAGTTTGAATCACCTCTAGTCCGATTGTTGAAAATAAATCGGCACCTGGGCACATTTTTCCGCATGAATGCAGAAATGTCGCGATGGCAACGATACGCCAGGAAATACATATAAATTATGCGTTCGTTGGGTCCTACCACATTTGATTCGAAAATACAATGGCAAGTTCCACATCGCTCACGCCGTGCTATATTTATTCATGGAATAATCGGGCGAGCGTATAAAATACGATCGCTACGTCGAATATACCGTACAGGGTGTTTCTAGGCTGTTGCCGAGTTTAATTACGATGAATTTTTAACGTTATAATTGTTTGTTTCATCGGCGAGAATTTTTATAATTTTATCGTAGCGAGAAAAGTAATCGTCGGCATTTGTTTCTGTATTTTCCGATCTACACAATTGTTTGAGATTTATCGACTGGTCGAATTTCTGTCGTCGTAAACAAGAACGTAATATCTTCAATCGATTTAAATTATCAAATGCATTACTAAATATTAAATTTAATTATTAAATATTGACTTTACCGAATATTTATTCCAAAGTTCGTTTCAATGTTTGCAAACACGCTCATTAAAGTTGATTTTTTTTTTATGCGAGGGTCTCGATCTTTAAAAAACAAGATCCACCACAAGAGTGCGAAAAGGGAACTCGCTGCAGCGGATAATTACTGTACAGTAGTTGGAAGTGAAGTTCACGGTTTGCGATAGCGTTAAGTGGAGTCAAGCGAAATCACGATCGCAATTATGTCACTCTTTAAAAAGGTGACCCGATCGGTAGTAACGTTCAACGAATCAGTCAAGGGTTTTGCCTTTAATAAAGTAGCGCGAACTGTCAATCGAAGCTAATCGATCGATGCATTCAAGTGCATACATATGATATTCCAATCCCGAGATGGTGTTATGATCTCATACTAGCCTTCTGGAAACCGACCGATTGTGACTGTCGATCGTTGTTGCGTCGATTGAAACGTTTTCGTAAATTTCACCGAACGGACAACAGTACGACATAAAAAATAATCATCGTAACGATTGCCATTTGTTTATAAATCAAACCTATCTTCATTCGAAATATTTCGATATAATATATTTGAATCAATTTGTTTCTATCTATTATTGCAATGTCTGTCAATCTAATTATTATCGAAAATTTATTATGAAAAGGAGCGTCCAACGTTTTGGATAAAAGCAGATACTTCATCGAGAAGATATTGTGCAATTTTCGGAGCGACTCTCGTCATCGGTCCCTCGGCTCCTTGAGCTATAAATAATTATTCGAACGTTCGATACGCTCGTATCGACAAGGCATATTTATATTGTTTCGTAACATTTTTCTCGTCAACGAACGAAATTCTCATCACTGGATTACGTGATCCGTTATGTATGAGATACGCTTGCCATGCAGATATATTTGCTCGTGTACGGTGGGTCTGTAAATTCCGAATGCGGACGAGGAAGTCTCATTCGCTTTGTCTCTTCCTCGCGGAAAGAGTGCAGATGGCGCAACAAGCGTGTGGGGACGCCTACGAGCCTACTGCCCGGCGTACAACCATGCACGGGTGGGCACGGTTAGAATATTTTTTTTTTTCTATATTTTCCTTCGTTACATTTGCGAGAGGAAATTTTCTTTTTTTTCTCCATGCTACATATTTTTAATCGTGTCCCGAAAGAATACAATTTTTTTTTCGTCTTCGTATTACAAATGAATCCTCGTTCGGGGATGCGATTTATTCTCACACGATAAAAGGCAAAAGGAACAATGGGTCCTCTTATTATTTCGCCTGAAATATTAACAAATGGAAGTTCTCTGGAGCATTGCCCACTCTCGCGACAAATTTGCCGAAAATATTAATTAAACCGTTAATTAATTCCAGTCCTCGAAAAACCGCGCGGCAGAAGAATAATTGATGAAGCCGCGGATTCATTAATCACGAGATTGTTGATAATCGCAAGGTCTTGCGAACAATGAATTTAATCCAATGTGATAATAGTTTAATATTGTTATTTTTGATAAACACACATTTTTATACCAGAAATTAATTTGATCGAGTGCTCTGTTGTTTTTTTTTTTCGGATCCTCACGATGTGAGAAGAAAATCGAGATGAATTTTCCGGCTAGGAGGAGCTGTGGCTCAAAGAAAGAGAGAGAGAGAGAGAGAGAGAGAGAGAGAGAGAGAGAAAGAGAAAGAGAAGACAAAGAGAGCGAACGTGGGAACATGCAGTTCGGGACGGCCGTGACCGAATAGACGTTTGTGCCAAGCCTGCGCATTTACTGTCTCAGATTCTCGAACAGGCAATACTCTAGATATATAAATATGTGCATACACATTCACACCCAGACGCCACGCAAGAGACAAATCCTCTCCCATATACCGCAATGGCGGGGTAATACAAAATATTTTTTAAATAATTTTTCATCATTTTTAAATGTGTATTGTATACGAGAAAATATGCTAAATTTTGTTGGTTGCAAATCAAGCAGTCCGAATAAAATTTTTATTCGTTCGAAATAACGATATAATTTCATCGAGTACGTATTCTATTGAGTTGTCTACATCGCGGAATGCTCGAAAGAAATGTAAAGAAAATATTTCAAGCAAATAGAATGGTAGCGGGTGGTGAGGCAACGAAAAAAAAGTGACTTGGCTCTAATTTTTTATTCAGTTGACTGAGAATCACTACCAAATTAATTGGCAATCCACTTGATCACCGTGATAATTCATATAATTCTCTTTCTATCGATTATTTTCATTCCCGAAGGACATTGGCTAGATGCGTTCTATTCATAAAAACATCATTAATTTATTCGCAAGCTCATGGCTAAACATCCACAAAAAAAAAAAACGTTGGCAAATGGATAAAAGGAAGAAAAAAAGGCTTTCGAGGATATTAAAGAACTTCCGAGCAGTACTTACGAGCACTAGGTGTGTCGTCAGATATGAAAGACATTGGGACAAACGTTGTACAGCATCTCAGTCGATTCGGACGACTTTGTCGTCGTCATCGTTGGGGGCTGTATCTTTCGTGCTTTGCTCTGTGCTTTAGTGGTCGGCACACGGGGGTCTGGCCACACGTTGCGTAAGAGAATCGAGATGTTGGCTCTCGTCGCGGCGTCAGTCGGCTGAGCGTCGCAAAGCTCTGCGGATCCGCGAAAAATTATACTTGCACTTGTTAGTGCCGAGAACACCAAGTACCAGCAGCCAAAATTAAAACCTTCGCGGTCAACATCGTCGGCCGGATATTCTGAAATTAAATTAATCGTGAAATTTAATTGTTAGTCCAAGAACAACGAAACGAGAAACAAGATCGTCGAAAAAAAAAAATTTTAAACACAAAAACGTCTCGTGTATGACGAGAAAAAGCTCGATAAAAAAAAACGGGACAAACCGTAAAATAAAAGCTGTGACTGAAAGCGCTTGCGCCCCGTAAACTAGTCGACCGCTTCACGGTCGTCTCTCTTTGTAGACCGAAGGATCTGAAGATTCAAGTTCACGTGTGGAGAACCCCCGCGAGTCAATGGTACAAGTACAATGAAACTTGGGCGAGCGGTAGGGAGGAAAGGGGGAGGGGGAGGGTGGTTGAAGTTGACAATAATCGAATGTCACAATGTTTTTTTTTTGTATTTTAAATTATGAAACTATTGCTCGTTACTTCCGTATTTTTTTTTAGACTATACTTTGAGTATTTGGTTGGGCGAAAAATTTTCAGTGGCCCTGATCTGGTCCGCCTTTAGATTCGAAACTCACTTTCGTCCCCTCGCAAGCCTATCTGGCACGTGAGGATACGCTCACAATCCCGATGCATGGCTCAAAATTAATAAGTAATTCAAAAGTTTAAATTCAGTTTGAAAACCAAGTTCGGAAGATTTGAAAACTTGCTCTGTACGAATTTGTGATTTTTTCGAAAAATCCTTGGCTCTCAGGGAGTTAATTGTACTTTTGACACTTTCACAAAGCTCGGTTTACGTTGAAGGAATGTAAATAATTATTGAATTAGATGTTGCTTTCGATAAGACGGAAACTCGTCACTTTTCCTCATGCATTGCGATGCAGCTCGAGTCTGGAATTTCCGTGGATAAAAAGTATACGTGGGTTTTCCTTTATCGACAATTGCAATGCACTTGGATTCATTCCGGAAACAGGGGAGGGGGGTTATAATTCGATCCAATTTTATGGCTTTGATTGAATAATTATTGAAAATAATCTTCGAATCAATCAAAGTTTGTTCGAACGAATTAGATTTTATTAAGAAGCCAGCTGCGTAATTTGATGGTTGGCCAAATGGATATTCCACTTCTCCCAGTTCAATAGAAATAAGTCTTGTGTACATACGTAGATAGAAAATACACCTGTATATATATATATATATATACATATATATATATATATATATATATATATATACATTAGAGGGAGACACGAATAAAATTAAGTGCACGTATAGATATGAGTTTGTTAAATTTAGAAGTCACATGATCGTCTGGTCGCCGTTATTCGAGACCTTCCGTCGCGAATGAACGCGTCTTAAGCATTACGCGAAGAAAATTATGAACAGGGCTAGGCTAAAAATTCGTTGGAACGACGATGGAAGAGGCAACGCGGAAATTCATGACGATATTTTGGAAAGTCAATTTTTTTTTAATTAACTTAGTAAGAATAATTTGATTTTGAATTAATTTAATGATAATAATGAGTAAATTTGTTGAATTTATTTCTTTTTTTTTATAATAAATGCAAGATTATGATTTATTGTGTACGTAAAAAATTTTTTTAATGTGTTTCGTTGATGGAAATATTTCATTGTAGCCTAGAAATGATTTTACAATGAAATAGAACAAAAACTTGATGAGGAAAGCTTTTTCTTTTCCTTTCCTGGTAATTTAACGTATGCTGAATACTTTGATACATCATCTCATTTGTTGGAAAAATATTCCGCGTCCGCATGATATATTGTCGGTCAACAAACAAATGATTACAAATACTGAAAGATTCGTAAGCGCGAGGCGAAGTACGGATATCACACATTGGGCATGAATAGCTCGTACCATTGCGGGGCTTATCTAGCTACGGGAGTTCTTGTAGATTTATCTTAGTAGTGAGACGTCTTGGGCGAAAGGTATAAAAGGTAACGAGCGATGACACTCGAGCGTCAGTAATCCGCGACTATTGTTCGATACGTAATAAAAACAAGTCATGAATTTTCATCATCTTTTGCACGAGAAACAAAAGTATATCGAAAATTCCATCGTTTATCCATTTTTTTTTTGTGAACTTGTTTGTATCATTGTCACCGATGGACGATAGTAATTCGTCGATACAATAAAAACGATAACAGTCGTAAAAAAAAAAAAAATTATCCGTGAGAAAAATGGTGATAGAGAACATATACGTTGATTGATTGTCAATCAGTTGTGTTGTTCATTCGTCGTTCAAAAAAAAAAACATATCACCATCAGTCATAAATATAATAATATTAAATATATAATTAATAATTTTATATATATAAATTATTATATATATAAATTATAATTATCAAAATATTGTCTATCGTAACAGACAGAAAGTTTGCAGCGTCGCAATTATTATTCCGAGGGGAGAGGCAGCCCAAATTTGTTTCGCAATACACGGAGAGAAGCGAACCCGAGAAATTCGACTCTAATCGCTTTAGTGTTACGTGCCCGTGGTATGATTTTAATAAACACTGAAACGATATTCGTGGTCGGTGCTTCGTAGATTTTCCGAGTGTCAAATAAATCTATATATACATGTCTTGAGACAAATTCCCAAAAAACTTGGTCAATTTTCACGATCACTTGACACAATACGAGACGTCGATTCTCCCAAAGTGCATCTTGGTGGCCAAGTGAAACGTGTCGGGGTGAAAAAAAAATCGTCGGGGTGAAAGGCGATACTTATCGGAAGAAAATCTGTGATATAGTGCGCTGAAGATCGGCGCGTGACCGAAAAATCGTGATCGTTGTTGAAATCGTGAAATTACGAGTCGTGCGAGAGGACATTTATGAAGGGGTCAGCCGACGCAACGAAATCCATCGTCGACCTGATCAGACATATCTGGGATATCGATTGGAAACAGTAATAGAAAAGAGGTAAAACGAAAGTGCACGATCAATCATCGCATTATTTTAGAGTACAATATCGTTAGAACGCAAAAAATAAATTTAAAAAAAAAACAGCGATTCACCGGGTATTTTTTTTTGAAAAAGCTAAAACTTCGAAAGTCTCCGAGAGGCTGGGGGCAATATAAAATGCTAAGGAATACACTCCAAAGATAATATTCGAGTTTGCCAGTACGCAATATTCTATTTTTAAAACCAATCGCTTCCTCGCATACGTAAACATATTTAAGCTTCGTCAAGATTGCGAAAAATAAATTCTATGACGTTTATCTAATCGCGAAGATCCAAAGCTACCGTGTAGATTGCTATCAAATACGAGGACCCCTATAATGTACGATGACTTGCGTTTCGTTTGTATCCTCATAGTAGAATCTTCATTCACGTACTCGCGATCGATGTTGTATCAATGAATCGATATCCCATGCACGTCCCAATTTCGTAACTTTGCGAAACGTGCCGAGGAATATTGAAAAATTGATATTTTCTGAAAAGATTATTGAGAACTAACAGCTGCTTTTCGCTCTATCAAAGATATTTATAATCGACTAGCTTTGGAGTTTCATTGAGAGAGAGAGAAGAAACAAAGTAATAAAATGAGAAAGAGAGTGTCATATTTTCCAGGCACGTTGGGGTAGACTGGCTGACTGAGATAAGGATTGGTAATTAATGAAATAGTAGTATAAAAGTGTCAAGCATCAATTCCAGTATCATACAATGTCATTTTTGTTTACAGAACTATATGGCTCAGCAATATAGTTCTGTAGACAACATTGTACGATTAATGGTCTTTGGCAAGCACATTTAACTTTTGGACACTCGATAACTCTCGAACTTCATCCCCTCAAGAGTTAATTCGAAATATTCTTTCTCAGTGCACGTCTATACGTCAGTCAGTCAGTCACGAAACTGTTTTACATAGATTATGATAAAATTAATAAATTTGTTGTATTCTATTCACCGTTACAATGATAATTTTTTTTTCCCGTCAATGACAATTGACGTTTCATCGATCGATTGTCCGTTTTCAATCGTACACTTGTCTTCAGATTTATATACCTGTATTGAAAATGAAGGTATAAGAATCTTTTGTATTTATGAGTACGTCTGTCTTTTATATATTATCGTGAAGTTGTCGAGGGGGAATGCTATCGAGAATCCAAGCTTTGGGTCTTTCGCCAGTATCAGGATTTTCGAGCTGCTATTGCTGTTGCAGCAGCACTCTCGTGGGAATAAGCGTGGCCCCGTCGAAACTCTCGTTGTTTCACTTTCCTCTCTATCGAGCTCGCGCTCTGGCTTTCCCGCGATACGAGCTTACGAGTGAGAAGATTTTTCCTCTGTACCACTTCGGGCTCGGTGCATTATGTACAGCACGATGGATATTCTCACGTGGATAGGACGTTCTATGTCGATTCGATTGTAATGTGAAAAGAAAGACAAACAAAACTGTCACGCAGTCTTTTGTAGTATGAGTGCGCAAAAAATTTGGCTACTTCGTATAGTAATAGCTCGATAACGCGGCAAAAGAATGACATTGTCTAGCAGAATTAATTTTGACGAAACGTGGAGGAAACATTATTCTGTAGGAAATGTAACATTTTTATTCATGAGCAAATATGAATGAGACTTGGTTTGAAGTGCAAAGAAAATTTGATTGAATTCAATCTAACCTTCCCTATTCCAGTCCTCAGGAGGTTGCGAACGATAAACACGCAGCAACTCAGATTCCACTCTAACGTGGAATGTCCCATGTGCAAAATGTATATACAACAACGGTGATGATTCGACGTATCGTTTCATTTCCTTGAAAATGATCTCTCCCGGGTGTGCAATCCACCACGAGGGTGTATATCAGTGGGGGGGGGGGGGGGGGGGGGATGCCTTCGAAATTACTCTTGAGAAAAGCGGAAGCAATACTCTCCCGTGCTTTATACATCGGCCTCGAGGGTGAATAAATTCACGGCAGAACAATGCAATACATTTTAATCTAGCGATGATTATAGAAAATCGTTATTTTTCTCTTATTCCTTGTCAGAGAGCTTAAAGCCTTGGGCCACTCTAGGATTTTCTAAAAATTGATTTTTTTCTTCGTGGCAGTTGCGTAGACTTTAATTGGACTCTAAGTAGAATTAATTATAGTAATGAAAGAATAAACAGCTGTTCATGGGGCTGCGATGATGTTTCACGAAATGTTACGGTGCCGATGTAGTATCGAAAAATGATTTTTGACGAAGTTTCTCATTCGAACAGACGGCTCTTAAGAGCCAGAATAAGGAGGCAGTAAGAGAAAGAGCCTTTGGTAGAAGTTTCCACGGGCTATCTTTTTGCTCTCAGGCGACTGAGACTCTTGCCACTATAATTACGAAGATCCGTCGGACAGGAGGCATGGCTCACACCACACGGTGGCCAACCAGCAAAATCTTTCTCTCCCTATTCCACCCTCTCTGTCATTCATTTTCCATGAGTCGCTCCTACCAGATGCTGGGCTGAATGCTGATTCGAATTGAATTCTTAATTAAAATAAAGTTCGTTTGCGTTCCGATAGGAGACTGCGAAGAATGAGTGGCGGACGTCCGATCAGTCAATTATATATGCAGACTTGGCCAAAATGATTAGGCAACCTCATTATAATCTCGCCATCCCTGTGGAAGCAAGAAAAGTATAGGATAAGAAGCTGCGAAAAAACTTGCGGACATCTATGAGGAATAGTTTTTTTTTTTAGAGGTGTTCCAAGACTGAAGAAATTTAAAATCGATTGGCAAAAAAAAAAATGTTCAATGGAGTCGATGAAAAAGAGGGATACACAATCATCAAATGTTGGAGTTTGTTTGTCCACGATGGCAAAGATATCCAAACGAATGAACAAATAAGAACGGACCGAGTCCTTCGTAACGAAGTCTATACAATTTACGAGCTATTTTTAACGAGGTGTATAGAATTTGCCGTGAATTCACCTTCTTTTTTTTTCTTTTTTTCGAAGGACTAGAAAACATGCCCTGTAATCATCAATTTTGTAGGGTTCTACATTTATTCCATCATTCGAGGAGAAATTCTTGCCAATTTTCTTACAGTTGAAAATTGGCGAGTATTCATCCAATCCTCAGTCATCGAGTAAAATAAAATATATATCACAGCTTCGAAGATGACACGTTTTTTTCTTTTATAAAAGTGTTTTTTAATATAATTTTTGTTGTTTATTTTTTTTATAAAGATTTTCTTGATTGTTGGAGACTCTGCGCTGTTTTTTTTATTTGCCTCAACCAGAATTTTTATACTTTTTTGGTTCAATTAATTAATTTCAAAGATCTTCCAATTTTATTGGATTACTATAGTTATTTTTTAAGCATTTCACTTCCGTCTTGACGTAAAAAAGGTTTTGCTTATGGCCACGTTATTCGACTAAGGATTAAAATTTTGCCTGAGCTTTTAATTCACAATATCCGTGATTTGCTTAATATATTAATTTTTTTTCAGAGTTTTTAACTGAGAATGCGCGATGACGCAGCGAATTTACCAGTGGTCCACGAATCCTCGCGAGGCGGCCCAGGCTATTCAAATGGAGCCCCCCAAATCAAATTCACGGCAGCAGGAAAAAATCCTCTCGAGGTGTAAGTATTGAAATCAAAATATGAAACTTGAACGATCATTCGCAATATTATGAAGTACGAGGTAAACTTATCGATACGTTTTATTAAAAAAAAAAAATACGCCCTAATCAGTAAAGTCATCGATAAGTCAAATTAGCAAATACGTCCTAATTAGTCGATCGATGCGGGTAATTAGAAAAAAAATCAAATGAATTGAGCTTTCACTATCGTCGTTAAAAATTTCGCTTTTCTCCAGTCTCAAAAATCCTGCGAATGGAAATCTAAGCATCGTGTCTTAGTAATCTTCCTCTTTTCCATTCAATACCAACGAAAGATTGGCACGAGTTTGCGTTAACGAGATCTCCACCGATATCGATAAGGTCCTTCCTCAATTGGGCCTCGAAACATAATTTCTGGTGTTCTTGGCTGGATTCGCCGCAATTCAAGGGCTCCGTATACACGGACATATCTTTATTCCTCTCCTATCGGTGTGCCGATCGTAGATTTGTCGAGAAAGTTTCGTAAGAGCAATTACGATGGCTAATAGAGCCCCTTTGGGAAATTCCGTCGCACTTGCGCGGATAAAGAAAGTTTTGGGGTTACTCGTGCGTCCACGTACGGGGATTGAGATGTACGGTACGATGTAGCTGATCCTTATTCATTCGAAGTATAGCGACCGCTGATCTATAAGATTTATCATTTATATTCTGAAAATTAGGAGGCTGCGGTTGGTTGCACTTTGCTCGGATTTTATTTTTCTTTTTTACTTTGAGTTTGTTTGTTTTTTTATTGCATTGGTGAAATTATATTCCGCCGAACTTTTGGATCGTTTGGACGTAATGTTCTCGCAGGATCTTACGAATTTATCGGCAAGCCTAATAGCTAAAAATACTTAGTGTTTTCGTCGTAAGATATCGTCTACGAGACGGTTAAGGAGCTAAGAAACTAACCCCTTTAAGACTAGCGAGTAAGCCCCCCCCCCCCCCCCCCCCCAAAGAGCCCTCGCGTTCTTTCACACCCTGCCCTGGCTGTGTCCCGTATACTTCTTGGCAACACGCTGGCCGAATTAAGATTTCCCTCTTCTTCTCCGCTTTCCCCTTGGCCCACCTCGCTTCCCCTGACATTAGGCAACTTAATAATCTCACTCGTTTCCATCTCCCTAACAGAGACTAACGATCGTTATCAGCACCTATTACGAGAATTATTATTATTACTCGACGTTTCGTACGTATCCTCGATACCCAAAGTAAATTGGATACCATTTAGGTTAATTAAAAACAATATCAATAAATATGCCTTAATTTGGCTTTGGAAAAAATATTAATTGGGAGGATTAAAAAAGAAATCCATTTATTTTTCAATGCCACAAAGAATTAAAAATGTATTCATCTTAAATTGATTTATAAAAAATATCTTCATATTTTTTTCTTCATTTAAAGAGAATTTATTTCGCGAGAACATTAATTAATTATATACTCCCGGTGTTTCTCGGTGCACGAGACTATACCGGTAAATATCATCGTACGATTTTTGGTGTTTGTGTACCGGCACATTTGTGTATTTCATTTCCAGACACGAAACAAGACAAGGGAAAGGATAGCGATGAGGCTGCGTATATGCTGCAGGATAATGGCGAGCCAATCATGTACGAAATACGATGTGCCAATATGACAACGATATTTATTACAGCTATGATAACGAGGATAAAGAATGGCCGAGAAACAAAAAAAAAAGAAATTAAATTCCATTGAACCGGAGGAAGGAAGATTTTTTTCGAGTGTCTCCAACGAGAGAAGGCCGCACGCTTCATTCGTCTTTTGGGGGGGGAGGGGGGGGGGGGGGGAGAAAGCTTTTGTGCCTTACGAAAATGAATTTGCGATCGAGATAATTTTTAGAGGGTCGCTTTAGGGGTCGAAATTTTGTATAGAAATTAAAGGATTATTTTTATCTTTGTCCCCAGTGAGTTTGTACCACCGCAGACCAAGGAGGAGGAAAGTCCAGCTCCTCAGACACCTCAACTACCCGCAGTGCCTTACTGGAGACTCGTGAGTCTGAAAAAAAAAAAAAAAAAAAAAAAATTAAAAAACAAATCCCCTAAAAACTTTAGCGCACTAACGTCTCAGCTTATCATTATTTTCCTCGCTTCATCCCTCGCAAACTCCGCTCAGGATGACAATGAGTATGTTCCGGTCGTTGTCTCCCGTACGTCTCAACTTGTTCGTGAATTCTCTTCACCCGCCCCCCGCCCCCCCCCCCCCCCCACCTTCACCCCCCTAATTGCCCTAATTGCTTATCGTCGACACTTTAACTCGACTCTATGTAACGTGTAATTAACTTATCTCTCCTCTTATTCATTCCCGAGACGATGTACCCTGCGCTTTCCCACGAAAGGCATACATCCAGAGGGTGAGAATATTTTGCATTTTCGTCGAATGTTACAAGTCCCATTTAAGCCTCATCCAAGGGGCTGGAAACAAAAAAAAAACGCAAATTCTCACACGTTTTTTCTTGCGTTATCGAATTTTCGTGGCTAGACCGATCATTCGCATTGAATTTCTTTGAAAAAATATACTTTTGTTAATAGTTAACGTAGGTGAAAAGTAAAAGAAAAAAATTATCGTTCTTCTTATTCTCTTATTTTTATCAGGTCATTTTCTTCAGCTGGATAACAATTTTTGAATCTATTTTTTTACAATTTTTTCATTGTCCTGATTGATATCTCAATTAAAAGAATAGATTTGGGTTGAATGAGTGTTCGAATAAAAAGGACCAATATCGTTCGCAGCTGGAGGGACGTTCGTGCGTAATTAATCCAAAGAAATAAATCGTATTTTGCGTAATGATTTTCCTCGTTAATCGACAGTTCCGTTTTGCTACGTTCGCCGAGTTGATGTACATAGTCGGTGGCCTCGTAATGGGCACACTCACGGGTTTCTGTATTCCCGTCTCGACCATACAGTACGGTGAATTCACGACGCTTCTCGTTGATCGTAACATGAAGAATCAGACGAGCACGCCCACCCTCATCATGGAGTGGTTTGGCGGTGGAAAGGTCTTGTGAGTATCCATCCAATTTTTAAGGGTATACGCAAACGATTCAATTGGTTAATTATTATTTTTTTACTTATATTTATGCAATTAAATTAACCATGGTGACGAGACTTTGGTATCGTTCTTCAATTTTGTTGAAACTCATTTAGTACGTGATTGTGGAGGAAAAACTATACGTATTAAAACAAAAAAAAAGGAGTAAATTGTTTAAATTTACAGAGGACCAAATGCAACGGAGGAGGAGCGAATGGACGCTCTGTACGACGATTCTGTGGCCTTTGGCGTATCGTGCGCCGCTTTATCAACGATACAATTCTTCTTTGCCATTTTCACCGTCGATCTACTGAACGTCGCAGCTTTTCGTCAAATAGCGAGGCTTCGACGAATGTTTCTGCAGGCTGTGTTGCGACAGGACATGGCTTGGTACGACACGAACACATCTACCAATTTCGCCAGCAGGATAACCGAGTGAGTAAATTCATCTTTTTATTTTGTCCAATCTAATTCGATTGGTAAGGTCTGTATGACGTTCGGAAGATTCGGGCGTTTGCTGTTTTTGTATTGCGTGCTTTTTCATCAACGTGTGTACGAATTTGTAAAAAGAATTCGCAGACTACTGTAGCGAGTCGATGACCACCCAAGCCGAATTTACTTTTTCAATCTCTAAATTGTCAAACGACGTGGTTCTTTCCCCGTAGTATGATAGCCAGTTGAGAGGCTGACGTTTCGCAATTTTCGGAAGGCGAAAGGAAAATTATTGGATCGAGTCAACAGGTGGTTGAGCCCCCTCGGATTTACTATCAAAGACCTCAAATAAATATCGTCGTCCTTCGTCTTCATTTTTTCTCCATCCTTCAAGCGTTACGTCAATGTCTTCATTGATCCACCGTTTGCATTAACGTACATCGGTAATGATCAATTTTTTTTTTTCCCCTCGCGAAAATTTAGGGATCTGGACAAGATGAAGGACGGTATTGGTGAAAAATTGGGCATTTTCACGTATCTTATGGTGTCATTCATATCGTCGATAATAATATCGTTCATCTACGGTTGGAAGTTGACACTGGTCGTGCTGAGTTGCGCCCCAATAATCGTAATAGCGACAGCGATAGTGGCCAAGGTACAGAGTTCATTGACAGCCCAGGAATTGGCAGCTTACGGTCAAGCGGGAAGCGTGGCCGAGGAGGTATTGGGTGCAATAAGAACGGTCGTCGCATTCGGTGGTGAAAAAGTTGAAGTGGATCGTTACAAGCAGAAGCTCGTGCCGGCCGAAACAACAGGAATAAAGCGTGGATTGTGGTCCGGGGTTGGCGGTGGACTTATGTGGTTCATTATTTATCTGAGTTACGCTCTTGCCTTTTGGTACGGTGTACAATTGATATTGGAAGATCGTCCCAAGGACGTTAAGGAGTACACGCCCGCGGTACTTGTTATCGTTTTCTTCGGTGTACTCGCGGGTGCCCAAAACATGGGCCTGACGTTGCCACATCTGGAAGCTTTCGCTGTCGCAAAAGGTTCAGCCGCTGCCATATTCCAGGTCCTCGATCGAGTGCCAACGATCGATAGTCTCAGCAAAGAGGGACAGAAGCTCAAAACCGTTATCGGCGATATCGAATTCAAGGACGTGCACTTTCGTTATCCAGCGCGAAAGGACGTCAAGGTATTGCAAGGCCTCAATTTGAAAATCAATCATGGCGAGACGGTGGCACTCGTTGGAGGATCCGGTTGCGGCAAGTCGACTTGCCTGCAGCTCATTCAGAGGCTCTACGATCCTCTTCAAGGACAGGTGAGTGGTTCTTTTCGAAAATTATTTTTTTTCCATTCTGCTCCATCTTCGAGCAAAGACAATTGGGCGTTTCTTTTTCTTTTTTTCTTTTTTTTTTTCTTATCTTGCCAAAACTCGCGTAGGTACATCTCGACGGAGTCGACGTATCGAAATTGAACGTTAGCTGGATGAGATCGCATATAGGTGTCGTGGGCCAAGAGCCAGTGCTCTTTGACACTACGATACGGGAGAATATACGTTACGGAAATGAAAGCGTTACCGAAGAGGAAATGATCAAAGCGGCCAAGGAAGCTAACGCCCATGATTTCATCAGCAAACTACCAGAGGTAATTATATCTCTCTATACGTTACAAGTTACAAAATTTTTTTTCGCCTGACTCCACTTCGCAACGTCAAGAATCTTTGGGGCAAAAAAAAAAAAACAATTATTTCGCACAAGATGAGTCTTTTGTAAAGCGCTTCGTTATCTTTGACGTTTAGGGTTACGACAGTCCGGTGGGTGAACGTGGTTCTCAATTGTCCGGTGGACAGAAGCAACGAATAGCGATTGCTCGAGCTCTCGTTCGTAGACCAGCGATTTTATTGCTCGACGAGGCAACATCGGCCCTTGATCTCCATAGCGAGGCAACTGTACAAAGAGCTCTCGACGCGGCGGCAAAAGGACGCACGACTGTTGTTGTAACTCATCGTTTGTCAACAATTACGAATGCCGATAGAATTGTCTTCATCAAGGAAGGGCAGGTCGTAGAAATGGGCACTCACGAGGAACTCTTGGCTCTGGGAAAACACTATCATGGATTGGTATCAGCGGACGCCAGTGCCGCGGCCAAAGGTACCGTATGCTTTTTTTTTTCAAGGTAAAAAATGATATCCAAAGACCTTTGATATTTTTCTCTGCATTAGTGACTATACTAATTTGATATAAAATAATGATGAAACATCATTACCAGTATACAACTGGTGATGATGTTTCTACGGGCCAAAGTCCACGCGGACTTTCTCTATACGGACAAAATTGGAGCAGTCATTACATTTGATTCTGTAATTTTGTTGTTGATCAGCTAAAGCAACGGCATCAGCAGTGAAGACGGTAACGGCGGTCAAGCCTAAGCCCAAACCACCCCTCAAAAAGCAATTTTCCACACTGTCGATGCACTCCCATCGTTTGTCACTGGCCGGAGGTTCGGAAACCTCCGAGGAAGAACTCGAGGAATACGAGAAGCCTTACGCGGCTCCAATGATGCGAATATTCGGATTGAACAAGCCCGAATGGCCTTACAACATCGTTGGTAAGTCGTGGAAAAATACTCAGGATCAATTCTCAGTTCAGCTCATCAAGAAAATCCATAAGAACTTTGTTCACTTGGCCGAAAATAAAATTTAGTTCTCATAGCAGATGATCATTTATAATCTTTTATCATCGGCCGAGCTAGCCGAGTCGAGTTGTCATTGATTGAAGAATGATTCCGTAGGTTGTCTAGCAGCAGCGGTGGTTGGTGCTTCGTTTCCGGCATTCGCGGTTCTCTTTGGCGAGGTTTACTACGTGTTGGGTTTGGTAGACGAGGACGAGGTGCGCCATGAGACGGTGAATTTTTCGATCCTCTTTATAATTGTCGGCGTTGTTACGGGATTGGCAACGTTTTTTCAAATGTACACGTTCGGGCTGGCTGGTGTGAGAATGACGACGCGTCTGAGGAGTACGGCATTTGCGGCGATGTTGAAGCAAGAGATGGGTTGGTACGACGAGGATTCCAACAGCGTGGGTGCACTGTGCGCGAGATTGTCGTCGGACGCTGCGTCGGTGCAGGGTGCAACCGGAAGTCGCATCGGTGCTATACTTCAGGCTATGTCGACATTGGTATTGGGCATAGGTCTGTCGATGTACTACACGTGGAAGATGACTGCGGTCTCGATAATCTCTATACCGTTGGTGTTGGGAGCGGTTTTCTTCGAGGCCCGTATAATGAGCGGTCAGGGTATGCAGGAGAAGAAAAAAATGGAATGCGCGACGAGGATCGCTACGGAGGCTATATCAAACATACGTACAGTCGCGAGTCTCGGCAAGGAGGAAGCTTTTCTGAGTCGTTATTGCGTCGAATTGTCACACGTCGCGCAAGCGACGAGAACGCGCAACAGACTCCGTGGCCTTGTCTTTTCGTGCGGCCAAACAACGCCATATTTCGGTTACGCTCTCAGCCTTTATTACGGTGGTTATCTCGTTGCGAGAGAGAATTTGAATTACGAGGATGTCATCAAGGTATCGGAAGCTCTCATATTTGGTTCTTGGATGCTTGGCCAAGCTCTTGCTTTTGCGCCAAACTTCAACACCGCCAAGATCTCAGCCGGTCGTATATTTCGGCTGTTGGATCGCGTCCCGGAAATCACCACACCGCCGGAACTCGAGGGCAAGGATCGCGACTGGAAGGCCGAAGGTCTAATACAATTTTCCAAGGTTGAATTTCATTATCCGACACGTCCGGAATCGCAGATCTTACGAGGATTGAATCTCATCGTTAAACCGGGACAAATGGTGGCGCTTGTCGGTCAAAGCGGTTGCGGCAAGTCTACCTGCATACAATTGCTTCAACGTTTGTACGATCCGTTGAGCGGCAACGTCACTCTTGATCGTCGCGATATCTCGTCCGTCGCACTGTCCGCTCTACGCGCTCAACTCGGTGTCGTTGGACAAGAACCCGTACTTTTCGATCGCACTATCGCCGAGAACATTGCCTACGGGGATAACAATCGACGCGTTAACATGGAGGAAATCATCGAGGCTGCCAGAAAATCCAACATTCACAGCTTCGTCAGCTCGCTCCCTCTGGTCAGTGTTCTTTATTTTATAATCTTTCCTCGAAATTCGTTCCATCTGGTCGCTTATCGTTTTCTATTCTCTACTAACGTGTCTCGGGATACAACCGGTGCTCATTTTTTTTTTTTTTTTTTTTTTTTTCATCATCCTTAAATTAAACGGAGACACTCGGTGATTGATTTCAGGGCTACGAGACGAGGCTCGGCACCAAGGGAACCCAATTGTCCGGTGGACAGAAGCAACGCATCGCTATAGCTCGCGCCCTCGTGAGAAATCCAAGAATCTTGCTCCTCGATGAGGCGACATCGGCCCTCGACACGCACAGCGAAAAGGTAAGACTTTTTCGTAAAATTTTTACCAGCCTTGCTTCATCTATCGAACTTCAAAATTGTCAAAGAAAAATCGAGACCAATAAAAAATATATATATCTACACTATTCTCACGAAAAAAAAAACTTTTTCTTTTATTTCCCTCGACCATGTCAATGGAATAATAGAAAAGAAAAGATCCTGAGAGAATAAAAAAGAGATAGGACGAAGGGAATTTTTTTTTCTCTCATTTTTACCGATTTCCTTCTATTGTATGATACAAATCGACCAATG
Organism: Ophion ventricosus; assembly: GCA_963932345.1. NCBI lineage: Eukaryota > Metazoa > Arthropoda > Insecta > Hymenoptera > Ichneumonidae > Ophion > Ophion ventricosus. Next base: position 22,821,972 of record OZ010722.1, read on the forward strand.
GAAAAGCGGCCTCGTATCCGATGGCCGGATTCTCCGATCGCAAAAGAATCTTCAAAGCGCGAGAACTCGTCCTCTTTCCGAGAGGGGAAAAAAAAAAAAAGATTCAAACGATTGAAATCCTACTTTCAATTCAAGAATGACGGACTTTCTATTGATTCCCATTTGCACCGATTGCCATTGGCTCGGATTTAAATTCAATGTCACAGATGATGAAATTGGCTTTTGTCTCTGTTAATTCTCCTCGTTTTTTTTTTTTTTTGTTTGGCATTATCGCTAACAGGTCGTCCAGGCAGCGTTGGACAAAGCAAAGGAAGGAAGAACCTGTATTACGATAGCCCATCGCTTGGCAACGATAAGAAACGCGGACGTGATATGCGTGCTGGAGAAGGGCACGGTCGCGGAAATGGGAACTCACGACGACCTCATTGCAGCCGACGGTCTCTACGCTCATTTGCACGCACTGCAAGAAGCCGCGATGGAGTAATCGGAACACGAGGGGGGGATGTGGGGTGGGGGGGGGGGGGGGGTGGAAGAGAAAGAAATTTCGAATACGAGTATAAATGCGAGAATAGCGAAGCAAGGATGAAAAAGAAAGAGATAAAGAAGAATTGTGCGCGTATTTGTATAAAAGTCCCATAGAACGAGCGAACAAATGAAGCGAAAAAGTAATACAGAGATACGGGGGTAATTTAGTGATTGACAGTATTTGAACAAAACTTCAAGAGGCGTGAAATATTTGCTCGATCGACAAATCATCCGTAATTATTTTTAGGATAAAGATTAAAAAAAAAAAAATCCCTTTGATTGATACTTGATCCTTTTAATTGTTTCGTTAATCCGCCTTCCTTCTGTCTCCGCTTCCCGTTTCTGCCTTTTCTGCCCGTTGGGCCAGAATCATGACCTACTTACGACAATACTTTACAATCTTTTTTTTTTAGATAAATCGTTTTTTTTTTTTTGGATCATTCTTCGTCGATCAGCGCATCTTCTCCGACACGTTTGTTATTGAACTTATGATTATTGTTATTATCCGTTTTATTTTCATATAGAATACGTATAGCTTGTACACGCAGGTTTAGCACAAATTTCCGAATAAACAAACGAAACGAAGGTTCGTCGATACGTGTCGCTTCATTGGACAATTATTAATTTTCAATTGCCATTCCGTTAGTATCATTGGTCTTACTTATTTTTCAGATTTCCCATTTTACTTGAGGCTTACTTTGTCATCCGATAGTTCAAAAAGATACGTTAAACGTGGGGAAATTAGAAAAAAAATGTATACGATTCCTTTTTTTACCAAATGCAACAGACAAAAATCATTTTACAAGCTTGAATCGATGATGAATCAATGAGGTTGTCTTTTACGGGAATTGTGTGACCTGTTCCCGTTCGCAGCTTTATTGACATACGAGAACGTTTTCTCTCGTTTTCGCAATTGGAATGACGACGAATGATGGGGTGCTTGTGAAAACGACGCGGGGAATACCAAACGCGAGAGTTCCGTACACGTTTTCATTTCTATGCGATATGCGTGCAACATTGAGCGTGGGATCGGTCAGAGGAAGGGTCAGCTGACGCGACGAAAAGCGTGAAACGTAGAGCGGAAGAGACTAGTGGGATCCGAACGTTTCTACGGTCAATCCTATATACGTTATGGAAAAACCATCAACCATCGTTGCATCCGTGCTGATGCACGCAGTCGAAAACTTTGCGCGGAACATTGGGAATATCTCGTGTAGGAGCCGAGGCAGAGAAATGTTTGAAGTTTGCAAGAAGGGTCAGAGAACGAGCGCGCGCGCGCGAGCGTGTGTGTGTGTGTGTGTGCGAACATCTCGAGCTTTGCCCACGAGCGCGCGCGACGCATATAAATCAGCATAAATTGCAATGCCGGATTTCGTAGTCGGTATGCATCTCTCCAAGTTTCTCTCGCTCTCTCTCTCTCTCTCTCTCTCTCTCTCTCTCTCTCTCTCTCTCTCTCTCTCTCCTATCCTTCTCCCTTGCTCTCCCACCCCTTTTGCACCCTATATCTTGTTTAAATCCTCGGCCTTCCTTTCTCCCGTTCCCCTGGATCACAAATACTATCCCATACATCTATACAAAGGATGCACGGAGGTCAACACTCGGAATGTTAACAGGACGTGTTCAACCCTAGCACGTTCGGGTGATCTTGCTTGCCGGACTCTCGCTCGTACCTTCGTCAAACCGTATACAATGTGTTCGAATTGAAGGCAATTTTTTTATCTCTTTTTCACAGGACAAAAGCCTGCTCAAAAGCTTCTGAAAAGTGGCAATTTTTTAAGTATTTTTTAAGGCAGTTTTTAGCGAAATTCTGGCAGTTCGAAATAATGGGAAAACGATAGAAGAAGATTCAATGGCAAGTGAGTCGTTGTAACTTCTTTGAAAAAAAAAAAAAACGTGAATTCAGTTGGTCGAATAATTGATATTTTGAATTGACAGTTTTGAAAAAAAAAAAGCTACACATCGCCTGTCACCGCAAATGATCGGAGGCAGAGGTTGAACACCCGATATGCACTGTATATGGTATAATGTGTGTGGCCGAAAATGTATACCTCGTGCAGCGGTGTTAGCGATGCCGTAGCACAGAGCCCTTAAGTACATACCGTTGGCTTGCGAAGCGTGTTGGTTAGTACAATTGTTCGTGCATGCGTGAATTTAGAACTGCCGAACCAAGAGAGAATTTTAATAGGTGGACGAATATCCTTGAATCTACAATGGACTTGTGAAAATGTATTTACAACAAAATACATCGTTTGAAAAGTACAATGGAAGAGGGAATTCAAAGTTCGAGGCTAAGATGAAAGCAGCATTAAACAAACAAAAAAAAACATCAATCGAATGAAGAATATTTCTCAAGGTATGTCATATTCCGTAAGGAACGAAGTAGCCTCCGGGAGTACGACGTGACTCGCGGTCCCTCCTTGTCTCTTATTGTATAACGCTCCTGTTACACGGATATATCGCTAGAGGGCCATATCTATGGCGATGGAGTTTTCCCTTGAACTAATTACCGTGATATCTGCTTTTATCGTCTGGGAAATCCGGCGGAAAATACTCATTAATCGTCGCGCGAGATCGCATTGTCTTTCGATTCTCTGTAATACGGAACAACCGTTGAACTACAGCGCGATGGAGATGTTTGGTTGAAGAAAAAGAGAGCGAGAGAGAGAGAGAGAGAGAGAGAGAGAGAGAGAGAGAGAGAAATGCGAAGAACAAAAGAGGCGATACGATAGACAGCTCTCGGATCAGCTTTACAGACACCCGAACAGGCCTCCTAATTTGATTTTTAATTAATTCGTGAAAATATATTTCGCCATTCAGGCCTTAGGTCACTCTAGAGGCCAAAAAAGGGCATATTTTGTGATTTTTCTTCAGCGAAACCATAAAATAAATCGGAATTACAAAAACGGGATTTTATTGTACACGTAATTGACTATACAAAATTATTTTTTTTCACAGCGATAGATGTCAAAATGACGACTGACTTATGCACTCACAAAATACGGCCCTCCCCGCGAAAGGAATACCTCAATCTACAACGCCTTCGTTAAAACTCACCGGAAGACAGCCCATCTACCAGAAGACAGGCCCACATCAATCAATCTTTCGAAGAACAGCTTTTCCAATGGACAACTCTAGCAGGGAACATTTCCGCTTGGCATAACATCACGCTCCATTTGCTCTTAAGAGATGTTCTCTAGACAAGTTCTTTTACGGGTACAGTTGTTCTTGGCGGCTTTTATCTTTTTTTCAGTCAAATGTGGTAGCCGCATCAAGCAGCAAGCACGCGTTGTCCTGTCTTGCGATTGGCATTTTATTCAGTGAGTCTGTCTAGTGCACTACTACTATTCTGAGACAGTTTATATTTTGGGACAGGCTTTATTTTACAGACTTGTCCCCTGGGAAAATTCTATTGGCGAAACTGTTTACCGATAGTGGTCGGAACGAGCTGTTTTTTTTTTTTTTTCTTCCTTTTGGCAGAGTTGTATCTCGATCGAGCTGTTTTCTGATGAGATTGCATCCCAGCGAGCCTCGTCAATGTGTCAATCGTTCTATACTTTTTGTTTCATTTCTTTTTACGCTTTTCTCTGTTACAACGGCCATTTACAGATTATTATACGAGTCCGAAGGTGACGAAGCGAAATGAAACGAGTATGGCGCGTGGGAGGAAGGATGTGCCGGGTCTGGTAGTCGTAGCGGTAATTGATCATTAATATAAGCGAGTGGTAATTAACACGGGTAGACGAGTTTCCAATCATCGCACCGATGCAAGAGGGCTTGTATTTCCCTTGGAACCATCAACTATATAGCTTACGTTCAAGCGTACGGTTATGCACATATTCGTATTTGCGATACATACATACAGCGTCTGTATGTAGCGTATCATACGTGGGCTCTCTGTTCTCTTCTCTAGTGTTTTTTTTTATCGAGTATAAATTTAAAAAAAAACAGAAGTTTACATAAAAATGAATTTCAGGCATGGCGTTGAACGTAAAATTGTTGTTATTACTGATAAGTGTGCTGTGGACGAGAATTGGGCGTTGATAAACCATCCGAGCTTGCACTCACGCGTTTGTCACACGAGAGAGAGAGAGAGAGAGAGACAGAGTATGTAAAACCACGAAATGCCGTGCTCGATGAGGGACCAACGAGAGGGTGCGCGCTTCAGAGGATGGAGAATTTGAAAAAAAAAAATGAACTTTACACCCGCATTGGAGTGCACAGTAAAAGAGGTGGCAAGATAAGCGTCAACCATGTCCGTACACATATACATATATATCTATGTTCCTTTTCATTCGTATAGCGATAGGTAGGAATATGGGTGGGATGGCAATTGCAGAGGAATGCGAACACGAACGAATCCTCGGTGGTTTAACCGGACTCCCCGAATTGGCGATTTCATTAGCGTTATTCGCGTACATCGCATATCTATACGAGATATGTGTGTGTGTGTGTGTGTGTGTGTGTGTGTGTGTGTGTGTGTGTGTGTGATGAAGAGGGGTTGAAGCATCGGGGGACAACATCCCTCTCGTGCTTACCATAACCCCGTCAAACTCACCCGTATACGGACCAATTTATTAGGTCTCGTTTCGTCTCTGGTCTCCAGCCCGCACATTGAAACTACACCGCATAGTTTTAACCCCGTGCATTGCGTATAAAATCCAGAGCACGGATCATCCTAACGCAGAATGTGTTGCGATACCATCGGGGCTAGTGAGCAATCGTGAACCACCATGGGGATCGAGAATGCAGGCCTCGTATTCTGTTACAAACACAAACATTTTTAGTATTCGAGCTTTCGGTTTGGCAATGATTGCCAAGACGTAACGGGGAGACACTTGGGGGCCATTGTTCAATTAAAACAACAACAAAAAAACTATCGTGATGGATTAAATTCTCATGGGAAAGAAAATCGTGTTTCGTTACTTCAAGCTCAAAAAGTAATCAACGATCTAGCTTTATTTGTTTTGTAAAGCTTTGATCGATCGATCCGGAAAAACACTTCGATGGATAGATTTGAAAATTTACAGGGCTATTAGACGTACATTAAGCGGAAAGAAAACCTAACAACATTAATCTTTCCATCAATATTTGTAAGGTAGTGGTAGATTTACTGAAAAACCATAAAAAGTCAGTTTTTTGAAATTTTTTCAAATTCATGTTAAGGGTGGAAAAAAAAATTCTCAAAAAATCTTGTCTTGTAGGGTCTTGTAAGAAATTTATTCAATTTTTCAAAATTGTCCTTCAATTCCCTGTGCGATCATTGTTTGCTGCGATATCGATGATCAAAGACAAAAGGATCTTTTTTCATTCAACGTCGGATATCTCAGCAAAAAAAGTGTCGTAGAGAGACCAACAAAAAACCAAATTGCAGCTGAATAAACAAGCTAACTGACCGATGCATTGATTTAACTGAAATTCTTTTTTTCCCCGAGCCCGTGGACCCTAGGGAAAAAAAACTACAAAAATTGAAAATTGTCTCGCGCTATTTCGTACGATTGCGCGATAACCGTAGCTCACAAAAAAATGTTTGCCGAAAGATCTCAAAACTAGAAACTTGAAGCTTCAAAATGTTTTTTTTTTTTCATCTCCATACGACCATTTTTCACACAGATACAGCGCTTCAAAAAACAATAAATAATTTGACGAAAGTTTCTGCTTCTTCAATTCTTTGTAGTAGTGAATTTAATTAATTACCAACCCTTAGCCTCAGCCAGTCAGTCTACCAGCGTGCCGGAAAATATGACACTCTACCTTCTTTCTTTGCTTACTTTTTTTCTCTTCTCTCTGAATGAAATCCTAAAGTCCACGCGGAGCGAAGTCGCGATAAAGAGCCAGTGAATGAATATGTGTAAGTTGAAAGAGAAATAATCGGCTTGCTAGTTGGTTCGAGAAACTAACCTGGAAGCTCACGAGCTTTTTGCGAGGTCTTGGCCCTTCCCCCCAAGAGACCTCAGACTATCAGCCGCTAGCAGTGCGCGCAACCCTTACACAAATGTAGGCTTCCATCCCTCGGAGCTTTCGCGTTTGGACCAGGTGGTCCTTAATATAAATTCTCGAGCGAGTAAAAGCGAATGGCAGGGGATGTGGTGTGGGGGGGGGGGATAGGGTGAAAGGAAGAGGATGGTTGGGGATAACAAGAGAGCGTCGAAGGGATGGAAGGAAAAGCAGGCAAGTGGGATAACACGCCTCGAGATAACTGTGCCGACTCTGTTTCAAGGACGAGATGTTAGGAAGAGAGCACACCAACCCCGTTGCGAAGTGCTAGCCAGCTTTCGCAACCCCCCCCCCCCCCCCCCTTGCACGCCCTACACCTTTGTTTAAGCAGAGTTTAAGCACGCCCCCGCCGCGAGTCTCTCATAACCGGGGTTACACCTGCTCGTAATTGTCCTGATATTTGCGAGCTACCATCCTTTCCACCGTGTACGTTTCTCCTCTTACCCCCGGCGAAGCTTCCATCCCTGTGAAAACTCTCGCCGTACGAGCGTGCGGCCCCTCGAGGGTCTTAGTTATTAATCGGCTTCAAATTTATCTATGCAATTATGGCTTTTGTGCACTGTTTCAGCTTTTTTCCATTCCCCATCGGGGAGGGATTGTAAAGTATATCGATTTATTTTTAACGGTGCTGCGTGCTTCTGCTTCGGATTTTTTTTTTTTTTTGCCCCTCGCGGTTGTGCAAAGCCGTAGGATCCGTTGGGACGAAATAGGGACTATGGAATATTGTATTTCCACCGAGAGCTTCTTTAAAAGTGGGAAATAAACGAACACGAGAGAATTTTCAACAATGTTAACTGCAGAATTACTACAATCCCAAAGTGAACTGTGGATTTTTTTTTTTTACGTAGCTGTCACTGGTTGGAAGTAACCGTTGAAAGAAATTTGATATCTGTACGAGAGTATTGAAAAAAAGGAACGCTGAAATTATAGATTGAGGTTTGTTGACGTTGCGACAAAAATAATGACAGATGCACTCGCAAAACAGAAGTCACTTTCGATCACTCGCCCGAGCGTTATGCAAAACGGGGTATAGGCTGCTGTGACGCATCCTTGTCGCTTCGAATGCTTTCCATTTCGCTCTCCCTCTCCCTCTCTCTCTCTCGCTGTCTCTGTACCAGCAGCAACCAAGCGCGATATGCAAATTTCGGAATTCGATCCGAGAGCCGAAAAGATAAAACGTCCGGTGTGTATCGACGGACTTGACAAGACCGGGTATGTATTCCCCTCCGACGTGTCTCTCCGTGTTGCCTTGATATGCGTAGGAAAAGACAGAAAATAGGCTGTTCGTTCGATATGATTCGTAACGTAAACGCAAAAACGTCGATATACATTTTCATGACTCTCTATTTCGACGCACGTACATACATTTATGAATAAATATGAATGAAGATATTCCTCGTACATATTACACTTCTGGAGTTCTCTGAGAAATCGACCGCTACATTTAGATGAATGGATATTGGAACTGCATAAGCGTGGTATTCGAAGGAATGGACGGAACGGTCCATGTTCTGAGAATGCGACGAATTGATCATATTCAATAATAGATGATAAGATTGTGAGATTTTCGGGACAATGACGATTGTTGGAGTTGCAAAGTTCGCGAGGGTTGATCATAGCACGTATTTCAAGCGATTGTACAGTCAATAATTATCTTCCCGGAGGGATGACGAAGCTTAGCGTATGAATGACGTGATCGGACATGGAGAAATATAGTATCGCGAGGCACAAGCTCAAAAAGAGGCCATTCCCTCTAGCAGGGATTTTCAAATATAAACGTGAACTGGCACGCCTCACGAATGGAGCAACGGCGTTCGTGGGATTCTGATTGAGTCGGCGGGTGTGTATATATTGTATTCACCGCGTATGTAGCCGCAAGCCCACGATCGGCCATACAGATTGTGTTTTAGGCCAAGCCAGCTTAGCCAAGAGCACAGTCTGTAATCAGTTCGCCTAGCAGTAGCAGCGATATAGGGCAGTCTGTAAATGGACATTCCTCCTCTTTCTCCTACTTTCCCTCTGGTCCTCTCTTTCTCTCTCTCTCTCTTTCTCTCTCTCGGTTGCCATTTTCCCTCTTCCCCAATCTCGCTTTATAACACTCTCGGTGCAAAATCAATTCTAGAATTATGAACGATCCATCAAATTCCGAACGTTCCACGGAAGCTCCATCAAAGATAGACAGGGTCATATTGGGTATTTTTTTTTTTTAATTTATTTTGTAATGGATTGTACGGAGTTTCTTTATTTTCGCTTCTCGCTTCTATCGAGCCATTTTTATTTTTCACTGGCCATGTACATGCAGATTGTGCGCTAGAGGATGGCTAGTCCTGGAGCATCGTCAAGTACATCTATCTATCTCTGCAACTGATTCAATGAGTACCACTAGAACGTATGTACAGACGGGTACGATGTTTGTGCGGAGTACTTTGCGCGAAGGCAGCAGATTGTATAGCGTGATCGATTCTACATGTTGCAAACACGACACACCGACAATGCAATTGTTTTACAATACTAGCAATTCGATGAGAATCGTCAATGTTCCCGAGTTTTGTTTTATTTATCTTTCCTCCTCGCTATTATTATCGTTATTCTATTGTGGTATCATTGCATCGAGGCAGCTGAGAAACAAGAGGCGAGCAACGCGTGCGTATACTTGAAGTATAATTCGACTAACGCTTCCTTTGTCTGCTCGCCTTCGAGATATACGCAGAACACATTTTTTTTCCATTTTCTTTGGGTACACTGGAGCGGCTTCCACGCCATACATGTTCAGCTAACCGCTATTCGTCTTCGTTGCGGGGCCGTGACATTGACGAAACGAGCGTGTGGCCTGAGCCACACACCCTTGCCTTCTCCTTTCCACCGGTCTCTTGCACTTTTTGCTTCTAGCCTTCGTTTTTTTTTTTTCTGCACTTTTTCCCTCCTTTCGATACACTCGGACTACATCACGTTACATTCACATTATTGTCGTGTCACTTTGGTATACTGGAGTTCAACGTAAGATCGTATCACGTGAAGCCATCCAAAGGTAAATAGATAGTTTACTAAAATGAAGCGAAACTGCCTCGTACATCTCCGCAAATATGTAGTTCGATATTACAAGCGAAACATGAAGCACTTTGTCTGATTGTTGCGTCAAGCCATTGGACAACGTGACATTTGCTGGTGACGCGCAACTCGAGGTACCTAAACCGGACGGCTAGAATTTCGACGTGACCTGACAACAGCCCCCAACCCTGATGCACGTGGAAACCGTCGAGCTGTAATCCAGGGACAAGGAACTGAGCATGTCCACGTATGCACATTTCGATGTACGTTTTTTTTTTTTTTTTTTGCGTATGTGGATAAAAATGTAAAAGAGTACTTCATTTTTTTATAAATTGATTCGAGTAAGTACGATGTTTGAGAATGTTTTTTTTTTCCATTACATATTTTTGGACATAAAAAGTTCAAGGAGAGAAATGTACCCTTTGCCATTAAAAAGCTTTCCCTCCCTATACTTGCTCTCGTGATCGAGTAGCCACGGAGTATACCCTTTCATTCTTCGACATCGAGCCCTACGAGTGCAAACACACTTAGACGCGTCGGAAGTCCAAGCGAACGAATCCATCAATGTCCTGGTCGAACGTTCACTCAACGAGGACTCGATATCGAGGAGTTCACTCTTCGCGCGTGTCGGAGGAACTTTGACGTTTCAAGAAATCGGAAGACGGAGATAAAGCGAGGACAGAGTGGGATAGAGGCAAATACCAGAACTACGGTAAAAACTGGAATCTAATAAAAACTTACGAGAGGGAAGAGAGAGGTCAGACTCCTGGACCAGTTTCTGATCCTATTTAGGTCAAGCAGATAGATTCTTCACGAACTAAATTCCTACACGACCGGTGGCAAATTCCATCCACCAAGGATGAAAGGCAATCATCTAATCTTATCAATGCTGGCCAGTACGAATGCAGTTTCAACCCAATGAAGTTTTGACACGTCCGTCCTCTTGTTATCTCGACTTTTGCACCCCCGTAGAGCCGAGAACTAGGGGGGGGAATACGACGCACGAAGAAAATGGAGAGAGGGCACGAGCCTTTGGCGACGCTTGTACGTAAAAGGGATTAAGAGAGTAATGAAGATGGAAGAGAATCGAGAGAGAGCACAAAGGAGAGTAGAGGAAAGCCTCTGCAAAAACCCGGAAATTCCAAGTAACGCGAGATGGAAGAGAGAGAGAGAGGGAGAGAGAGAGAGAGAGTGAGCAGTATGGTTAAAGAAGAAAGGTAAAGAAGGGTGGAAAGAAAAAAAAAAGTTCTTCGCACATAACACGATGGGACATCGTACCGCGAGTAGACGGTGGAGGGTGAGTCGCGCGACACGCATTCAGGTCCGGTGATTTATTACCATCGGTAAAAACCGTGTAAGACACGTTTTCTCTTCATTCTTCTCTTTTTTTTTTGTCCAGGTGTCTACGTAGAGCAAGAAAAAGTTTTTACGCGTATATCCTTGGTCCCTCATTTTCTCTCACTTCTCTCAGTATGAATCCTAGTGGATTCATACCCGAATGCTTTTTTTTTTTCCTCTTTTCCGTAATCTTGTCCGGTTCTGCTCACTTTCATTCATTATTCCACCAGTCTTTACTTTATCATCATGTACGAGCCAATCGCACATCCTCTACACGTACCTTTTTTCCAACGTCTATATCACTCAACTCCTTCATCCCTCTTTGCGCGTCCTCGGCACGTTCGCCACCCATGATTCGTAATGGCTTAACACAACGTACTTCCGAGGGTTGGCCTTATTCAGGCGGTCTATTCTATGATTTTCTTAGAGCGTTGGTCACTTTTCACCTATCTTTCTGTACAAAAAATCGAAATTTTCTCGTGGAAGTAAGCTCTCGCGTGTCGCCAATGCGGAAAAATGTTGATTTTATCATTTTCACTTCGTTTCTTTGGTACGTAAATGTGAATGTAGAACAGGCTACCAGAGCTCACGAGGACGTAAGCGGATGAGAGAGGAAAAAAGAATGAGTCAGAGAGGGAGAGAGAGAGAGAGAGAAAGGGAGAGCTGGAAGGAGGAAAAGCGAAAAATGGTTTGCCGCAGCGTATATATAGCGAGACAGGACGATCGTGCCCAAACGCAATTAACGCTATAGCTGCGGCGTACTTGCTAAACTGTTTCGGCTAAAAGCACGGAAAACTCTGTACGGCCATCCTCCTTTTCTATCACTCTCTGTCTTTTTTTCAGCTCGCCTCCATCCCCCAATGCCTGAATCTCCCTGCGTTCACTTTTTCCAACCACTACTATGTCCAACGGCTTTTCCACGTTTCGCGAGGCCGCACGATGACAAGCTCGCGTGCCCGGCCGATCGCCGTAACGCGGTGGAGCAAAAAGGGTATGAATGCAGCGGGAGAGTAAGAGGGGGGGGGGGGGGGGGCGAAGAGAAAAAAATCAGTGTCGAAATCCCGCGAGAGAGTAAGATACCATTTAGTTTTAGTATTTCACATTTTTTTTCCTATAAAAGTTCAGAGAACCAAACTGGAGAGCTTTTCCAGCGCTACCGAAAAAAAAGAAAAAATAAAAAAATTAAAGTTTCGGAACGTCCCTTCAGCACCGACCAACCTAGCGCTGCTCTCGAGCTGTCCCCGATCTTTTTTCACCGACTTTTTCTTCACCCACACTCCGTGATATTCGTGACAAACTCTTGCGAGTAACCCGGGAAATCATTTCAGCAATTTTTCGCCGGAATAATTTTTGTTCCATCTGTTCTATTCTGCCCTGAACGCCACGGAGAACATTACGAAAGCGAGAGAAAAAAAAAAATTACCTCATATCCGTCTCGCGTCTCCAGCGATTCCACTCTCGTTCCTCTCCTTATTACGTCCCAGCTCACCTTCATTCTTTATCCCGGACCTCGTCGACCCGCGTGCGTGATGGGAGCTCTGCGTGCACGAGAACAAAAGAAAAAAAAAAATGAAGAAACGAAAGTAGAGACGGCTCCGTTGAAGGAACCGCAGACAGGGTTGCAATCGTGAATGCAGGAAGGACGACGCTTACGGCGACAATACGTGGCAATTTGGAGACATGTCTCCAAAGATTGAATGTGCGACATTAGTTCTTTTCCTTCTCTCTTCTTCAACTTTTTTTCCCAGCCGATATCTCGCACTTTCCTTTTTGGCCTCGTACAAAAAAAAAAAGAGCTTAAAAAAATTTTCAATAAAATTCGAGATATTTCATGTCAAGATGATTCTCAAGTGGGCAGAAAAAATAAAGAGAGAAAGAGAGAGAGAGAGAGAGAGAGAGAGATTGAATGCCGTTCAGGGGTTTCGATGAATAGTCGTTCTTTTTACGATCCGATGGGGAAAAGAGCGATCTTACACTTTTGGTAGAAGATCCGAGAGTCTTTACTCTTTTCACCAGAAGTCGGTAACGATCCTATATAAATGCTTTCCCGATATCGAGATTTCGACTCGAACGTTTCGCTCGCGTACTCTACACACCTAGGATACTTACATAAATATATATATATACCAACAGTTTTTGGTAGACTTGGTATTGATGATAAAATGGTAGATAGTGGGAAAAGTACAGTAACCGCGGAATAGAGTGAGAAACAGAGACAGGGGAAACTTAAAAGCACCGGCTTAATCAAGAACTGGAAAACCTCCTCCCCCCCTCCGGTACTTCTCGTTTTCCGCTGACTTCCGTTCTTGCCCTCTCTCTCTCTATCTCTTTATCTTTCTCTTGTCACACTGGTTAACTTCCTCGCTAATTGATTTCAGGATGATGCATTCGATTAATATTTTAGAGTCTCTGCAGAAAATATTCGAGAACACGTTCGAGTCTGCGACAGTGTTTATTTTATTTTTTTCGGTAAGTGTTCAGACAGAACCTAGCTTGAAGGATAATCTTAATACCTATAATAAATCATCCATTGTAGATATTAAGATTCGTATTTTTATCAATTTTAATGAATCGTTGCACGACATGACATTCTTGCATTTATTTTACTTATATATATATATATATATATATATATATATATATATATATATGTGTGTGTGTGTGTGTGTGTGTATGGATTAATGTATACGTCGTTGATTATATTGGAGGATACGTCGACGAACAAGATCTAGCGGTTGAGCTTCGTACGCGATCTGACGACTTGGCGGCAGACATTTGTACGCGTCAGGTGCAGATGGGAGCGGCCAAACTATCGACTAAAACATTAATAATTCACTGAGGTAACCCCCCTACTCTAGCCGCAACCGCCATTCCTCATTCGATGTCACAGCGGAGCTTTCCTCGCAATACAACATGGATCATTCGGTGAGCGACAGCTAACGACACACAAATGGACGGACAGGCTTAATTTCCAATAAACAAAATTCTTCAATTCAAAACACTAAAATATTCTATAATGATAGGAGAACGAATACGTGTCATTCTATCAATAGTGAAACATCAAGTAACAAAAAAATAAAAAATAAAAGCAAAAATAAATGAATAAAAGGGAAACGCCCAGAGCCTTACATCGCAGGAGTTTCACAAGCAATCTTGCTTACGTTCTTACATGTCTAGCCGAAAGGCAACCCACTTTTGTGTGCGAATGCGGGAAAGCTCAACGGCAGCATCTTATGCAATATTTCTTAGTCCCGTTTCCACCGGGAAACATCGTTGTTATTGTCATTTTCGCCACGAGCATGAGTAGAGGAGGGTTTGGGACGATGGTTGTACGAAAGCTCCGAGTGTACATTGTAAACGTTGTATTTGCCGACCAGTGTGTGCGTGTGCGCGCCACAAGCGTAGAAGCGAAACCTGCCCAACGGAATTTCAAAGAACGGAAATCCTCTGTGGAGATCGAGGCAACGGATAGAAGGGAGCGAGGGAGCAGACGAAATCAACTACAAGGTATTGCTGAGAGGGGGCGTCGTAAATTCTGGATAATCGCTACGAGTTTTGGTGTCGCGCCCTCTCTATAATGTCCACCAGAGTTTCGTTTCACAATGACAAACAGCTAGCAAAAGAAGGATAAGCAGTCGGACATAGACGAGGGATTGGTCATACAACTGGAATGGAGAGGATGGAGAGACGAGAAAAGGGAAATGGAGAGAGAGAGAGAGAGAGAGAGAGAGAGAGAGGAAGTTAGGCGAGGTGACTGAGGCAGAAGTGAGAAGGTGAACAAGGGTGGAGAGAGTTGAAGGGAGAAAGAGGGTGATATTCGGGAAAGGATTGGGAGAGATAGATAGATAGAGAGGGACAGAGAGAGAGAGAGAGAGAGAGAGATAGATAGAGAGAGAGAGAGAGAGAGAGAGAAAGAGACGATGGAAAAGCAGATAGCCGGAAAATCGAAAGAGACACCACATAGGATGGGCTCTATGGACTGTAGGATGACCCGGCTTTAGCCAGCATGCACGACTGCTATTTATCAGCTATAGTTCGGCGTTACATCGAACTTAAGCCAGGGTAGTATTTTACGGTGAGAGACGCAGACCGGAAAACATGCTTTCTCTCTGCTCACATAAGCCCTTCTGTACCATTACACACCTTTCTTCGTTCGCCGAACTCTTCCTTCACTCCAACGCGAAATGTGAACGTAATATCCTTTGCGTAGCTTATCTTTAAAAAAAAAAAAAAAAAAAAAAAAAAGAAGCGTACTAACTTGACTACGTAGAGAAAGTTTTTTTTCAAGATCTTTTCACTTGCAAAAATTCTTCGTTCTAGACCTTTGCTTTGCCCAGCTCTGCTATTTTTACGTAACGGAATAATTTGTGATTTCACGCTCATCTACAAAGTTCTGATATTAACCGGCGTGGCAGAAAAAAAAAAAAAAAAAAAAAAACAAGGAAAGATTCTCTTCCATTAGTTCCTTCAGGGAGATGAGACAAGAGTTTTCTCATTTTTCTGACATTTCTTGTTGCGCGAAAGTGGAAAACACGTATAGCCGAGGTTCAATCCGAAAACTCTGGCAACGCGCGCCGCATCCGCTCTCTCGATAACAGAGAGGCAAGTGGCAACATCCTAACTGAAAGTATAACAAAGTTTTGACCGAGGCCATGCGCGGCCGAACAAACACAAGCGACAATAGCTATTCCTTTGCGCCACCTTTTTTCTCCGCATCCGGCACACGGTCACCGCCGTAGAAGCCCGCTTCATTTCGACGAATTCTACGAGCTAGGAACGATCCAATTACTCGACTGTCTGTTTTTCTACCGAACGCGCCTCATATTTGTCGCGTGAAAGGCGAGGCGAGAAATCTCAGGAACAAAGCGAAAGAGCGTCATCAAACTCGTGTTTATTCGTCTCGTGTTCGCAATGTTTCATGTAACAATGTGGAAAATATCGGTGCATCTGGCTCGACTCACACTCCAATCCCGAATGATCCAATCGTAAAGTTATTGGAAGTGATTTTGCCCCGCTGCTTTATTCTCGAAATTTGTATTGCTATGGCTGAAGAAAGAATTTTGTTATTCTCGCTCGGATAGAACTCACCAACGATCATCTAAATATCTCAGTGCGAGTGTCGCGAATCCACGTAGATCTGGTCGCGACGAAAGAATAAAAGCTTCGGGTATGCTCAGCGGAACAATGTACGTATATAGACCTAGGAACGTGTCTTCCGGCTGGGCAATAAATTAGCGCGTAAAATGGCCAAGCGGATGTACCATTGCGTGGCAGGTTTGGGTTGGGTTTGCTGTTTGGCGGCGTAAGAGTCAGACGAAAAGTTCCAATCCTCCAGAGATCGTGTAATAAATTAAAACGCGCTGGCTCGAGGTCTGGGCGACGATGGATAATACCGTGGAACATTGAAAAACGAAATGTTAGGGTGCGGTAAAAAAAAAAAAAAAGGGGGGTGCGAGGATGATAGTCATTAACGCGCGCTCGAGTCTCTGCGAAGGAATTTATAACTGTAATTTCGCGGCACTTGGGCGGCTACATCAGCGAATGAATAGGAAAAGCAACCGCGAAAAAGAGTCAGTAACGTCTGTATCTGTAGCGCCGTTGTATCGTCCGTGTTGAAAGAAAGAGAGCGAGAAGCTCGGAGCAACAGAAATGGAGGAAGGATTTTCTTTTTCATTGAGAAGCAAAGCGAGGAAGCTCTTTCGCATTCTGCTTGGTGGATCATTCAGCGTCATACATCCTATCCTTGTCCGCGAAATAGTCACAAAGCGTGTTTCTGAATCGGGCCGGTGATGACGAAGATGACGAAGAGACAAGGGCGGTGCCGTAGGGAACGGCCATAGGGCGCTACGAGAGCCGGAAGACACCATCACCAAGAGTTCTTCAGTCTCGAAAAGATGGAAGGAGGCGCCCTCGAGGCAAAGAACGGAAAGTACAGAGTGCTCGAAACTTTTCCGTTATATAATTTGCGCTTCTAGGTGCAATATTGAGTTGCTCTAGCGTACGATACCCTCGGGGGGGGAGGTTACGCTCGCTAATTAAAGTACTGAATTATTCGGCGACTTTCTTCAAGTATTCGCGCGAACTTAGCTAGCCGTGTAAAGTTGCGCGACGATGCTACTGTAAACAAGACGACGTGAATTATTGCGCTCACCGCTGACGAAATGCCTTGCGTTTCCTTGCGTACTGCAAACTTTTACGAACTCTCGTCCTTTTAGAGTGTTGCGAGCATTGAAAGACTAGTGTCACTCTACGTGGCTGCATCTCCACGATCTGACATCTTTTCTATGGATCACCTTGCAGCCGCATCTTCAGCTTTGATGAGCAAAATACCATTGCGACCAAGAGCAACTTTGATGTTAAAATTATTCATCAATCCGGGCACAAAAAGGAATAGCTTCGTGAATATTGATACGTCCTTCGACCTGTGAAAAAAAAGGCATTGATGAAAATTTCAGGCTAACTTTGAACAGGGTTGATAATTCGTGAGCTTCTTAATATTATAATTTTAGGGCTGATATCGTATCAGGAAATATTCTAAAACTCCGAGCGTCTCAAAAATCTATATTTCCCAACCCTTGAACTTTCTCCGTACGACGCAGAGTTTATCCTCTTGACAGTGAGACAAGGGTAAAATCGTTTAATTAATTAAATCAGTAATTACACTTTCCGAGGATACTTCGTGACCGCATGGTTGGGCATATAGCTAGGAAGGGGTTTTTAACCATAGGGAATAAAATGAAAACTTTTTGGTTAGTTCGCTGCAAGGTTCTTGGAAAATGGCGCCCTAAAATCGACCATCTGGGAAACTTCCGGGCGATGTCCTTCCTCGCACTTCTTGGCCTCCTTTCTCGCTTTTGCGCATTCTCTTATGCTCAGTCCCGGTCTTGTGTTCCATTGCACACTCCAAATTTGCAAGCTGAGTATGATCCTTTTACGGTATCTTCTTCTTCTTCTTCTTCATCTTACTAACTGTTATATTCTCGTCTTCGTTTCAAACACATTCAAGACCAGATAATGTAGGAAACTTGGTCGCGTGCGCGGTTGGAATAACCGGAGCCTCTCTCAGTGGCGTATCATACTCTAAGCAATGTCATCTCTGGGACTTGTGAAACATTTAATCCACCTCCAGATACGTTGCTGGGATCATCTGGGTATGACATTAATTTAAATTAATCGGGGTTCACGAGCCCAAGAGACGGAGAGAACGAGAGATAGGGGAAGACATAGCGAATGCAACCATCACCAAGTGTCTTACTCCCATGACGAGATCATTCCCGAGATGCCGAAGAATATTTTAATTCCTTCGGGGAACTGATTCTCCGCAGAGATATCGTTTGTCTTCATAGTAAAGCGAGGTTTTGCCTATTATGTTAATTTAATAAATTAAAAAAAAACGATGATTGCGAACAAAACCACTCTGTGTCAGGCTAGCCTCTCCTGCCCCCAAAGAAAAAAAAAATGTTCACTACACTGGATTGCTGGATTTTTCCGAGCAATCTACTGATAAAGAAGAGACCGAAGAATGTGGTTTTTTTCTTCTTCTCTAACCTCGTACAGCAAGTCCTTTTTAGCTTTCATATTATAGTGTATCCGACAAGCAAGTATAAAGGTGCTTTGCGAATATGGATTTCAGCTCCGAGTCAAGCTCAGAAAATGTTGCATGTCTCGTTTGCATTACTCGCCGCCTTGATGATCCCTTTGCGAGTCTTCAGGATTATTACTGATGCGTTTTTCAAAGGTTGACGGAACTTTTGAGAAATATCGCGTGTACTCGTGTCGTGTTGCGTAATGAAGAGGAATGAGCAGCTTGTCGAAAGTGCAACGTCCACGAGTCGTCGTAATCCCGCTTTGCCGCAACCGACTGGGACGAAAAAGAAGAGCGAAGCTCATGAGGATCCAAAGAATTCTTTATAGCATTTGCGTGGCGAACGCTTGCGGGGGGCTAGGGAGGAAAGGCGATACACGTATAGTTGGGTGGTAGGATATTAGCGAGTGCTCGAGGGCGGAAGATCATTACGTATTCCCGGAGTCCCGGTGCTTCGCAAGAGATTCCGCGAGCGGCTCTACCTCCGGCTGCTACGAGAGTTTCGCAAAACACCCTACATCCTCTCGTCCTTACGTAGCTCATGCTAACTCCTCTTCCGCTCCTATCCCTGTTGGTCGCACCCCATCAACTCTCTCGCCGACAGCAAACATTGTCCTCTCCGCTACGGTTAATGCTCTCGAGAAGCCTCGGCGTACATCCCGTGACCGCATAGACCTGTATTCCTGATCCTATTCAGGTGCTTTTATAAGAACGAGGCCACTGATGGCGCAGATTATGAGATAATACGGTTCAACGAAAAGCAAAGATAGCCTGAGCAACTCAAGGTTTGGCAAAATCCAAATTGCCTGGTCATCAATGTAAAACGATTGTATCTCTTTTATCGCAAACCTTATCGTCTATTTTCCGCGAGTGTTCGTTTTTCTCCTCATCGGCCGGTGAGAACTAGCTTTTATGTGTTTACACGTGTACAGGCTGAAATGAGCAAAACTAAGAAGTATATTTAACTATCGCTTCAAGGGTTGAAAAGCCCTACCGTAGGAAAGTTTAGCCGAAAGACATTGACAAAGCCTGCTTGCTTCAACATTCTAATTCACCCGAGCAGTACCTTGCTCTTTGCTCGTTTGCCAAAGTACATTAGTCACGTGTTACGAGCACTAGTTTTCTTCTCTTTCCATTGTTCTCTAATGGGCGCTTCTGCCAGACGTAAACTCCGATCAAGGTCTAAACTTTTGTGGTTATAGAGACGAATAATTTTGTGGCACACGATTCTTGGCTATTACATTTATTATCTTTTAATACAAATTTAATGCTTTACAATGCATTTACCTCTGATACCTTTGCTTCGTCGTTTGAGCGTGATGCAAACTTGAGCGATAACAATATTGTCACACTTGCCGTAATTGAGCATCAAATCAAAGATTAATCAAGAGGCAGGTTACTCATGAGTGCGAAATGAATATTCCGGTACAGTGGGCTGACTGCTTTCAACGCGAAATAGGCTTAGGCTATGGCGTTACTGCGGCTGATTTAGTAAACGATGCCACTGACTTCGGGGGCAAGAAGCCAGTTTGTCTATTTGCACGCGGCAAATACAAGTTCCTCGTTTCCTACAAGCGTGCAAATCTAGCAAAGCCAGAGGAATGATAGCGGTGCTCTTTTCTGTACTCTCGGGGGGGGGGGTATATTGCGACGCTTATTCAGCTTATTTTGCGCATTTCTGTACGCTTAAAGCTTTTACGCCTCAAAACTACCGCGAAGGTAGCGATATTCCATCTGGTTTCGCTTGCACCTCTGGTTAAATTAAGATAGACTCTCGTTATCTAACGTTAAGATTTCGTTACCTTACTCTGCTGAAGAGATATTTCACATCACCGTAATCATGCGTCTGCCCTTTCACATCACCAATTCAAGAATTCCTAGCTCCTTGGGTCTGTTGTTGGTGGTCACAATGAATCGTGATTCAGACGATAATGTAAATCGGTATTGTTTGCTTCCTGACCACTCTCTCCCTCTCTTCCTTCAATTTGCCTGAAGTTTGCTCTGTGCCTTCACCGCGGCATCCCAATGAATATTTGGCCCTCGCGTCCAAGAACTGCTGTTGGGAAACCGCTTCGTAACAAATTTCGATCGAGAGCATTGTGGATTTAGAATATTACATGACTCGAGAAACAATATCCAACAGCCTGTCGTTATCCTTGACTATCTTTGCCCACCAAGTTTGTCCCCTTTCATCCCTATTCTTCATTCCTTCAGCCCATCGGCCTCCTAGGAATCTGCGATCTTTTCTTTTTTTTAACCACTTCGCTACCTAGACAAAGACTAAGCAACTCATTCCCGAATAAGAAGCTTACCGGAGCAGAACAACGCAAATAAAATTTACGGAGATAGGCGTGGGACTTTTTTTGTTCCTGATTCAAGCAGCTTTAGCCCCTCAATGTAGGAGAAGGATTGTTTGCCAACGTAATCCGCGCTTGTTGTATTGACAGGATAGTCCAGTATTAATTGTTCGTAAACAGCCTCGGGAGGAGGGGGGTGAGACTCAGGGTAAACACTTTGCAACTCTGTAGGTACAATTTTGTGGAGAAATAGCCGGGATTCCGTAGCTATAGTAGGTTGATCGATCAATATCCGACCTGAACACATATAGGTTCAAGAAAAAGTCGAATCTACAACCGACTGCGCAAACTTCCATACTTTGTCCTAGCAACAAAAAAAAAAAGATCAGTTTTTCATTACGCACATCAGGCGCTTGAACGTTAATTCGCGATATATCGCCTTCTAGACTCATCGATAATTCCTGTTTTTTGGTTAATTGAACAACGATAGAAGAGATGTTCTTCCCGAAGGCCTGTCCGGCATTTGATCTCAGCAGTGACTACGGGAATAAACAAAAAACAGGGCAAAACTCTCATACGATCAAGCTGCAAACACGCGGAGAATGAGCGAGGGAGTGTGCAAAAAAAAATGGAACCTGTCGATATAAGGGATGAGAGTGCTGACGTATTCACTTTCCAGACCGTAGCGTCAATGGCAAACTCTTGCCCCGAGGGTACCGTCTCCCTCTCTTCTCTCTCTCTGTCTCTCTCTCTCTCTCTCTCTCTCTCTCTCCTTGCTACAACCGGATAGCCCCGTGTGTGCTGTGTCGGTCGGCTAATCATCATCACCGTCCCTCCATCTCTCTTTCTCGCTTCTACTCCCTCACTTTTGTAGACAGAGACGGAGAGACAGGGAGAGATGCGCAAGCCCGATAATGAAGTTTCCCGAGAGAGGGTGAGAAAGGGTTAGGGGGCTAGAGGAGAGAAAGAGGAAGAGTGGAAAAAAGAGAGGGTCACAGTGGGATGAAGCAACAACCACGAGACCGAGCGAAACTCTTCCGGGAGGTAAATAAAAAATATGCTTGGTAGATGAAAGGTAGGAACTTCCGAGCCGATGCTTTTTGTAATACCTCTCGAAAATGGGAGATGAAGGTAGGCTTGAAATTTTCGCTATGTTGTCAAACGTGCTGAATCGTTTGTTCGTACAAGATTGATTACATACCGTGCGGTGCGCTCACATTTAAAAAAAAAAATAATTTCCGAGAGTACTCTCAGTGAAGTTCCTCGTCTCGATGACTTTTAGCAATTAGAAAATTCGTATTATGCAGTGAGGATTGTTGACGGCACAGATGTATTGTATATGAGAAAGCATGAAAAATTTGCCGGTTTCAAATGTAAATACTAATTCTCGTTAAATCAAACGTTTTTTTTAACAATCTACTACAGTGGAGGATTGGATGTTACGTTGATCCGAGGGAAAGAAGAGTATAGGGTTGTGCAACGTCATGGCGCCAGGCTTTACTGCCGGTCCGACAGTAAAGAATCAATGAAATCAACGAGAGTGTATATTCCCATTTCCTAAATCTTGAGTCATTTCTTTAGGTAGGATACGCGTGTAAGGTTTATCCTCTGGGGTGTGAGTGACACTGGCCGCAAGAAAGTTTTATGGTCCTCGTCGTCCCAAGGGACTTCAAGGCAATGCCCACCTTGATGCTCCGGCTCCCACATCACCTTGGCCATGAGCGATACATTTTTTATAACTCAAGACATTGCCGTTTGAAAAGTTTTGGTCTCTCTCTCATTCTCATCCATCTTCTTCTCCGGCATTTGTCTTCGTGCTCAACCTGCATCTGCGCGGATTTCTCTTTCGTTGCTTCAAGCTTGAAAGTCTTCTATTCGTTCTTAGAAAGAATAAATAGAATTCTGTAAAAAACTAATGTAGTTTTACATTTTAATTACTTGGCGTCGCGACTCTGCCATGTCGCTCGATAAAATCCAAATGCACAAAGCGTTTTCAAATCGTTGGATAGAACAGAAATTCTTTCTAATTCGATAATGAGTTTTTCCTTTGCCGTTGCACGTCGGCGGCGATCTTCTCTCTACTCGGACATGAGAAAAAGAACGAGGACGAGCACACAGAGCCGAAAGCGAGGAAATAGTCGTTGAGATTTTTTTGCGCGGTTCGATGCTCACGTGAAAATTCCACAAGCGTACAAAAGGCAGTCCAATCAATTTATACCATCTACATTTTACCATTGGGCTGTGTGTTTGCATTTTTTCTCTCTTATCTTTACACCCGTGATACGGAATGAAATAAGAGAGGAAGCGAGAGGATCATGAACGATATCACGGATGGTTGAAATGATGTTTTTTTTTTTTCGTAATTATTCGACGGAGTTGGGGCAGTCGCTCGAAAAAAAAATCTAAATTATTCGAGCTTCGTCGTAGATCATACGTATATATAAATACACTAATGCGAGTAAATAGCGATACTCGGGCTATGTGTGCGCCCGGAGGTCACGATTGTGCACGATTGAACTTCTCTCCGCTAGAGCAAACCGTCGATGTATGAGAAAAAGCTTTTTCAATCGTGAAGAAATTTACACAGTTCAAGTATAACCGCTTTGAAATATAAAAATTACATGTACTCGGTGTTACATTTTGTATTGAAGGCTGCAACATCTCAAAAACAGTATCGCCCTTTTTTTTTTTAAAAAAGAATGTCCCGAAATAATAGGTCAAGAATTTGCGAATTTTCCACCGTTCGAATTCAACAAAGGGGATGAAATAATGGGAGGAGGGTTGGTGAGACAGTGCCACACAAGAATCGGAAGCAGCAATAAAGAAGTAGTCTGTGAAGACCAGCAGTGAGCAACCCCTTCGGGCACTTGGTTCTTTTTTCGCAAGCTTTTCTCGAGAAGCGTCATACTGGTACGTTAGAAACCCATTTCCGCTTCTCTCATAATTTACGTAACTGCGTAATTCTTCTTGTTTCCGCTTATGCATTAGTGGGTAGAGCTCGAGAGTGCACACAGACGAGTAAAGAAATTCTCACGAAGCGATTCTCGTCGCAGTGAAGCGGAGAAAAGAAAGAGAGCGAGCCAGAGAGAGAGAGAGAGGAGAGGAACTATGGGGATAAGTATGGAAAAAAGGATAGCGTGGCGTCTCGTAGTAGTCGTAAAAATAAAATATTGTCGCGCAACGAAAGGCGAGAACCCACCTTATATCGCAAACTCGTATTCTGCTCCACTATACCCACTGTTCTCTCCGGCTCTCTCTCTTCCTCTCTCTCTCTCTCTATCCGTTTTACTTTCTATTTTCGGATTTTGCATGAGACAATCACGTTTTCTCTCTCTCTCTCGCAAACTTTCCTGCACAATCTCCCATTGTATTCGTGAGAATTCGTAGCTCGTGCCGAAGAATCTCACGCATAAATCGTTGAATTTATTTGCCGAAAGCGTTGCATTGTGCGATAAAAAAAAAATGATGGATTTCTGATCCAAACACCGACAATCAAATTGTCCGTCATGAGGATGCTTATCGATCTCTCGTCACAAAGTGTAAACGGCTTGGATGAAAAAATGCAAAAGACTTGCGTGCTCCACTGTCGATTTTTTTTCTCACTATTTTGTAATTCCGATTTATATTATGGTTTCGCTGGAAAAAAAAAAACCACAAAATATGCCCTTTTTTTGGCCTCTAGAGTGGCCTAAGGCCTCGACCGCAATTCGCTTTGGACAAGGGCGCGGAAATTTTGCACAATTATCATTCGTGTTGGTCGACATTTTGCATCATGAAACTCTCGACTGCGAATCGGTAAAACAATTATCACATTTCGTAATACGAGTATTCCGATTATTATTTATTCCACAATGTAGCCGTACGGAGATTGGCGCGTGATAGTTGTGTTGCAGTGTGCCGAGAATTGAAGGGACAAAGCGAAACACGAGAGGCGAAGAGTATAAAGAACAATAAAATTATACCAATCAGGCGGAATCATGACGTTATTGTACCGCAACACGAACGAACAATATCCGTTTACATAGTTGCCGGGGAACCTCTTCTGTATAAGGGATCGATCCGATATAGTGTCGTTGAGTGCTTTCGATTTTCCGTCCGCCTCGACCTCGTTTGGAAATGAGGGAAGAAGATTCTTTCGCGTTTACGTACGTACTCTCATTCCTGCACCCTCCCCCCCTGCCTTCTCGCTTTTCCTGCCCTTTTCATTCTCTCTCTCTCTCTCTTGCTCACCCTTCTCTAACGTTCCTCTCTCGTTGTCTCTCTTTATATTATACCTCTCTCACCCCCGGTTATCTAAACTGCACCACCCCCGTTTCAATCGTCCCTATCATACAATAATCGTATTGCTCGGCACGTTCGAATGGATGCAATAAGGAAAATGCTATTTCTGATCTTACGATACACATTGGTCGCAATTGTTCAATGCATAAAATATTTCGCAACGAGAGGGCTATGGAGGTCGATGATTAACGCCTACAATTTTCCACAATGGTGGAGGAAGAACATTTAATTTCTTTACTAGTTTGAACATTGACTTAAAAAAATAGAGTATTAGTTCCCGTTCTAATAATAAATTTCTACTACCAACATTTACCGAGTGAATTAGCCAAGAAACATGTTTTAATCTAAACAGATAAAAGTTACCACCAGATATTCTAGGCAAGTTTGCAACATATTTTCAATCAACATCTCCCCCAGGAAACAACACATTTTTTATGGAGGTCTTTGTCTCATAGGGCTCTATTTTTCGCGATACATTTGGCGTGTGCATAAAAAATAGGACACCCTATATATTATGATTTTCCGCAGCCTTTTTCACCGAGCTTGTCGCCGTACGATACAACCCGACGAGCTTGAAATCCACTTATACGTGAAATCGTATGAGAAAAGGGACGAAAAGTAAATAAAAAGAGATGATCAACTCGAAGGAGTATGAGAATAGCAGCGGAGACAAGACACATCCGCGAAATTCTTCTTTTTTTTTTTTTTTTGTTCTCAATCAAATTTTCCTCTTATCGAATAAGCATGGTGGGTGTAGGATGAGTTCTTTTTGCACGCTCTTCGGCTTCAATTTTTTTCGTTCCCTCGCGTTCCTCTTGACAGACGAATCAAGGCGTTTGTTTCTCAAGCCCCTTCGAGATTTGTCGGATAGAATTGAGTCTCTTTGTCGAAAATCTGTGTAAGCGAGGGAACAAAATGCCTCAAATTCAATACAGCAGAGATATAAAGAATTTGGGATGGGAACTTGTGTCGATTTTATTTTTTGGTCGTAGAACATAATGACGAATTACTGAAGAAAGAATAGAGTCTGTCATTGGGAGACTGGATATTATGATAAAATGGTAACCAAGTGCTTGTGACGAGGTCGCTCGAAAAATTACTACCTCGTAAATTTTTATCCGTGTCCCTTTTTCCTCACCACTTGTCTAAAGTTCATTTCGCATTCCACAAGGATTGGGAGAAATGAATCAGGGCATCGCTCAATTATATAAATGAGCTTCTTTATTGCCTGTCGCTCTGATTTACTTTCATTGATTCGCTCTTGTCTGGCTTCGACGTCTCCTCTAAATTTACTTAATCCACAAAACCGATTCGATCACCAGCGAATTTCCGGTGGTAAAATAAATTTATTTTTTTCTCCAATATTTCGAAAACGTGAGTTGATAAGCTTCGTTATCTCCAACAAGCTTTATCTTGACGTTATCGGAGATCTTTGGTCTGTCGTCTCTTTGGCCCTTCTTCACTTGCTCTCAGGTTTTTTTTTTTTCTCCATTATAGGATGACGAAACAGTTAGCACATCCATCGCACAGTAAGGACAGAGATTCCATTCAGGCGCGCAACGGTGGTTCACTTTTGGTTAGCCAACCGAGTGTCCGCTTTGCACTTCTATTCAACACCACTCCGTGCCTTCCATAGTCACCAATCCTGTTGACTGGATTCCGGCCACCAAAGCGAAGGTTGGAAGGATATATAGACCGACGAACGGAAACACTTTAATCGCGTTAGCCGCTCACCAGTACATTTTCCCATTTTCTCAACGTTCTCATACCCTTTCTGCTCTCTCTCTCTCTCTCTCTCTCTCTCTCTCTCTCTGCTCTCGCTCTCTCTCTAGTATTCACTTTTCTACCGCGCAACTTCTCTTTGGATCCTAATACTCTTTGTTGGTCGGTATTTTTTTTTTTTTCGTATTCCATTTTCGTCTATCACTCGATGCGATAGATGTTCGTTTCCATCGCTAAATGGCATCTATTGCAACGTTCTGCAGGAAGCATTGCCCAACCTCGTAACCGAATTCAATTATTAGTGGTTCTGCTCCCGATCACATGCAGCTCTCGTGTCACCGAACGAAATGGAATACAATATACGGCCGACCGATTGATCGATTGATGCCACGGGTCCATGAAGCCAACAAATAGTAATCGTGTCACCAGACAGATTCCAGTCACTAGCGATAACGAGACATGCACTTCGGATTATTTTAGTAAGAAAGTCTGAGTGAAGGAAAAAAAAAAAGCAATTGAAGCACGCGAGCGAAACATCCAACATATACAGAGCACAAATATCACGATGAAACATAGGTTAGGCAAGAAGTGAGATTTTTAATTGTCGCATAGTTGCTTTGGAGAAGGTAACGAAACTCTCATCGAGTATGAGAGCAAGGATAAATGAATACGAGTAGGAGAGAGAATTCACGAGCCAATCAAAAAAGCTCCTCGGCAATAAAACGCCGACCGATGTTAATGGTACTTGTGCCACGGTTTTCGCGCAATTTTATGTGGCCGAGTGCTCGAAGCTTCTGAAATCGCGAAACTCTCCTACACATCGATCTTTTGCAGCATTTTTCCTTTTCCTCTTTCTATCCTCTTTTTTCTTTACCCTCATTCTTTCCTCGTGTTACGTGATTCTTTTCGATATCGTGGAAATTCGAGACATTTTTGTTTTCCTTGTTTATCCAGCACGTCTTGCCGTAGAAAATTGAGACGTCGTTGCACACCGAACAAGTCGTCTCTCTTTTCTCTGATGTTCCTTATACATGTGATCTTCGCAGGACTCGGTCATTAGATTTTTGGATTTCTTTTGAAAGAGATATCAGTGAACAATTCGATTTCGTGGTAAAAAGCAGGCAAAATTAATGTTCTATTAAATATTATAGTATATCTTAAACGTCACACCTAATTTTACGTGTTGACACAATGTTTGCGTAGAGGTGTATCATTTGCAGCTTCAAGCCCGTGTCTCTTCTCGCCGTGGTTATAATTCGGAGCGGTATCGCGCAACGCAAGCAGAGACATCTGGTGCACACCGTGGCTTGTTTTTTTTTTTTTTTTTCTTTCAGTCTACGTAAGCCAAGCGTGAAATTAGCCTCGTCTCACTCGCGTGGCTTTCCTTGTGCGAATGGGATTCTTTGGAGTCTTTTTTTTTTTGTTTAAACAAGAATCAGGTGCAGTCTAATGCTTCGCTGCTTACTGCAGATGCAATAAATAGCTGTGCACGGTTGGAATGAAACAAACATCATGTACCCACATACTTGTCCTTAGCTGACTAGTAAACCCTGAGGGAAAGGGATCTCAATTTTTCAAAACCACGAACTACCTGCTTTACTTTACCACGGATGAGTACACGCTGACCCCAAATAGATATGAATTTCGACGAAGCAACCGAGCAATCGTGAATGGGGATCCATATAAAAAATTAACCAATGCACAGGAGTCAGGAAAAGCTCGATAATAGAATTCCGTAGCTACCAATGAGGTGAATGAAGCTCGTTCGGATAGGCTGTAAATATAGACATTAATTGGCAACAATCGAGTCTAATATATTGGCGATTCGATTAGGGTTAGCATCGTAGACTTTACTGATGCAGCTTTTATTCTATGGACGATAACGGCGAAGAGAGAGATAGAGAAAGTCAGAGGGAGAATGGAAAGAAGTGAGATAAAAACGAGGTCGTGGTAGAGCGCAGAATAATGGAGGAAAAAAATTAGCATCAAGCAAAAGCAAAAAAAAAATCTACATGAATACACGTTGGGAAATTGCGCAAATTTAACATATGGAGGAAGTCAAAGATTAAAACTAGCAAGCGGGGAATGCCTTTTTTTTTTAATCAGAATTGAAAATACTCACAATTGGCCATTGCTCGTGTTGCAACGAGCAGTGAAAAAGGAATCTCAAAGAGTTACTTTTTCACTCGGCAGCAACGATTCACGTGTTTATAACTATTTCAGAAGATCGTGAGACGAAGTGAGCTACTTTTATCCAGCATTTAATCGTTACTTTCAAAGGGTGGGGTTGGGCAAGAACTGGAGAAGAAGACAGGCAAAGGACCGTAGGTGGCACTCTAGTTCTTGATACGCGACTGATCTTTATTTCAGGAAGCTTCAGGAGTGAGATAGAGTTTAAACGGAAAATGTTTCTCCGACTAAACTGCGAGTGAACTCCGCAGAAGGTGGACTGAAACGGCTAAGTTACGGTGGTAGTTCGGGGATCACCTTTCAGACGACATCCCTCCGGGACGATGTATCCTAGGCCTCCTCCTCCTCCTCCTTCTTCTCCCTTATTCGTCGCACGCATACCCACGTCCATACTCTCACATAGTTCATGGACTATGCAAAGAATTTTGCGAGTCTCTTTGAAATAAAACAAGCAAGAATCGAACACATTTTTCGAGCGAGCGAACGAGACGAGCACAAGTTGTAGCTTTTGAAAATGAGATAGGAGGGAAAAAAAACGATAAAATTATGGAAAAGCGTGAATCAATGAATTGATGTACACACGTGTCTACGCGTATGCATTTGCATGTGATAAAGTACTGCTGCATGTGAAAAGAATAAAAATATCGCCTCTGATGGTCGTAGCGACGACGTAGATTAGAAACAGAAATGAGGAAATATTTCAACGTCACACATATCCGTTCGGCTACAAATGCAGTCACGCACTCACGTATCCGTCATTTTATTATCGCAGCAGAACGAAGAAAAAGTACAAAAGAACTGGACGCTAATGTACAAATCGATAACACGTCGTACGATTGTAGACGAATGGTTCTAGGTTATATCTGCCTTCTTCTTTTTTTTTTTTTTTTTTTCTCACCCACGTAGCTCATGTTCTGTACTTAGCGAGAGGAACAGACAAGAACGAATTGGCTCGATGTAGAACAAAAAGATCAAGCGGATGGTGGAAGAGAAAAAGCTGGAAAAAAGATGGTAGAAGAATACGTGGGGTATCGTGTTACAGCAGTTAAAGAGAAATGGAGACAGAAAATAATGGGAGTTTACAAAGTGTAAGAAAATAAGACTTTTGATTGGTCTCTTCACTTAGTCGACTAAGATTCTTAAAAATGCTTGGTGTCCAATTGTTTTTCGAACAATTGACAGATCGAGATTTTAAAATATCAGAAAAAAAAAACGCTGAGTTACGGCCCATTGAAATTCACTAAAAGTGTTCGAAAATTTTTTTGATTCTCCAATTTTTCGAATAATGTAGAGCCCAAACATTTTTCAATTACTTTTTTTTTATTCGCACTGCAATATCCAGTATTTCTACGTGAACACGTTTGTACGTGGCCTCAATGCGCTGCCGCGCCACCTCACGCAACATACTTATGAAATTTTAATGAGCATTGATCGATAGATGAATGTTGATGTGTCGGGCAATGATGCAAATGTTGCCATCGAGCCTTAGCAAAAGAAAAGAAAAGAAAAGGAAATATGTACGCCTGTGAATATCTTGAATGTATCTCCCGAGCGGCAGCAGTAATAATATCACGCTGGCACTAAAGTTTTTTGTCTTCCCTCCTGGCACTCTGAAAACAACAATATAGCAGCAACAGGCGCCTGCGTACTATCACGCCGTCTCCTCTCCTTTTCCTATACAACTCTCCTTCCTATATAAATAGAATATACGGCACACAGGATTTCTCGTATTTACGATATCTTCGTCCTGCTCCAATTCTTTCGCCATGCCCTCACTTTTTTTATACATCCCAAAGCACACATTCGCGAAATATATATATATTTGTTTTTTCTTCATAAAAACAAAACTAGTTGTTTTCTTGGCGGAGGAAAAGATATTGGAAAATAAATTGTAGACGATTAAAAATAAAAACAAAAATCAATTAAGAAATATTTAAGATTCCAAACGAAAGCTAGCCTCCGAGATGGTTAAGTCTAAAAGTTGAAATAAAGTACTCACCAACTGAATATACTTGAACTACCGTTGACGTGGCCCAAACGAATACTCTCCATAATTCGGGTGTTCATGAATGTTTCCTCCTTACGTTCCGAGACTTGCGAAAAAATGGCCTCAAGACTGGACAAGAGAAGACCGCTAAAAGCAAAATAAGAAAAAGTAATGTCATCCTCGAGGCAAAGAAGGAAAATTGGACTTCCGCTTCCGAGAGTGAGCCAGATCGATGGTTCTTCGTACGAAAAGGAAGGATGTAATTTACAGCTTGTACAACTTGCTCGTTTCGACTCGGGGAGAAAGAAACGTAATAATGAGAAGTTTATCACCCAGTCGTTCTACGAAATCTCAGTTTCGAAAATAAAACTTATATATATATATATATATATATATATATATATGTACATAATGTGTGTACGTGTGTGTGTGCGCGCGCGTTCATATACATCAACAAAACCCTCATCAGAGCAAGACCATTACGGCACCAGTTAAACCGATGAAAGACCAAAAGTGCAGGGTGTTCTAAAGCACTTCGAGAATTGATATTCCTCGCTTCAAAGCGCATTATGACGACGATTAAAACATTGTCTGCGGTTGGCGTTAACGACATTCGTGCTTAGTACGGCTAGTGACAAACGAAAGTTACGATGTTACAACAAGATTCTTAAAAGTCAATACTCTCGCTGTTAAAATGAAGTAAAACCGTCGGTGGTTTCTATAAAAGTACGTGTTGATGAGAATTCGGTATTCAGTTATTTGTCTGCTAGCCTGGAAATATCCAGCATGGTGGTTTCTTGGGTAAGTGCACCGACGTATTTGGCCGTAAAGCTTTTGTTCCTACTGCCACGATTGAACATTCGAACGGCGATAATGCAAGAACCGAAGCGATTTTTGCAAAACGATTTTTGCTTGCCGAAAAATTCGTATTGTACTCGTGTGAGGGTTGAGTAAAGTGTTGAAAGTAAAAATACCGTGCGTAGGGTACAGGAATATATATAGATATATATAGTATAATATTCATCGCCACAGCGAGGACTCACCGGAATGAGAGAAATGTAGGAAAACAGTCACGAAAAGTGGAAGCCATCCTCGTAGAAGTGTGGAATGTACAGAGACGAAAAGTTTTCTGGGTCGACGTGATAAGAGGGAGCGAGATAAAATTCACCAAAGAGGACGAGAGACACGAAGCCAGAGGACGAAATACAGTGAGCAATGGAGAGAGAGAGAGAGAGAGAGAGAGAGAGAGAGAGAGAGAGAGAGAGAGAGACAGAGAAGAATCTAAAACCTCCGAGTGTGCTCCCCTGCTACGTGTACCTTTTCGGGAGTGTGGTAAAGCAGACTTGCATCATTCTTTCATCGTCTTGGGCATGAAATAAGAAGGACAGTGCTGAAAGTCATCACAGTCAGCCAACACAAACTCCAACGAAAGAAAAATAGAAAACAAGACAAACAGCGAAGGCCGAAAAATTAGGAGCACAGAGCGGTTGGAGAGGCAAACCCTCCAGACATCCCTAGACGTGCTTGAACTGTAAGACGAAAACAAGCCCGCTGTGGCAATCATTTTTCCACGTTACTTTCTCGTCACTCGAACTCGAGAGATAACGGTATTTGGATACTGCCGTCCCAGCGTATCAACTAACGCTCACTAATCCCATTTAAAACGTACTCGCAGTTGCTAACGAAACGAAGATATGCATAAAGACTAAGCACTACAAGATGGCAGACGGAGATTCGAAAGGAGGTAAGCCAGTATCGGAGAAGAGCAAAGTCCGGAGACAAAGGAAAAGCCTGACAAGCACTTGCCGCGGCGAGACGAAAACGAACCGTTGTCTTTAAGAAGAAATCTTTCTTAAGAACCGCTTTATCGGTCACTAAATTATTACTTATTAAGGAAAAACTCTGTACGCCTTCGGCGACACTTATTGTTCCTTCACGTAACCGAATCGTAAGCCTGAGAAAATCGATTAATTTCATTGTTACTTTTTTTTTTTTAATTCATCGAAATAAAAAAGTGTGTAAGTCAGCACGGTTGACAATATTGATTAGAAAATTGCTTCGTTAAGCATTTTCAACGCGTACATTGATTCATTCGATTTCAATATTCAATCGACATCGCTGCCCAAGTTCGAAGCAATCAATGCCGATTATCAGCCGAAGGATACTTGATAATAATTAACAGCGCGAATTGTCATCAAGTAAATTGGTGAAAAAAAAAAAAAAAAAAAAAAAAAAAAATGAAACTAGCGAGAGGTGGAAAGCAGTGAAGTTTGAAACGCTGACGCGACTAGAGAGGTAACTACCGCACAAAATCGTTTTCGATTTTGGCGAGAGCGTTTATCCTGCCACAAGCCTGTCTCACTTTTCACACGGTCCTCTGAATGGAAAGGGCACGAAGATTCGTCGGGTAAAACCCGCCCCCGTTGCTTGGAGCGATAATCGGACGGGTGGGACTGGAGTCCGATTTACTGGATATTATCTCGTTCTTCCGCTCGAACGTGCAGGCAGGCAGCAGCAGCAGCATTCGAGCTACCACGAATCCTCGTGAGTTGCCCTCCCCGCGGCCTCTTCCCGCAACTCTCTAGTAAGGCACTACCTTCGACCGTTCATTACAAGCCCTCCACTATTCCACGTCTGTTCGTGAAACTACTCCGACCAGCTGAGTTTCATGAACGGGTTAACACTAGTCGCCAACTCGCTCGCGCTTTATCTCCTCGGGGCGCTGATGGATAATCAAATCGATCGACCTTTTTCGTTCTTAGCCACCGTGACGATCAATTTCCTACGAGCAGATAATAGTTATCGAACGCTGTACTTCTAGCAGGCGTGGTTGACCGTCCTGGCTGTGCTGGCGGGACAAACTGCCGGATTCCCTGATCCAACGAAACGGAAACCGGAAAATCAGGATCGCACAGAAGCCAATTATAAAAATGAAGTTTCCATTTTTGATGACGAACTCGTCAGGATAACCCGACAACTACAGCCACAGAAGCCATTCAGGGTCGAGCTCGATCGCAAATTTACCGAGCTTGTATCTGATGAATCTCTGGTAATTCTTTTTTTTTTCATCTATCTTAATGAACAATTTTTAAGATTTCCGTAAAGAGAATCGTGTCGTTTTCGTACGAAATATTGGTGTGTAGAAATTGTCCCCCTGCTCGAGAAAAATACGATAATCACGTGACTTTCAGATAGAGCGAAAGAATCCACAAAAACGCCAAAGCCATGGTTTCGGGCACATTGATTTACAAAGAAATTCCTTCAAAAGTCCTGTTACCGTTGCGATCGGACCGCCAGCTTTCGTAACGGCTCAACTGGGCTATAATGGTATATCCGGTACGGTAAAGCCTTCGAAATTATCCGAAGCATCGAGCTCGGAGATTGAAAGAGTAGGTTTCGCGGATCGTCACGATAGCCATCACGCAGCTTCCTTCAGCCATGGCCATTCGTTTCACCACGGTCACCATCACGGTCATCATCATGGCCATCAACACGAGCACGGTCATCATTCAAAGCACGATCACAAGCACGGTCATCATTCCAAGCACGATCACGGCCATCATCACAAGCACGATCACGGTCATCACCACAAACACGGACACGATCATCATCACAAGCACGATCATCACGAGGAGCACAAACATCACGAGGAGCATAATCACAAACACGGCCACGAACACAAGCACAGTCACAAGGAGGAACATCACGAGGATCACCACGAGGACCACCACCACAAACACGGCCATCATCATAAGCACGGACACGATCACAAACACGAGCACAAACACGGCCACGAGCACAAACATCATGGCGAGCATTCCCATCACCACGGACATCATCATCACTCCAAGCACGAACATCACGAGGAGCACAAGCACCACGGCGAGCATCACCATCATCACAAGCACTCTCATCACAACGAGCATCATCATCATCACGACCATCATCACGTGAACGAGCATCATCATCATCATTCTCACAAAGAGACGGAGAATCATCACCACCATCACGGCCACGAGCACAAAAACGATCACAAACACGAACACAAGGAGGATCATCATCACAAACACGGCCACGATCATCATCACCAGCATGATCATCACGAAGAGCACAAACATCACGAGGATCATCATCACAAACACGGCCACGAGCACAAACACGGACACAAAGAAGAACATCACGAGCAACATCACGAAGATCATCATCACAAACATGGCCACGAGCATAAACACGAGCACAAACACGGCCACGAGGAGGGACATCATCACAAGCATGGCCATGGTCATCATCACAATCACGAGGGCTGGAACGAGCATGGACACGAGCATAGTTACGACAAGACTTTTAGCGCTGGTCACCAATTTGAAGAGACTCGAAAACACGAGGAATACGTATTCCCGGAAGAGCGATTGGACCTTCCTACAGCCCCGGCTCCTGATACCAATGTTCAAATCGAACTTAAGAAGGAAAGTAAGGCTGGTGAAAAAGCAGGCCCGCCGTACGCGATTACAGATCGCGCCAACTGATAAACTCAGCCATACCTGGGTTATCACGATCTAAGCTGCACTAATTTTCGTGCGATCCCTACTCGAAGCACAAAATCTTGCACAAACTTCCACACGCCTACCACCCATAGTAGTAAAAACACAAAAAAAAATCAATTGACGGAGTATAGTTTTATAAAAAAAAAAATGCCCCTCTGAAACCCCTACCAATTCATGAAGTGGCTCGAGGCGATTACTATTCTACCCTCGTACCCTTGCCTTACGCAATCAAGCAAATAAGGTTATCGTCGCAATCTACGTTCCGTTTTTGTTTGATCATCTGTGTTCTTCGAATGATGATTAACCGTTGTTACGTTTATGTTACTTCAACAGTCTTAAATAAATGTTCACACGACATGGTTCTACAATTTTTCAAAACACGCGACATTTCCTTCACATATCCAAGCCATGGGAAAATATACTCGGCTATGTCTCCCTAACAAGATTTACACGTTGCAGCAGTGCCACAAGGACGAGAGCTTCGAAGGCTTTAGTTTACGCAGGCTCGAAAATCAGTGATTTTGCGGGTAAGATTTCCGTCTACGGCTGATAGGACAAAAAGCAAAGTGAATTTTCCCCGACTATCGATGTACGTTCACCACCAGCATTCATCAATATGTACGCTGAATCCACTTACATAGTAGGGGCACACGTATATAGTACATGGATTCAATGGAATATCCAGCGGTGATGTTAGACCGGAGTAACACGAAGATTGGACATAGGAAGAGATGGCTCTTGAATACCTAGTGAGAGGGAGAACGAATGAAACGACGATGGGGGTACTCGAGTCACCCCGTGGTGGCGGGAATGAGAGAGCACCAAAGAGATATCCTCGGTTGAATCGCAAGACGAGGATTGCTGATTCCGTACCAATCTAATTTCGTGATCCCTTCGACGTTTCGCGCACTCTCGCGTTCGACGCTTCTCAGATCGTCGTATATGAAATATATATATTATATATATATATATATATGTGTATATGTAGAAAGAGAGCAAAGAATCTCAGAGACTATGTACATTGCGGTTACAATATTGAACCAAGGAATAACCTAACCATTGGTGAGCTACATCCGTAACTTTTTATGCCCATACCCATATTTCGAACTTTTCCTACTAGACTGGTAGACCCGAATTCTCTCTCTCCCTCTCTCTTCGCATCCTCAACACGTTTTCGCGCCCTTGCTTCCCTCTCCTCTATTACTCCAGTATATCTTTTCAAATCCACCATCTTTCTCTCTTACATGTTATTTTTTTTCACTGCGAGGCGCGATGTTCATAAATAATTCACCGCGCAAATACTTTAATTACGCTCGGTCCGGTCTCTCGGCCGCTGCGCCTATATAATGCTGAACTATGCGCTTAGTTTCTCGCTACCACGTTTTAACCGCATACATTTGCAAATTGACCCTTTCCCCCCTCCCACACCTCTCATCCCCCATTCGCGCACGCTCCATTCTCACGACCCGTTGAAAAAATTATTTTCTTCTTTTTCGTCGACACCTTTTTGCTTTTTTTTCTTTTTTCTGTTCAACTCTCACTTCGTCGCGTTGCCCGAGCACGCTGAGCTCCCTGTTCGACGAAACATGGCCACGGCTTTCATTCTCGCACTCTTCTTTTCTACATTTTACTCTGGTAGCTTTTCCCATTTATGGGAGAATACATTTTTTTTAAAATCTGTTGGTAAATCGTCTCGTAAAATGATTACTAAAGGCTCTCTTCCCTGATGACATAACTTTTGGGAACAACGTGATCTCGGTCAGAAATTTACCAACGTATCATCCCCCCCCCCCCCCATTTGCTTATCGAACTACAATCACGCGTCTAATCCACTTGTCTGCACTTGACCGGAAACTTGGATAAATTAAGAGTTCAGGGCTTTTTCATTAAACGAAAAACAGAGAGAAAGAGAGAGCCCGTGTACCGTGAAAATACGAATGGAGTGTTCCGCACGGAGTCTTCGCATCTAAAGATCGTGTACAGCGGCGAAGAAATTCGACGAGGCAACTTTTCGCCCGTCCGAAGTAATTTCTATTAACGGTTAGTTTCGCTCTTTGTCGAAACACGAGAATTTATCGGGTACAATGGGAAGAACGATGGTCGGGGGCGGCTGAAAAGTAATGAGGAGAACGAGGCCCTTGATGCAATAAAAGCTGAATCGTTCTTAAGACTCACCATTAAATTCGAGCTATTTTGTTATTTTGGATATCCATCGTTACATTTAGTACACAGCGGAACGAAAATTTTTATGCATTAGTTCCGTTGAAATCGGAAAAGCAAACTCAAACATGGAATTTAACTGGAGGCACCATTAATCCCAAAAAAAAAAGCCAGTCTCGAAAAAACCTGGGAGAGTGAAACACATCGCGGATCTCGCCTCAGCGAGCAATATAGTAGACAGGCTGCGGGAAGTGCTGCTCAGCCGGAGGCTGGGCGTGAGAAACGATTTGCCTCTGAGCGAGCGAGACTAACGCGCGATAGATTTTGAGCGCATGAAAAGAGAAGGACAGTGGTGGGGTTAAATTCTCACGGACTGAGCCAGTGCCTCCTCGACGTCTGGTACAAAGTTTTTAACAATCCTGGAAAAAAATGTTATCCAAATAGGAGGCTATATTTGCCATCGTAAAAAAAAATATACATAAAAAGACGTCCAGTCTTGAGACCTGAAAGCCTAACGGATAAAACTAAAATGCACTTTATCGAGAAAAAAAATCGCCTCCCTTCAGCGGGGAGGGAACGAGAAAAGGGGGGAGAGCAGGGTAGACTGAAGACATGCAGCAAATTAATGGGCGATTAAAATACCATTTATCCCTTTTTTACGTGGCAATAAAAAAAAATCCCTGGAGAGACAAAAAGGCGATAAAAGCTCTCCACGCGTTACAAACGAGAGAACATGTTTTTTTGCGAATCGTAAAACTTAAATATTTTTTCGCCCTATGAGAAGCGTACTCGGTTACTTGAGATAAAAACAAAATACGAAATCCTGTCAGCCTTTTCGAGCTTTTCATTAGATATAATTACGGGCAATAGAATTAAGATACCACGTGAACGAAAACCTTTTATTCCGTTGTGTGAGAGAGGGAGAGAGCAAGAGAGCAAGAGAGCAAGAGAGAGAGAGAGAGAGAGAGAGCTTGTTACGAAAAAAAAAGAAATCAAATCGCGCCAAAGGGAAAGTCCTAATTTGGTGGCGGTGGCTTTTCAACCCGTTGAGACCATTACCCGATCTCTGAAGGACCGTGGCTCCGGCATAATTTTTTAATTTCGTTTCTTTTTCCTGTCGCCTTTGTGTGAATTGCAACAAACACGGAGTACGGTGAGAGAGAGAGAGGGAGAGAGAGAGAGAGAGGCAGCGTCCAATGCACTGCGAGTGCCTCGAGTCTCTGATGCTGCTGACAGGAACGCAAAATCACGTTAATGCAATTTATCGCCTGGGCTTTCGGGACTGGCTTTTTGAAATTTTCATTACGCCTCAGCGACTTCGTATAACAAATACGTGTTCAACGTGTAGCAGTACATTTCGATATGCTTACTGTACGCCACGTTTATGTATGTAATAATAATTATGCTATTTTATGTGCATTATACTTTACGAGTGTACGACGCTGGAAGTTATGAGGCAAGGATTTATTTGTGATGTCGTTATTCGGATATTAATTTATCACTTGGTCACGTTCGTTCTGCATACAATTCGCCACGGCTCTGCCTTCTTTATTGAAAAATGCCATCAAATGTCGAAATATACAACAGAAAAATGTATTTTTTTTTAAACTATACAAGAATTTCTTGTCAATTTGTTGTCATTGATAATCTACGTAAATAAAAATTCTTATCACGAATTTTCCTTGTGCTCACGTCTGTGCCTAACAAGAAAGTGGCACACATCGAGGCCTGTTCTGAGACCTTTACTTCCTATTCACGAAGTCTCCAGAAAGAGAAAAATTCTATGCCAACCAACGTAATGCAAAAGCATTAATAATACGTAGAGGCAATTTTTATAATTTACAAGCTCGCTGCAACAGTGGCAAGGTTGGTCCTCGTAATTCATCGGGTTGACGCTTTTCGGCTAGACTTTCGGCGTTATAAAAAAAAAAAAAAAAAAAAAAAAATCTCCAGGGCTTGATACTCTCGTAAGGATGCTGGGACTGATCTCGCACTCTTCCACGTACCGTACCCGTACATATGTAGCAAACACGCATACATAGATTCGAGACAGTACAAGCGGTAGGAGAACTAAGGGAGGGAGTTGGTTACGCCTGCGCCACGATATCTCCGCTGTACGTCGGAGGTTGTTTTCAGCAGTTGGGTCTCCAGCTCCGGACCGCTTAGACCCTGTCTTTCCGCGTGAGCGTTTTCGTGTCTCCCTCTCCGCGAGATCCCGTGGTGTCGTCGTCAACCCCTTTTCCATTGCTATAACCCTCCACGAAGAGATAATACGCGATATAAATTTGTCATCCCTGGGGCGCGCTCGACACGAAACTCACTAATCTCGTAAGAAGTAATCCGTAATCTCTTTCCAAACTAACAACTTTTCCAACAAAAATAATACACGAGACAAGCGTACAAAATGAAACAGTCACTTTAACGAGAGCAAAGTAAAAGCGCGATTCGAATATGACTGGTAAAGGAGAAAAAAAAAAAGGTACACTTGCTCCACGAACTTTGCGAATGGAGAAAAGAAGAGTGGAAAACTTGCTCAATGTCCCGCATGGTCTTGTCACGATGGTTGACTTCAACACGAACACCACGAGCGATATGACACACGTTTGACATTCCAAAAGTTTTGCACCGTTCGAATTTGATATGGGCGTGCCACGCAAAGAGGCGTGAGAGACCGAAGGCGTCAAAATAATCCGCTAGAATCTATTTTCTGATTGATGATCCGACTGAGATCTTTTCGAGTAATTTTGGCCAGACACTCCTGTCGCCCACGCGGATTGGTATGACATTTTTTTTTTGTCTACGTTTGGAATTGTCAGTTCGGAGATCTAGGACTTTGGGCGATTTTTTACTTTATCGCAAGGGGGCGAGAGAGAGAGAGAGAGAGAGAGGAGCTCGCATGCCCGTGGCAGACAATAGACATCTTCCCGACTATAATCCGCTGAACGGAAATGGGTCGACCGGATATGCGGTCGGAGATTCATGGGAAACTCCGCGAATGAGCCTGCAATTCAATTTCTATGTATATACCGATACGATATCGACGTATACATGTATATATAGACTCGTAAACTAAACATGGTATAGAACTGTCACTGACTTGCATTTAATGCACGACAGAAGTTATACCTTTCTCTCTCTCTCTCTCTCTCTCTCTCTCTCTCTCTCTCTCGCCCTCCGGCCCTTGCAACGCACTTATGTTGATACATGCACCTTCACATGTGTAAACATAAATGTGTGTTGATATAAAGCACATGTGTATGCAAACTGCTCGGAAATAAAAGGGTGTAACTGACAAGCGATCCAATCGATATCAGTTACACCGTTTTGTTTGCAACGATATATATTCGATTCCAGACATCTCTCTCTCTCTCTCTCTCTCTCTCTCTCTCTCTCTCTCTCTCTCTCTCTCTCGCTATTTAAATTTTCTCTCTACGTCGCGGCTTCTCTTCTGGTACGTATCACGTTCGTTGGGTCGAACAAGATCGAATTAACGAGGATCGTTAGCGTCAGGACGAGGCCAATTAATCATTCAAGCATTCTACAATACGTACGTAGGATGATGTCGAAGGGACACACAAACGGATAGGGATATCGCGCTTTTGGCTACGCGCAAAGACAACTCGCTAAATTTTTCCACCGACACTCGAATCTCTCACACTCGAATCTTTCACGCACCCGCTCCGACCAATAATTGTTAACGCGATTACTCATTAAGCGAGAATTTTGGAATTTTATTATGTCTTGAAAAAAAAAATACTGAAAAGTACGATAGGCCTGTAACTGATTTTTTTTTTGACGAACGAATAAAAATTGAAAATGTTTGCAAAATAAAGACAGCGGTCACGATTTGAGTCTTTTTTAGGAACTTTTAAAGAAATTCTTCACGAATCACTTTGGTTGACGAGAATACGTGAAAATCTGTGACAGTTTTGGAGAAAAATCGTAAACGACGCAATATACGAATAATATTTTCCAGAATATTCTGAATAATTTCAACGTTCGGAAGGAATGTTTCTCCACCCATCGAATTTCTTATTTTCATCCCCCAAAACGCATATGTACACAAGTACAACTTAAAGTTTATGCGGAGAAGGTGAAAGAAAAAAAACCATTGAAAGCTCTTCACGAAGGCAACGTACTCTCGCGGTTTCTTCTATATACGAAATACCGTATTCATAAGCCTCGAGGGAGGAAACGGAATCGGAGAAACTTGATTATGCTGAAACGTTGATTCGATTTGCTGTGCCAGAAAAACGCGAAAAGCCTCAAGAATTGCCTCGTGCGTCGTTTTACACGTTCCCACGAGAGAAAAAAAAAAGTAATACGAAGAGGCTAAATTCCCGGTTCGATGAGTTAAATCAAGTTAGCGAAGGAATACCAAATTGAATCAAGTTGAATATAAAATTGGATACAAAACATATGAAAACGATTAGCACACAAAGCTTGACATATTTGTATTAATTATTCATAATAATTAGAATTCATTAAAAAAAAGTATATATAACAATTACGGGAACATTATGAAAATTAACCGACCAAATTAAGCTACCAAAATAAAATTATTGTGTCGGTTGTTTTTACGAGTACGAAAAAAAAAAACAGTGTCAATTTTGCAGATAATCCTAGCGAATCCCATCATCACAGCATCATCCAACTGACGAAAAACTCCAGCCGTTGAAAGTGTAAAAGCAATACCTTATCCGAGGGTGCCACATGTGATTGATCTACTTGTCTCCGCAGAGTGCTAAGAAATCAATCAAGTGTTCTTTAGAGGGGCTCATTAATCTCGTAATATCTCAAAACGACCACGTGATGAGTAGGTCGAGTCTGTAGAAAAATCGGGTTGCTCATTGGACCGAGAAAAAAAAAAACGTTTTCTTTCAACCCGGGCAATTGTTCTCTGTCACGCGAGGCAAAATCACGTCGCAAATTCCTTCGACGAAAACTCCCGCGAGGCCCTTTAGTGGAGCGAAACCCTTCAGAGAAAAAAATGGAACCTCAAAGAAGAAAAGAAACCGCAAGATAGAAAGGAAAGTGAATATTCTACAAATTTTTTAAAGGAGACTGAATTATCTACGATAATTTGATCACGTTTTTCACTCCTCCGACATGATCCTGGAATTTCCAGGACAATGCTGCAGGCATCGTTTGCTCTTCGATGAAACCTCACATACACAGCGTTTGAGCAACGCGTAAGAGGAACAGAGCAAGAGAGATAGAGAGAGAGAGAGAGAGAGAGAGACGGGAGATTCAACCCAACCGCAACGTATCCTATCAACCTGATCAAAGGAGGCATTTCCTCAACGAGAACGTGTCAGGGTAACTCTATTTTCCAGAGGCGTTGAATCGATGACTATAAATTTCAAAGATAATTCTCAATCCCAACTGACTGTATCTAGTTTACGAAATATATCCACGAGAAACATGCTCGATGTTTAAAGTGCATCGAATTACCTCGATTGATCATTAAACCGCGTCAATAGTAAAGCAGAGTGATGAACAAGAATCGACCAAATGCCTAGGGAAGACAACCTGACAGGGAACTGACATTGACTGCTCTAATCTCCGATTGCTCTAGGCTCGACATTAATCTTAAACAAAAATTAAACAAAAATTCACATAATTGATTACGATGCAACATGCACACAAGCACACATTACGACGAAAGATCTTCGAACCTCGCGCGACGACGGACAACGTTTTATCTTCAATGTACGTATCAACGAAATTCCACTTCGTTGAAGCACTAATGGCGAAGAACAGTGGATAAAATCGATCGTGTGTGCGCGTAAGAAGAAGTATTCAGTGCGAATGTGTTGTGTTGGATGAGAGACAATTCTGGTGGATAGCGCGTGATGGCATGATGTGAAAATAAGCTTCGGACCCAGCACGGTGGAGGATGAGGATGGTGATGGGCGTGATGGTGCTGGGTCAGCTACTGACGCGGATACTCTTGGCTGCACACGCCGGTGATCGACTCGCTGCTGCTCGCAGAATACTTCGAGACGTGCCACTGATAGATGGGTGAGGAAATATTCAGTCGCTTTCAAGGGGCCATAAAACTAAAGTTCACGTATTTTTGCCGGATAGCAAGCTCAAGGGAATACTAAATTCCGTAGATTTTCGACGATTTTTGTTGGAAATTGAGGGACCTGTAAAAAAAATATTAAAAATCAAATCTTTTTTTTTTTGCATCGCGCCCAAAAAAAGTTTCTTCACTAAATCGGTCATAACTTTTTTCCACTTTGGATTTGGAACTTCACTCTGGGCTC
The DNA here is from genome assembly GCA_963932345.1 of Ophion ventricosus. NCBI lineage: Eukaryota > Metazoa > Arthropoda > Insecta > Hymenoptera > Ichneumonidae > Ophion > Ophion ventricosus. Next base: position 22,865,915 of record OZ010722.1, read on the forward strand.
ATTCTCTTAGTTATCATTTTCTCTATAAAATACTCCTTGATTCATTGAGCTCCGTTGGTTTTTCAATTTTTTAGCAGAATTTCAAAGTCCGACCATCGATTTTCACGAATTTTTCCATACATGACCCTTCGCCTCTTTTTCGGCCATTTTTCAAGTGGACTTTCCGTGAAAACTATTTGAGATATCGGGATGAATCCAACGGCGTTCTCTAAGTCCACCAAAATCCTTTTAAAAACATCTTCGATAATCCTTCGCCACTCAAATAGGACCGACACTACGACTGTTTGAAATTTCGCACTTTTGGCGATTTCGGAAAAGTGGCCCGAAGGGATGGAATTTCTTTTTTTTTTCGACTTTTCAACCATTTCTAATTCGTGAGCGGTCCGTATCTCTGATTTTCAACAGTCGAAATAATAAACATGAAGCTAGCCGTGCTCGGTTCTTTAGAAAACTCCTGAGAATCCGGGAGTCGAGTGGACTGTTGACGGCACTTGCCACACAGCAAAGCTATCGGTCCTTCGCCGAGGACAAAGAAATTGTATGTGTAGAAAGGCAAGAGACGAATTGTACACAACAATTGGACATTGGCGCTCCCAATTCAAATATGTCCTTGTTATATATATATATATATATATATATATATATATATATATGCGTATTTGTGTATGTGGCTAAATGTGTAGACTTGGCGCACGGATCGATGTCGTCTGGACAAATATATATTTGCGGATCAGGGTTTTCGCTACGAGCCTTTGTCACGGGAAATTGCATCCTTTTTGTTGATCCTGCTAAACATCCACGCACATACTAGTTAAGAATGAAAGTGGTTTTTTCTATATTGTATTTTTATTTGCCAAAGATGGATTAGGGTATTCCTTTCGCGAACCTGAATATTCAACAATTGACTGATTTTTCATTTACAAATAAGTAACGATACGTCAAAGTATACTGGTAAAATTTCAAGCCAAATTGGCGAACTTTTACCAGAAATTTCGATATTGATTACGATGACAATAATTATATCTTGTTTCAGGCACAACGATCTACCATGGAACATACGAAAGTTCCTGAAGAATCAGCTGAGAGACTTCAGATTCGACGATCTACGTGAAACCCAGCCGTGGTCCCGAAGTGCCTGGAGCCATACGGACCTCAGAAGATTGAAAGAAGGAATGGTAGCCGCACAGGTGAGACCACCACGTTCGATATCCATTGCCTGCTCATATTTTTCAATGATGTATATGTCAACGCACGCTGTACTCGCGAAATTTTGGTTGGATGGCCAGATGGTACATCCATTCCGGGATGACCCTGTAAACCTGCACACTTCAGCCTCCATTTGTCTTGCCTCGACAAAAGCTCAGTTCCCACTAAGGGAAGGGTAAAGAGACCTCTTCCGGCAAGTGGAAAGGTAGAACACAAGAACGGTTTCTCGTGATACAGCCGGTAGGAGGGATGGGTTGTTTCTCCTAGGTCAGAAGTTTTCCTACGAAGAACGAGCGCCAACGTTTCGTCAATTATCGTCGAGGGGTGAGAGTTTTGTCGAAAACTTGCCGCTCCAGTCTTCTTGTTCTCCCTATCGCGTCTTCTCTAATTCCGCTCCGTAGCTGCTCCGATGTGTTGGTACGAACGCGCCAAAACACGATTCGAAGACGAACTTAGCGGAGAAGAAGAAGGATCATAAGAAAACGAGCGAGGACAAGGAGGGAAAGATAAATATATGGTGATTAACGAAGGTACACCACAAAAACCCGAACAAAGGGTTTTTCGGTGGCCGCAATGAGCCACTTGGTACAATGTACCAAGGCGTTGCATCGAAACCAGCTGTTTTTTTTTTTTTTACTTCGTGTTTCATAAAAACTCCTTGGATTACGTTGATGAAAGTATTTTCCCTTGGATGATCCTACTTTCACCTTTCTGGCAAAAACTGAGTCCCACGTCGAAAGAATGCTCTGTCTTTTGACGCTATCTGCTTCGTCTACCATCTTTTCCCTTGGGAAAAGACAACACGTGGACACGATCTTTTGGTACAGCTTGCTGAATACACCGCGACTCGTATTCTCTTTCGACGAAAGGTCTCTCCGGCGCCTTCTCGATTACCTTCTTGCTTGACTCTCCCTCATAATTTCCTCTCTACATATATTTGCTCCCCTTTACCCCCCTCTGTGTCTTCCGCATTCCCATTTCTTTCCTCAAAAGTTTACGTCCTCAACGACACCTTCATCCCCAAGCAGAACCTTCGCTCAACTTCCTTCCTCCGTTGTTTCTCTTATCTACACTTTTGTTTTAGCCCCAGCCGAAACCTCGATGTTGCGACAACGAAGGAGCACTTCGAATCTTTCGTAGATTTCTATGCAGCAACTCTCGAGCTATTTCAAGACAAACAAGGAAATAAAAAGAAAAAGGACAAAAACGGTTAAAATGGAAAAAGAGCTCGCGAAGCGGGTGGAGAATGTCCGCGAGAGAAAAATCCGCGTGAATCGGAGAAGCAGGAAATTAAAAAGTGTGGCGCAGATTTTCTGGCTTCTCGCATCTCTTCTCGCTGTGTGATTTTTTTTTTCGTCTTTGTAGTTTTCTATCGTATTTCATCCGAAAATAAATTCAATAACGTAAATATAATTTACTTTTCCATTTGAATGGTCATAAATTGCAATTTTAGGCGGCAAATAAATATTACTCTTCACTTGTCTCTTTTTTTTTTGCAGCCATTCGGATGAGCTGTCAATTAAAATTCAATCAATGAAAAAATCTGAAATTAAAAGAGAGAGAGAGAGAGAGAGAGAGAGAGAGAGAGAGAGAGAGAGAGAGAGAGAGAGGCAGACACTAAAAGGACAGGGTTTACATTAAAAGTTAAAGTTTGGAAAAACGCTGGTGTCGTTTGGCTCTTAACGTCATCGAATAGACAGCCGGAAAGGGTGGTCTTAGCGCAAAGGCTAGTCCTCCTTAATTAATCCTTATTTGCGTGCTAGGCGGCCCAAAGGATTCGACCGAGATCGCAACCAACCGTCGCTTTAATCCGGCTGAAACCCCTGGAAAGTCCAGAAGCGTCGTCGTTCACGTTCCTCGCCTCCCCGTTCCCGCTGTACTCGACAATTTTCAGCGTTAGACATCGCGCTTCCGTATTGTCGAAAAGTCCATTAACAAAATTAGAGCTCGTCGGTGTTGGGGCTGATATTTGAGAATTCACTCAATTCAACGGCACGCCTTTCACTTCCGCAACGACATTAGCTCGTGCCTCCTGGCCTGACGTGCTAAGTAGTTTACGGATATACCCAAGAGGAACCGACAAAAGTACTCGAGAATCTTAGAAAAACCGTTTCCTCGTTGCAGGAATCCTTCGATACTTGAAGGTAAACAAAAAAAAAAAAAAACAATGGCGACGAGAAGCCCGAGAGTTTTTTCTTCCGAAGATTCCAAAAGTTTTCAAAGGTAACAGCCTGTGTTCTCTGTCATCGCGACGTTTCTTATCGATCCTAAGAAAATCTCAACGTCAGTCTCGAGCCAGAAAAGTGAAGTGTCACAATCCCAAGATCTACGGAGACTTTAGGTGTCACGGGTATAAATCTTTCTTGCGTGCCGTTAACTACTCCGCGAGTTTGCAAACGTGTACACACGAGGGCCCAAACATCCCTTATGTATAGCAACAACGTGCTTTCTGGCATAGCACGTGCTTCATTTTTCTCGTCCACACAAGGCATAGTGAAGACAGAAGGAGAGAGCGAGAGAGAGAGAGAGAGAGAAAGGGAAAGGGCTGGATGAAGAGAAAGTCAGGGGAAAAAGAAAATTGTCGCAAGAAGCACGTCGCCTGGATCCCTCATGTATACATACGTCTCGTATATCTTACTGTAATATCTAGCACGTGTCCTTCGCTACGATAAACACACCATCATTTGCCGCGTTTATCATCGCATAATAATGTCCCCTCGGGAAAGTACCTGGACACGGGAGTGTGTGTCGCTCGCGTTGGAAAAAAAAAATGTCAAACGCTCATGAATAAATGTACGTCAAAGTTTGACTAACAAATTGCTCATATTTAATTTAAAGTCCATTTTACGACCTGACATTAACCCACAAACACTGCAAGTTTTTCTGAACGTGTAAATATGCGAAAAAAAAAAAAATATTTGAAGTGAATTATCATATTGTACGAGATCGTAAGTGGTATTTTTTTTTTAATTACCACACTGTCTGCTAATGATATTAACGAGGAACTTTCATAATCAGTGTTGAAGGTAATAATTAGTTGCCATCGAATGATGAAAATTGATGGAACTTTATTATATCATTGTTCTGACAGTACTACTGCATACCATTGTCATTGAGAACTATCAGTGATCAGCAATTCGAAAGAAATAGCATAATTCGTAGCTCAGACGTCACCCAAATTGATATATAATTTTTATTTCGCAGTTTTGGTCGGCTTACGTGCCCTGCTCGTCGCAACATCTGGATTCGGTGCAGCTGGCTCTCGAGCAAATCGACCTAATTAGACGTCTAGTGAATAAGCATCCGCAAAGTATGGTTCTCGTCACGAGTGCCGAAGGTATGCGATATACAAATTATATATCTTACTAGATAACATTATCCGAGAAAGATAAAGATTATCCGCGAAAACAGATGTGGCAGTCATTCATTGCTATGTAAAAGAGTTCAGACTTGCTAGATCGTTCAACAGACTTTGTTAAACGAGCACCTGGTCTCGTCCATGCAGCTTCAATTTTCGCACGCTTTGTCTCATGTATCGCTGGCAGTTTTCGCCCATTTGCTGGTCGTGTGAGCCCGACGGCTGACCACAGAGCTCCGTCACTACTGCGAGAATCAATTTTCCCTTTTCTCTCGCGAACGAGCTTAGCAGTGAGCCTTGCGGCTGGTTACAGTCGTAAATCTCGTGTAAATGTAGAAGGAGAAAGAGAAAAAGAAGAGGAGCAAGTGGAAAACGTGGGGCTCGTATGAACGCCACTCCCAGCCTAATCGTGAATATTTTCTACAGGACAATTAAGGAGGAAAATCGAGTACTTAGAGATTTTTCACACCCATAATCTTTTGGAATATTATTTTATAGGTACTGAGGTACATTTTTAACAAAACAAAAAAATCGATTTTTGGAAAATCCTAGAGTGGCCTAAGGCCACTTAACAATTTATTTTCGTCTACAGTTGAGTCAAAATACATCTCCGTGTACTGGAAAAATTCAAAGTCATGTTAACGAGCTTAAAACAAAATAATGACGATTTCAAAAATCGTCGAATTTATACGGCCCTCCGTGAAAGGAATGCCTTAATCGTATACTCGTTCTGTAGACTATATTCACATATGGGTACTCGGAGAACAATGTCGGGTGATAATCGGTGCAATTCAAACATTGCGTTCCTCACATTTGCAGAAAAGAGTCATCAAGATAATAGTAGATATTATATCGTAGCATGATGCTAAGATCTTTTTGGCTGTATGATGATGATGATGATCGTCATCATTATCATCATGATAGTTGGTAGGAATTGTACAGCTGATTGTATATCTATTTGGCGCTGTACAATTGCTGTCCACATCCGTAACATTCGGGCACATCGATCATTAAGGGTCGCTATTGCCCCATTTGCTCTGCCAGGTTAACCGCATTCTTTCGCGGTTTCCGAGAGTCATATTGCCTCTCCGACATTTAACATTATCGGATATTTCACCAAAGTCAGCTGGTATTTTATAGCCCTGCTCCAAAAACTATGAAATCTTTATGTTGAAATAAGCTTTTCGAGCTCGTTTAAAAAGAAAAAAATGGAGAAGAAGGGGAAGTAGATTCGTACGTAACATAAGCTCTGGTTTCCACGATCGATGCGACTGTCTCGATCTTCGAGAGCTGTTCGAAAGCGCATCTGGCGTGTGCACGCGTCTGTAGGTGGGCCCCAGTTTCGCATCGACGGCTGACCACTAACGGCTGTGACCACTGCAAGGCCGTCACGGCGACGATGAAACCGCGACCGTACCGTATTGTGAACCGCATCTATGCAGTGCGCTCGCATCGATATAGTACGCACTAAAGTAGAGGAAGAGCCAGCAATGATGCTCGGAATCGTAAAGCATGCCGAGCGCTCCGGTGCTGCTTCGAATAATACAGGCACATATGGCAGACCGATAAATGGGGAAAGTGAGAAAGCGCGATCAAGTGAGAGGGAGAGAAAGAGAGAGAAATTATTTTATTATGCCGCCGTTGAACTATGAGGCATATTTTGAGATATTCCTTTCGCGGAGAGCCGTATTTCGTAAGCGCATAAACCCACAATTGTTATACCCAACGATGAACTGGAATTAAAAAAAGTCCCATAAATTTAATAGAGTTTGGCATTTTTATATTTTTTCTAAAAATGTTATTAATATTTTCTTTAAACGTTCGATGAATCCTTGTTTTTTATTGTCGTTACGAAATCTTCAGAATTTTTTATATGCTCAGCGCAATTATCATCAGACATCAGAGTTATTTGATAAATTATTGGATTGAAATGTGCAGGAACTAATTACCAATCAGTTCCTGCAAACCCATACAATTTTAATTAATAATCGGTGCAGTTGATGATGAAAATCAAAAGCACAAGACGAGAACGGAAAAGGAAATAAGCTCTGAAACTTCAACAAACGAATGGTACAATCTACTGATTGTATTCCTCAAATATAACGAGGAGAAAGATCGATAGCTTCGTCTCTACTGATAATTCATTCAACCAATTGGGTGATTACAAGCGATTGAAAATGTACCGCACTCGATGTCTCCAAAAAGTTGGGAGCCTCGGAAGCATTGTAATTTGGAAAAAGAGAATGCCAGAAATAGACAGATGATATGGCAAATGGATTTCTGTAGGTATAGGTCGAAATTGGAAAATCGGAAAGACATTATTTATGAGGTTGATCGAACTGGACGCTGACCTAGGCTGAAGCTTCTAAATAACTCAATCAAACCAGACGAGGGGGCTCTGTTATAAGCGAACGATACGATGATAAATGAATACAGCCTATATCGAGGATCGTCTCCTCTTTGAATAATACATTTGTGATATATCGAAAACATCATTGCTCACCGATGTAATATCGACGCGGTTGAAAAATTTACTACACCAAACACTTCGGCAAAAGTGTCTGCATGTGAGAATTTCTCCTGCATTCTTTTTTCCTAGCCCGACATAATTTATGGCGCAAAATGGCAGGATATCAGCACCGGGGGCAAACATCAGAGAGCAGCGGCAAAAGCGCATAGAAGCAAAGAGGACGGTTGTAGAAGGAAGAGGCGAAAGAAATCAAAGTGGTAAAGGAAGAGGCGCGCTGGATAGGAGAGAGAGGGAGAGAGAGAGAGAGAGAGAGAGAGAGAAGGATGAAGGGAATGAAGGAGAATTCAAAAAGAGCTTTCCAAGGGTGTTCGTGAAATCCAACAACTCGCATGCCAATGCTGTGCACAGGCCAGCGTTCAATCCTCACTTTTAAGTGTACCCTCTCGTCAACGACACCGACGACTGGCAAGAAAACGAGAGGGAGGCAGAGAGGGCTGGAGAGGAAGCCAAGAGAGGTAGCATTCCACACATTCTTGGAGAGCCTGCAGACGCCGGATAGTTTGAAATGGAGAATTGTTGGAGGTTGGTGTTAGCGGACGCTTTCCTCGAGTGCCAGCCAAAGCGTGTGCATTACGAGGAAATGCTTTCGAAAGGTGAAATATTGAAAGAAAAATTTCCCATGTAGGAGACAAAAAAAATCCGTTGCATTTCGAAGAAAAACTTCCGTTTGATCCCCGCTACGATTCCTCATAGCCTAATTGGATGTTGTTTTTCTTTTTAGGTATCGAGAGAGCCCACAAAGAGGGTAGATTAGCGAGTCTCATTGGGGTTGAGGGTGGTCACGCGGTCGGTGCCAGTCTTCCAGTTTTGAGAATGCTGTACGCCCTTGGGACGAGATATCTCACTCTCACACATACTTGCAACACGCCTTGGTGAGTACGCGAGTAGAATGTCGAAATCAACGCGTGAAAAAAAAAAAAAAAAAAAAAAATTCATCAGCGACCCTATCGACGTTTGCATCGTTATTTGGATCTTTCGGGGCAATTTTCCAAACCGATTGATCGAAATATTCGTTATGATTTTGTACGAAGAGCCTTGGAGGCATGTCTCGAGGGGATTGCCGTCGCTTAATACCGGCATTACGGCATCAGCGACGTCCTCAAGCGTGTCTGCCCTCATACTTGTATTCTGTAAACGTTTTCGATGCCTTGGCTCGTTGCCAGTAGAGCACCAAGGCATCCAGCCCGGCAGTGATATTGCGCTTTTTCATCGGTTGACGTTTTATGGTAATAGGTTGGCCAGATTGCTTTTTGCATATTTTCAACGCTATCATGATTCCACCTAATAGCAGGAGTACGATAAATACTCAGCTGATCGATTAATTCAAGAAGATTCCATCAGCTATCGCGTAATTTTGAAAATTTGCGGAATATTTATTGAGAATATTTGCGAACAGGTGTTTTACTATTCTGTGCGAAATTTCAAGTCATTCGTATGCACGAATCGTTGAGCAATTAATTATTAAAGTTAGCCTCTTGTATATGAGCAACATAGCAAATAAAAAATCTTAAGAATTGAATACCCAGACATTTGTTGCCAATTTGTTTTATAATTTGTTAATTACCAATCAAACTTAACGGATATTTGGCAGAGTATAAAAAATATTCAGCCCAATTCTTCATATTGAATATTTTTCATCTACAAGTGTTTATGGCAAATGTGTTCCTTGCCGCCTGTCCCCCAAAAAGCCCTGAGCAATCTCCCTAACGGACTATTATCCTCTGTAACGTAGGCACGATTAATTTTTTCTTTAACGTCCCAGTGTAACGGGATTGACGGTGAAGGCAGCTCGAGTCAGACCCTAATGAAAGTCAATCGTGGCAACAAGCATTATACATACTAGACAATTGGCTCTCTCGAGGAACGCGAGATAACAGCACGTGGAATATCTGAAGCGAGGCCTATAGGGTTACGAAGCACCCTTCTCGCTTACCGCATATACGTGTGGGTGTACATATAGGTACAAAAATAAATGGCAGGCAACATAACATCAATCATATTACGCATCCATTGGGGCAAGGCCTTTCGTAACGATCAAGTGCTAATCGCCGGAGAGAATGGGAGAGCAATTTAACGGGGAGAGCAGTGGGCTATATGCAGACACTATATAAGGCCTTGTTCGCACATCGCATTGTATGGGAGGGGGGAGGCGTAATTGTCCCGTAAATCACGTTATTCCTGTACATGTTGGATATACACATATCCAAAGGACAAACACCTGCTTATGTATTGTGTTTGCGTGTTTGCCTTTGTACACCCTCTACTAATGATAAAATTGTCGCGAATAAGTTAAGGTATTCCTTGCTGCGGAGAGCCGTATTGCGTGGGCGCGTGAGCCAGGGCCCCTTTTGAATTATTAGTAGATTACAGCGACGCTTAATGAAACAAAATAAATGACATACAATTGTTATCGATTTAAGGAGTAACAACAATGTAAACATCTAAAATTAAACGTCTCGCGATTTTTTTTGGTTGGGTGGAAGGATAAGAGGATAATAGTGAAGGATGTTATTGGTCGTATCTTCAAGTGAACTTTTGGTCACTTAGTAGCTTAGACGGAGTCTGAGGCTACAAATAAATGGTAAAAAATGATTTTTCATCAAGTCTTTTTGCCAGCCACTGCCACCAGGCACTGGCTAGCCCCTGTGCGGGCCTTTTTTTGACAGGTATCAAACTTGTAAAAGTGTGTATGGAAAATTCTATTCCTTGCGCGTATCATGCGGTGACCATCTTATTTACCCCATCGTGATCAACATTAATTTAATTATTCATAAATTTATACTACGCATTATGATGCATATGTCAGTGTAGACTGAGCATTGACGAGTAGTTCGGAGAATCGTCGCTATTGAGTTATTGACTTGTTGGTTCGTTAGGGCAGACTGCAGCACGGCGGACGAGCCTGGTCAAGTGCCTCACGTTGGTGGACTCTCAAACTTCGGCAAGGTGAGAGCTCTTAAAGTAAACCGTAATTCAATCACTGTACATTTCAGAGCATCATTTTGTCACAAGTATACTTCGGAATTTACGCTATTTTCGCAGGAATATTGATTTTTCGTGCAATGGTGCATTTTTTGTTTTTTTTCGAACAATGACTCGCTACTCCCAATAGCCTGAACGCAGAAAAATAGAAAAATGGGACGAGGCAGGGATAGAAAAAAAAAAAACGGTAGAAGACTTTTCTTCGACTTGACTGCCCCTTATTTTGGTCGTATACTTCTGGCTTGTTTAACTCGTCTAGGGAATGACGAAATTCGCGACAGATAGAAGAGACGCCGAGATACTTCGTAAATACGTAAACGTAATATAAGCAGACGTGGAACGGAAGTGAGGAAAACGCGAGAGATTCTGCTCGAATATGCGCGAGCTGTAGTTATCCGCCAGAGGGCAGAACTTTTATGCTGTACATATATATATATATATATATATATTATCCAAACGCAACATTCCAACCCCCGAGTTAAATGTATATGTGAGTCTATTTTTTTTTCCATTCCCTCGAGAGTATCGCGAGCGCTGTGCGCTAAAGTTCTCTCCGTGTTGTCTTTCCGTTTTCATTTCTTTTTCATTTCGTTAACGATGACGAGACCTACGTTTTGCAGACTCTCGAAATACGCCGCGTACTCTCATTTGCGAAAAAAAAAAAAGTCCAGAGTTAAATCTCTTTTTATTTTCTACTATGGTAAAGATAATATTTTTTTATTTTTCGTTTTGCTAAAAGTTTATAAAATTTGAAAAATACGCTTTATAAATTGCAAACTGTTATCGAGAACTGTGGTCACTAAGAAAAAAAAGTTCAATATTTATTTGAAATTACAACTGCATCTGCAAATCAAGGTTTTCCGTCGAGTAGAAAGAGCTTATTTTCATTTAACGTGATATCTCGGAATGTCCGTAGAATTTTTGCCCTCGGGGTAAGAATGGCTGTATGATTCGCCAAATAAGAGCGGTATGCCAGGTTTCCTTGTTCCCGAGCTGAATCTCGATTTTCTTGAAGCACGTGGATGAGCGGAGCAATAATTGCAGTAGAGTGGGTCGCTCTCCAGACTCCCCCCCGCCCCCCTCTTTCAAGGCTTTCTCGGCCTCGTATTCTCACTCCTACTGGTTACTCGCCCTCATCTCGGTTTAACCGACCCTCCATGGACATTGCCGGAGGAGGATCGTCTACACGCGAAACGCGGTTCAAAGTAGACCGATTAAACACGATAATGGCGAACGCAAGGAATACCGAGATCTTGCTGATGGTGAAAACGTTTCGTGAAAAGCTTGTACCAAGGGCAATAATGGGATCGCTGTCTTTTGGATCTTTTGTCTTAATGGCGAACTATGAACGTATGTGGAATCTCCATTCGAGATAAGATTTAAAAAAAATCATAGAATTTTATCTACTTTTCCATAACAATTATCGAAGGTATGATCGATTGCGCAGTATCGTGATGAGAGAATTGTTATGAAGATTCGAAAGTCTAGGTGAGACAGTATTTCAGTCTAGAGGCCTAAATTTTGGGCTTTTTTTCCGCTTTGATTGAAAAAAATATATATATTTAGTATCCATTTTTTACTGCCTTTTTTTATTGATCTTTCAAGAACTTACGAAAAAAAAATTGTCGATAAGAACCAAAAATAGAAAATGTTATAAGCTTCTAAATATGGCCGTGAAAAAATGGTTGTCGCGGTTGACGCGATTCCAAAGCTCCCATTAATTCGAGACAGAAATAAAACCAATTCTCTTGATCAATCAGAATGTCATAATGACAGGTACCAAAGAGGATTTTTTTTTAATATGGCGACTATGGAAAATTTTTTTACCCGATTTTTTTGTTTTTAATTTTCTAAAAATAGTAATAATAATAACATTGCAATGCTCACGATAGGAACGTTAGAGGGCTATATACTAAAGGTCCATACCAAATTTGAAGTCAACTCAAGTTTGAATAGAACTCGAGATTCTATGTCAACATGTTAAAAAAAAAAAAGTATTTTCGAGAAAAAACGCGTTTAAAAAGTTTTGAGTACAATTTAAGACAATCGCAATTATCTCAGTCGTATAATGTCATGTTTGACTTACGTTATATAAATTGACCATTCCTGCCTCGTAAAGTGTGCCTTCCTCAACTTCGAAACTCGTTTTTTCCCCGCGAGCAGTTCCAGCTTCCTCATAGACTTCTGATTGTCCAATTCTCACCGGTGAGGCCTCTCAATCCGCCCGTTGCCAGATCGCTATAACGTTGCAAATATTAGTTATTTCGAAATTTCCATCTAAGAACATCTTAAGATTCATTGAGATAATGCAAAAAAAAAAGAGAAGGATCTTTTCAAATTTCCAGACTAGAATATTGCCTAAATGGACTCCTTAGAAAGGAGGTATGAACGGTTCAAAAGTTGGCAATATTTTGCAGTATGCTCGAAGAAGCAGTTACAGGCGTGACATTTATGGAAGGCCGATTGAAGCAACATCCTGCCGAGCGCTGTATATGGCTGCATAGATGAAAGGGCGACAAACTATACGAAAGCCTTTCGGGATTTCCGAAGTGTGTGTCCTACAGCAATAGATTTGTGTAGATGTTGGTACAGAGAATTACGCTTGACTCGGTCCGCCTACTTTGAGAGCGCCTGCTGCCACGTCTAACTACTTGGAAAGTACTTTTTGGGGATGGGACGAGAGACCTTTGAGACCATCTGTTGGCCGCTTACCGAAACTTTGCCTCTAATTAGGTGGCTGACAGAGCGAGTTGCTTTTACCCATATCTGCCACGCGGGCATAGTCTACTACGTCGTCGCCTATCCCGCCCTATGGACACGACACACGCTTCTACTATTGCTGAAAATTATGAAACGCGGTCCATCTCGAGCTTTCGTTAAGATTTACGAGGACACGGGGCCTAGTCGGAACGAGGACATAGGTTCACACCTTTTTCGTCTTCTTCCTCCTTTCTCTCTTCCTCTCTTGCTTCATGCTGGCCTTTCACTCTCTCTGTCTCTCGCTCTCTCTCTCTCTCTCTCTCGACCAAAAACCACTATGTCCCATTGTTTCCCTTTTGTCTTCTCTCTTTCTTTCTGTATTTCACGACAATTGACGGTTGGCACGAGATCGACGAAAAAAAAAAAAGTGTTCCTAGTACAATAGCAAGTTTCATTCAACGATCGTTTCTGGGGGTTGGTCTATCGGCAACGTGTATACAGATGAGTTTTCGGTATCAACGAACGAGCAAGAAGGACAAGAGAATTTCGGCAAACAATGTTGTACACAGGATCCCGTTCCACATTTTTTCAAATCTCTCAAACTCCATTTCCCTTGCTTTTCTTTCTTTAATTTCCCGGACCTACCTCAGCAAAATAAAATGCTCGAATATGATGGTACGAGCAAGCTCAGCTCGGTTTGCCCTACTGGCCGTGCTTTTTTTTTTATCATCCTTTTCCGTGTCACTCGCATTCAAAACTGGACTTTTCCGGCACTCTTCCACTACTCTTATTCATCCCTATTCTTTTTCACCGATTCTCTTCATACCGAACGTTATCTCGTACAATAGGCGAAAATCTGTGTGTTCGAATCTTCATGTATTCCACGCATTTGACCCGTTTCCTATTTTATATTTATCGTAGACACGTATTTACAACAGCACCGTTTTTTTTTTACGCATAACTGTTCTACCGAATGTGTTCACGAATGACGCGATGGAATCCTTTCGCCCACATACCCAATTGCGTACGATGTGTGTTGTCTGAAATTTTAATTTTCTCTTCTATACCCTGTCGATGCACCATTTTCTTGAGTTTCAATTCCAATCAAACGGTCGACTCGTGGAGTGGAGTAAAGCCAGAATCTAATTCTTATTCGCCGTGACGATCTGAAATATTCAGAGTTTCGTGGCCGTTGCTCGGAGATTCCGCATGACACAGACATGCCCGACGAGATGCACATTGATATTCAGCGAGTGAATCGACCGAAATGTTCCTCCTCTATCGTTCCCTTTGCTAGCTCTACTCTGCCATCGTGTCGCTGCTGAGAAAAAGGACCACACTGCCCGAGCAGTCTCACGGCAGCTGGAGCAATAAGTGTCAGTGTCTCAACGAAGGCTGCTCCATGCTTGAACTTTTTCTTTCGATCTGTCCTCCGAATCTCTCTCAACCGCTCACAGTCGTGCCGCTTTACTCACAAGCTTCCACGTTTGTGCGTCTTATATATTTGAAGGATTTGCGTAAGCTTGAAATGTCAAAAAAAAAAAAAATCCAATTCTCGGTGTTCCGCGATCTTGCTGGGTCTCCTTTCCTTTCATCGCTACTTCGCCAAAGTTTCATTAGACTTTATTTACGAAAACATTATTTTTCGAATGAAACTTATGTAAAAAAAAAAAAAAATCCGGATGCGTAAAGATCTCGCAGATGTTTTTTATACTTCAGAGCATCGTACTCGAGATGAACAGGCTGGGAATGATGGTCGATCTCTCGCACGTCTCGGTGCCGACGATGCTCGACGCAATGAGCGCCTCGAGAGCACCCGTCATATTCAGTCACAGTAGCGCACACGCTCTCTGCAACTCGTCGAGAAACGTGCCAGACCACGCTCTTCGACTCCTCGTAAGTATCCACTGCGTGTTACGACCTTATGAAAATAATCTGCTCTTAAATTTAAAGAAAAATGCAGGTACATTTCTATTTCACATTACGATCGTCGTGTAATTACAGGCTCAATCTGGTGGCATTGTAATGGTGTCTTTCTACCCTCATTTCATAAGCTGCGGGGAAAAATCGACTCTTCACGACGTTGCTGGTAATTTCTCATACAATACTAATTTATCGCCAAATAAAATAGAAACTTTGGATTATTCCACGATTGCTCTAATTATATCGACACTTGGAGTTTTTTGGGCTTTGTTTCAATATTTGAAGTTGCTTGTTTTCCAGAAATTCGTATAAATATTAGTCAGGACGCAAAGCATGAATTTAGTGGGAACGAACAGTTGAAGCCATAGAGTTCCATTAATTTTTCCAAGCTGTTCGTTTAATAAACATGTTTTTTTTTTTTCAAATCCGTAACGAACGAGCTCGCATAACAATTATAACGTTGGATCAAATATCGCATCGATAATAATTCCACGTAATCCAATAAGCGTCGTTATCATTGAAATGACATTCGGATTTATCAGACGGAATTTCAATAATCGATGCTACAAATAACAGCGTGGAGAACAACAGCGAGGGGTGGGGTGGGGGGGGCGGTTTAGCCGAAAAAAGAATATCCATATCGCCGAAATGCTCGGAATACTCGTGAAATCCAGGGATAGTTTTAATTGCCGCGTTCAATCGTGGAGATCATATTGACCGGTTGCGATACGGTGGCGCGCATTCGCGGCATAACCAACAGCGATGACCTAGGCAATTTCGCCTTAACAATTCTCCGCGGTCGTTTTCATTAGCTGAATTACGGGGAGGCGTTTGGATCGATCACCGAGAAGCCGTGAATTTAACAAGGAATTTCGAAATGAGAACGCCACGGAGTGTTTGGAAATGCTAACACAGCTAGTTGGCACGTGCGCGTGAATACGCGCACGAGCAAACACTTTAGCAGCGAGAGAGAAACGTGACGAATATGTAGCGATTTTTTTTCTTTTTCTTTTTTTTTCTTTTCAACTTCACCTTCGAACGTTTCACAGGAATACGAAGGTTTGTTGATTTTTCATTTCAGAGCATATCAATCATGTGCGAAATGTGGCAGGTGTCGACCACATTGGTATTGGCGCTGGATACGACGGAATAAATTTGTAAGTACTTCGGCAAAAAATGAGTTTGCCATTTTACGTTTTGGGTATGAGAATGCGTTTCTATGTTGGAGTATGAGGATTATGGATCGTCTGTAGAAACGTGCAATTGAAAAACTTTCTATCGCAAGCTATTTTATTGGTCGAGGAAAAATAACATTTCATCAAAAGCTTCGATAGCAAATGCCAAAAGTTTGCAGTTACTTCCGGTAACATTGTGTTTTGGTTTATTTGACTTTACGGTAGATCATTCGTTAGTCATCAAATGAAAATACGTCAGTTGCTATTTAAATATTATTGCCAAATAAATTCGATTCCTGTGACAATTTTGCCACATTTTGAAAAAAAAAAAACGGGTTCGAACGTATCGAGCTCAGATGGAAAGCAGAGAAATTTTCTTGCTATTACTATTTCCTCCAGATATCGATGCACTTCAATTCTCATCGCCTGGTAACTCTCGTTTGCACAACTGGGTGTGCTTCGAGGCTTCGCTGTACTCGATAAACGGCGATATTCCAGAATTTCAAATATTATACCTTTACAATGTGCATGCACGTGTGTAGCAGCGAACTTTGGTCTATAATCGAGACTCGTCCAATTGCGAGAGCACACGGTCAAAAAAAAAAAAAGAAAAACGTCCGAAATAAAATTGGAAGCATAGCGCAACGTCGAAAGCTAAATAACAGAATGAATCGGTCCACTTTCGACCACACACACACACACACACACATTGTGAGATACGTACGCGAACATTTCGACGGTGTTACGATAATTCACCAGTTCATATAAATTTTGGTCGAAACGAATATATATGGAAAAGCTGATTGTGGAACATGTGGAAATAAAAATAAAGTTTATCATTTCTTTATCTTTTACTTTTTTTCTCTCTTTTTTCATAAGATCCTGAAGACGACGCGGAGGAAGTTGCGGGCAAAAGCTGAAATATAAAATTATGAGAATTATTAAGAAAATTGTTTTAAACTACTTGATATTTTATTAACAATTCCTACGTACATAATGGTGATTTATTTTTGCAAAGTGCTTTTACGGTTATTCAAAAAGCTCACAAGTCCAATGTCTTAAATTACGACATGTAAGACGGGAGAATCTTTCAGCTTACTTTATAGTGAAACGAATGAAAAGTAGCGAGAATAAATGAGCCGTGAGTGAAGTTAATACATCCAAGGGTGAAGGTGCCCCGAGGCCAGGCCGATAATATATGAGTTTTGGATGAGAAAATCCGTGGATAAGGGGGAAAAAAAAAAAAAGGAAACACCGCTATAAAGGACATCCATCACCTCGAGAGAGGTCTTGTGTACAAAGTACATTTTTTTTCCCGAAGAATTATAAGCTCATCTACTCTAATATATAGCGATCTCAACCCCACCTCAATTCCCTTGGAGCTCGCGTCTCGCAAAGCTACGATCTCTGTACATTTTTCTCTTCAGATCCCTCGGTAAACACGCTTCGGCTTCTCTCTTCCATTTTCGCTATCCCTCTCATTCTCCACGCACCGATAAATTCAATGAGAAATACTGAGCCGCGACAAAAAAAAACGGTAATCCAACCCCGAAGATGTTACACGCGAATTTGTCAGGGGTACAATGCCAATATCGCAACAACAAAAAAACGTCGGGAGTCTCGAGTAAAAAAAAAAAAACTGAGCCTTGATATAATACATTTCGTTTATTCGCATTGATCTTTATCAATGGGAGTAAACGAAACGGAAATGAAAAATGTTCGGTCCTGTCTTCACGAGAATAAAAAATTTTTTTTCCCGAAATATCATGATTTCGCTGGCCACTTTTCCCTCCGCATCTGTATGGGGGGGAAAAAAATATCGAATTCCTCGGGCGAATGGGAGGAGTCAAAGTAGAAAGCGTACACTTCAGCCCGACTGGGAACGACTAGTTCCAGACTGGAAACAGAAAAAGACATAACGACGGATCGTAGTTCTTTCTGATACTCGAGCCATCTTTTTTTTCGTACCCCGAGTGCGCGAAAAGGAGATAAAAAAAACGGGGGGGGGAGAGGGGGGTGGAGTGGAGAGAAATTATGCTATTGCATCGTAAAAACCAGAAGAGCGAACGAGAAAAGCGTCAGCGACGTTCGCGCCGTGTGCCTCACGTTCTGAAGGAGAGCACTGAATATGATCTCTCGTCTCGTAATATATATCTCTATGTGTAATGTATGCATATACATGTGCGTAAAAGCTCATGCGACTCCTGGAAACTAATCTAGAAGCCCCACGGCGTCTAGATTAAATTTCACTGGTTCTGCATAGTGCTGCCCCTCTTCGCCTTATGCTCTCTTCCACTTCGCCCTTCCGCCTTATATTTTCGACGGAAGATATCGGGGTAAGTTCAGATATCGTTACTTTCACATCCGCTCTTTCGCTTGCGTAAAAACACCAGGTTGCTTCAGCTTCGTAGCTCGCGTTTTCGTTGATCCTCAGAAAACGCAGCATTCGTGCGAATTTTCAACGACAAAAAAATCTCTTCTCAATGTACAACGCACATTGAGAAACTCTCTGTCCGTGTTCTCTGTACATCTTTGATTTCTGGCTTCTGTCCAATTGGCCCCCTCTCACCATTTTCCCTTCCTCATCCGTAGTGCAACCTCGAGCTACGGCGACCTGTCGCCAATGACTGGGCCACCGTAGCGCGCGTTGCCTCATTTCGACAGGATGCTTTTCGCACACTCGACAGGGACTTGTAAAGGCTCACCGGCACAGAGAGAGCGCGAGAGAGAGAGAGAGAGAGAGAGAGAGAGAGAGAGAGAGAGAGAGAGAGAGAGAGAGAGAGAGAGAGAGAGAGAAACACCGACACAGCGTTGAGAAGTGAGTTGAACGCGACAGGGGGATGCGACACCGGAGCAAAGCTATCGAAAGTTGGCCGTTACGGACCACCAAGGCTAGCCCCGTTTCCCGATCGAACTGTTTAGCGATAGTAATAACGTTGAAGGTGACACTACGTCACTTTGCGCTATCGCCCGTTTGACCCAAATGTGTATACGGCTTGTCTACCTCAGTCATTTCCTGTCACATGGGATCACCGGTGCAAGGTCGATGCGTGACAATGCAATTACGAAAATGTACATACGATCCTCGTGCCTTTATTGGATTCACTATAATTCATTTTGTTTTTAGCGAATTAAAACTCTACATATGCAAAATTTTTGTATGAAACTCAATGTTGAAACGGGATATGTTCGTGTCTGCGTTTTGCAGGACACCCGCGGGTCTCGAGGACGTAAGCAAGTATCCCACGTTGTTCGCCGAACTTCTAGCGAGGGGCTGGTCCGAGAGGGACATTCGAAAACTCGCTGGACTCAATCTCATACGGGTCTTCAAGAACGTCGAGCAGGTAGGCGATACTGGTCGTACACAGTTGTTGTTTGTATTTATTTTTCGAGGTATTGCCTTCGCAAAGGCCCATATTTATTTGGTCTAGTCACATTTTTTTAAGTTTTATCATTAATATTTTCTTTAAAGATTCGGTGAATTGGAGAAGTTCATATAAGACATCTAGAGTTTATTTAATATATAAATTATCAGATAAAAATGCGTCTAGAGTGTCATCTCCATAAAGTGCTGCACAAATTACACGATTTTTATAGTCTTTATTTTTTGTTAAAAGTTCGATAACTTGGCTTGAAATTTTACCTCAGCCTTGTCCCATTGCATTGGAAAAGTTCCAAAAATGTTCCGTAATTAGTAAACTCGTTAAAACTTGCCCCAAAATAAAACTTATTTTTTTTGTCACGTAAGACGATACACACGACACTATAGCAGCGGCAGGTAAGTGATCGTTCGCTCTACGATCGACAAGTGTCTGAACCGAAATCACATATACGTGCAGCGGTTAGGGGGCAAGGAACGAAACCGATAACCAATTTAACAGGGCACACTGATCATGTAGCCGAATTGACGGGACGGAAAGTGAAGGGAGGCTGAACGAAGCGAATAGGGAAAAATTCCCCAGCCGGAAAACATCAACCAAAGTGAAAAGGGGAGAGAGAGAGAGAGAGAGAGAGAGAAGAGGTGAGGGATGAAGGTAGAGCGAAAGATTAACGTGGGTGGGTCAGAGGTAGCTGCACCTTTCACGTGATTTTTCCACTTCTGGAGGTTTGCCAATTTCGCGCAGCGAGATTCGCCCGTTAGTAGCAGCTGCTCGTGAAAATCCAGAGTCGAAGGCGAAAAAATGTGCTCGCTAGGGTTGAACTCTCAAAGCGTGACAACGGTCTACATAAACGCGGGTAAATCACACGTAGCCACACGACGACATTATCGTTTGGCAATTGCAAAGGGACAGCCGCAACTTTTTTTTTCTTCTTGTAACATATAGATCAAATTTAATAGAATGCCTTAAACTAAGTGTCGCCTAAAGAGAGAACATCGTCATTTTGACGCGTTCGTTCTCGCGCTTCTTTGAATATTTCTACCTCCAAGGTCTTCGCGCCTTTTTCGTTGGCCCATTTCACTCGTCGAATTTGTCAAGCCCTGGATTTTTTTTTTCTCAAATTATTATTCTACATCGTTAACGCCGAGTAAATGATAGAGGTGATTCCATATTTTTTTTTCAATAGAATACCCGAGCCCTGTGCATTCCCTGTGCATCCGGAACCTTTGCAGGAAGGGAGCAAGAAAAAAAAAAAAACGGAGGGAGTCTTAAAAAAAAAGTATCTCATTAACGAAACCGTCCACGATCCATCCCATTAACGTCGTCGAATCTAAAGAGATGGCTCGACAGCCTTTCACTTCTTCCCTCTTGTCCTCTCGTCCTATCGATTCACACGAGTCTCACCATTATAATTATAATCATACCACCTTTTATTCGTAAAAAGAAAAAAAAAAGAACCTATGCGAAGCGAAATAAGTTCTCGATGCGGCGAAACGAGATAAGTTTCAAATGCGTCAGAAAACGCAATTATTTTTTCCCACAGTAACAATTTTTTAATCAAATGAAAACTCGTTTTATTCTTTCAACGGCGCCAAGTTCGGGAGCTTTGATTCTCCCAACGATATTTCTCATATTAAAGAAAATTTCGTGTCGTTTTGATGACTAGATATTTTTTTTTTTCTTCGGTCGAATGTTTCAGGTGAGAGATCGAATGGCAGCCGAAGAAATGGAGCCACTGGAGGATGAGATACCTACGGAGGACATTATGGGACGAGATTACTGCCGTTACAACATAAAACGATTCGCCACTCCCTAGATAACTTCTACAAAGTGAAACAACAACAACAAAAAAGTCATAAACGGACTGATTTTTCCATCTTTACCCGACTATTTTCCCTTCACTCTCGGCTGGTGCATTTTTTTTATTCCTTCATTTTTGTACGCATCTACGTATAAATAATACTCACGGACAAAAGAACCGCCGTGAAAAACAATTGCCAAATACGGGGGAGGCGAGACGAAAAAGAGTTATCGTGAAACGAGTGCGCCTACAGCGACAGCGGAAAAGTGCGTATACCGTAAAAAAAAAACAAAAGAAGTTTTTACACGGTAGCGGAAAAGACTGTGAAAATTACGATTCGAAAAATCGTTGAGTACCAACGAACTATTGTAATATGCGATGACCAAAAAAAAAGTTTGTATAAAAGAAAACAAGGAATATTGTTCAATCGTGATGATAAACGTAACGACATTTGTTTTTTTTTTATGTCGTGCAGAAAAGAAATGATCTTGGTGCGTTTGTGTGTGTGTGCAAAATGTTGAACAAGAGAATTGAGAGAAATAAAACAAGAATTATACAGAATTTCTGTAATGCGTGTATAAAACGTGAAATTGAATACGATTACTTTTTTTTTCTTCCAATTTGACCTTTTATGGAGATTCTGAAGACGCGCTGTATGATTAATTCGATACATATGAGCGAGTATGAGAGACTGAATTATAAAACAAAAAAGAATTATTGAAAATTAATGGCAATTAAAGAAAAAACCCTTTACGTCTTTTACTACCAGACCATTCATATTTTTTACAACAACCATCCCTCGGAATCCTCAACCTCAACGTCTTTTTTTTTTTACCGTTCTTACGGTACGGACGGCCACGCGGTATCCCATTATTCAACGGTTAACCATAAGTATGAAAATAAATCTTACTTTTTTTTTTAATCACAAATGTATAAAGTACATGGTTATTTTTTCAGTGAAAGGAGGAAAACCGATTTTCCTCCAAAACTTTAAAGAATCGAATAGTCGACGATTTATTGCAAGATATGCGTATGGTAATGTTCAATCGTCCTGGACCAGATTAAAAAGACTATCCCATTTGCAAGAAGCACCATTCATCGCACAGAAACAAGATATATCATGTTTTTATTACCCGTTACTTATTACTTGAACTGGCCAACTTTTGCTCGCTGCTTTAATGGCTTTCCCTTCATACGGTGTAGCCCGTGCAATTTTTGCTCACGTACTTCGTGGTGAGCACGAATAGGTGCTTTTGTACCCAGGCCCATAGAATAGAGAAAGCGAGAGAGAAGAGGAACAAGGTGGAAAAAGAAAGGAGTTTACGGAAACGTTTTCACCCCTTTGGACCCATAAATTTGAGCGTTAATAGGAAAATGTTGGATATTATTAACTTCTGAAAAGCGTTTTTCTGCGGATAAAAAAAAAATTACATACCTGATAGTTTGCAATTCTTTACCATAGACAAGAGTTTCAACGTAATCGAAGCCGGGACTCCAAAGTGATGTTCCTTTTTTTTTTTTTTTTTATAGATATTCTCTGATGTTCCTCGTTAGATATTCTACCTTGTCCAGAAAATCCACCTGTGCTCCATATTTCAGGCTCTCATTACGGATAACTCTGCTCAGCTGCGACAATTCTCAGAGTCGACCCTGAATTTGACAATTAATTTATTGAGACCATTGCAGTGACGGAGTGCAACAGAGAAATGTTTGGAAAACTAAAAGACGTCATTAAAAATTATTCGTGTTAAAATGACTTGGAGCCTTTCAGAAGGGTCTCGCAAGCCCGACGATTGAAGGCCTTTTTCGTACCAACGCACCGTGTATTGCGGAACAAAAAAATAATTGAATGACTCGGAGAGAGAGAGAGAGAGAGAGAGGGCAGTGTACAAGTTGGATTTCTCTCTCGCGTGCAACGGGCACGCAGTTCCCTGGCCCCGTGTAAACAAAAAGGGAATACGTGCTGCAGCAACGGGAACAGCAGCAGTCAAAGCAGCTAGTCGTTATCTCACGAGAGCTTGGACGACGAGAGAACGTACGTGGATGTGCAAGATCTCACGGTACTGGAGACAAGACTTTGTGAAAGGGAGCGCAATTGTGCGCGGGGTCAAAGCTTTAACGCTGAGCTGCGTCAAGCCCGTCGGCATTTCTCTGCTGGAGAGAGAGAAAGAGAGAGTCTCGTATCACGTTTACAGCCCCTGTCTGTGTATATTTACACTAGATTAAACCACGATATTGTTTAACGTTCCTACCTCCATTGTAAACGCGCTTCAGTCCAGTCAAACGACAATTCTGACGAAAGGATGCGTTTTAGAGAAAGAAAAAAAAAAAACGTTGCGAATGAAACATGTTTCTTTATAAATTTACAACGGAAAAGGTTGTATTTTTTTTTTCCTAACTCTTTGGTAATGGAATTACAAACAAGATTTTTAACGAGGGAGATGAACCCTCAAATGACGAGGTAAACTTTCGTTGTTTATATCTCCGTTATTAATGGAGGTAGCAAAAAAAAAACTTTAAAAACCTTTTCTCATTGTTAATTGATAAACTTGTTCTGTTTTTAAACTTTTTTTTCCTCAAGTTCGTTGATTCGTTACAATCGGCGTTTGAGCAATTATGTTGTAGGAAAGTGGAGTTGCGAGGTCCATCGTTTTTCCAGTTGGTTTACGAGAGCTTGGGAAGTTGACAATTTCAGGAAATCTACAATTGTTCTTATAATTATGATTTTTATTACCATATTCTGTAATTATATATTAAACTATACATTTCTCGTAATAACTTATATATATATATATATCCTTTAGTATGTTACACGATCGTATATGACTAACATTAAAATTAATATATAATAACAGTCGTTTGTTCAGAGTTTTGTCGAAGACGGTTCGACAGACTTTTCGTATTTGCGTAATCGAAACGACTTTTTATTCTACGATACACACAGGGTCGTTACTTCAAGACGTTCCATGGAAAAATAATTACACGCGTTTGTCGGATAATAAAAATAAAAATAAACGTCATCGACGGTCATTGGCTCTCGCGTTCTCTTCCGAATCCGAGACATGGAATATTCAGGTACACTTATATTTTTTTTCTTGAAATTTATCGTCTCCAAACAAGGGTAGTTTCTCTCGTTTTTGTTTTTGTTTTTTTTTTTTTTCTTCGTCCTAGAGTAAATATATTCTCTCGGGTTACTTCGCTCTCATTGAGAGTGCATTAAAATGGGTCAAAAAATAAATTGACAAAAAAGAATAGAAATAACTAAATGTCAAGTGATATGCAATATTAGCTTTTTGCCGGGACCAACAAAGACTCAATTATGTAGGCAAACTGGAACAGAAATAAATTCGCACGAATTCGACAAATAATTTCACAATGAAAAAAAAAAAAGCTCGATGCAGATGGAAAAATAAAAATAAAAATTCTAGAACATTTCCGAAAAGATTATTGCCACAATAACGATTCGTCATCCACTCGTCGTACACCCACAGGCATAGCGAATACGCGCATATGTGTGTATGTTTCAATGGACGCGAGCTTTTTTTTCGCTTTTCTCAGCTTTTTTCTTCATTCGTTTTCTCTTCGTAAAATGTCTTTCGTGTATTGTCGTTGGTCAGTTGTTGTTCTTCTCGACTTTCAAGGTACCGAGCTCTTCCAACATGGCTTGAATACCATCGGGCACACGACCGTTATCCAACTCCATGCCCCACGATCGATACTAAACGATAAAGCAAAAAAATTATATATATCTATGTTCCCGCCTCGCTACGAACAACAGTCGAAAGATTAGTGAGAAGTGATAAAACGATAGATGTAGGTAAAAAGCGATATGGATACGATGTATACTCAAGTGTCTCCGGATTTTTCAAGGGATCAGTGACGGATTTGGTTCTTCTTTGGATTTCTCGTCTCTTCTTGCGTTTCGTCGTTGGCGCATTCGTTTTTCTTTTATTTCGCGCGCGCGCGCGCGCGCGCGCGCGCCACCGAACACGATTTTTTTTCATTATCAATGAACTCTCATCGAATCGCAACAATAGTGAAATTTCGATCGGTAGCCAAAAAAAGAAATGCCATCTCGTAGCAAAATGTGGCGAATCGTATTGTCCCGAAGATAAATAGTTAGGCGGCTTTTTCTGTATATTGCAACGTGCGCGCCGAGTATCGCGTGAACTCTCATTCAATTTGCCTCGTAGGCCTTTCGACGTACGAATAATAAGAAGAAACGGTAAAAGAGATCAGATGGAGCGTTTCAATCTTTTTTCTTTCATTGAGATCAACTGACTCGGCCAGCTGATTCTTACGAGCAAATTTCAGCAAATTTCCGGATCAAATATTGACGCTCCGAACAAAGTGTGAATACGCCAAAAATAATAATATCGTGAACGCACCTTACCGACGAGTCTGAGGATTGCGACAAGGCGGTCTGTGGGAATGATCTGCCGACAGGGGAAGAATGAATTGAAAAATTTTCCGTACTCACCATTTCGAGCTCTTTTCGCAGTGCAAGAACAGCTTTCTCGCGATCGGCGACGAGCTCCTCCAGATACTGGTATCGAAGCTTCTTACGAGCACGACACTCTCTCGCGCTTTGCCGACTGCGTTCTTAAAACGAAAAACAAAAACAAAAACGTTGCTACCAAAATGGTTAAACTTGAAAATGATTCCTCGCTTGAATTTATTGAAATCCGACAGGATTCTTCACTGGCTCTTTTCTTATCTCACTGGTAGCTCTGGGACGGTAGATACTAATTGCAGTGGAGAGATGGCGCTCTCACGATATGCCAATGAGGCACGTTATCTGATTATCGCGACCCTTGGATCCTTCCATCCAACGAAACCTTGCATTTTTTTTCATATCTTTATGCACCAAAAATTAAGCTTCCACGATTCCTTTACAGAGGTTGCTTATGCACGGCAGGAGACGATGCAGAAGTAACCTCCCCTTCGCCCCCCTTCGCGCGGCTCTTCTTTTTCGTGTCGCCATTTTGTTGCCCTCGTATCTCGCCTCTGCACAAAACGATGCGCCGAATTGCAAATACACCGCTGTCTCGGTGACAGTGGAGAAAGATATGAAAAGAGCACGAAGAGATCACTGCAGAATGCATTCAAAAACCTTGCTCGAACAGACTCGGTTGCAAATCTCTCGACATAAATATTCATCCGCAACGTGCGCAAGTTGGTGGAAAGCGCAAAATGTATACACGAGTAGAGATACAATTTGGAGTGAAGAGAATAAAAAAAACCACAGTCCGATATATTTGACAAATTTCCATGCTTAAGAAGAGGAAAGAAAAAAATTGTTTTACGATTATTTCGCTCACCGAGCTTAGCCCTCATGTCCGCCTTGTCGGATGCTTTCCTTCCGGGCTTGCGTCCACGCTTGCCCCCTTCTTTGCGGTCGCCGCGAGAACCTTCCTGCAACATGTCGAAACGAGACTAATCGTGAATGTCTGTACGATGGCGGTACCGAAAATCAGGCGGCTGACACCACCTATCCCTGTGTATAAAAATGAAACGCTTGTTTTTTTAGTTCTACCTCTCCCCGCTGGCGCTAGTAGCTACCTTACAATATTTTTATCGCGCAAGCGCGAGACCCGCACGGTGGACACACGACCGCGCGCAACAAATGCGACGGATTGCCCGATTATATGTGTGCGCTTGTACGCATAGCCTTTGTAAGGGTACAACTAGCGCTACGAGTGGCAGAGCAGGGTACTAAAAAAAACGCGGTCATTTTGCGTAGCAAAAATACCATGTGCCGTCATCCTAACCGAAGTTAAGGACTTAGACCACTCTAGAGGTAAAAAAAAAGGGTCTATTTTGTGATTTTTTTTTAGCGAAACCATAAGTCGGAATTTACAAAATAGGGGTTTTATTATACACGTAATTGGCTATACAAAATTATTTTTTCACAGCGATACATGTCAAAATAGCGACTGTGCAGCATTTTTTTCCGATGACGCCTTTATTTCTGGAAGGTCAACGGCCGGACCAACAGCTCCTATAATTTTTTAGTTGTGATGAGACACTAAAGTTTCGATTATATGTAAGAATAGCTATAGAAGTACGTAGGATTTTTTTTCGATATATTGTTTTTTTTGTCAAAATAGCGCATTTCTAAAACAAAAAGTATAAAATGCCATGAGAAAATCGTCAAAAAGTTGTTTATAAAAAAGGAACTGTGCAATATAATTTTAAAAAAATCCTACGTAGGCGCCGCAGAAAATGTAATTCTATAATTTTATAGGCACTAACGTACATTTTTAACAAAAAATCGATTTTCGGAAAATCCTAGAGTGGCTAGAATTTCATAATGATATGCGATTAATCTTTTGAAACACACTTGCTCGTTTAAACTTGTCTTTCGACAAAATAAAACATCGTAATTAGATGTATCGTTAGATAATGAATCAGTATAACGTGAATATGATTATTGGCGAAAGCTTCAGGAAAACGAGATGCGGGGTAAACAAAAAAAAAAAAACTACACGAAAAAACGATCTGGATAGCGAAAAGTTTAACGTTCACACATTCGCGATGAGTCCTCGGGTGGGTTTCTCGGGTTATTAACTATGCATACACGTTTCGCAGGCCGTAGGTGACAAAATACAAATTCTCTTGGCCCCTCTTGGACCCAACCATCACCCATAACCGTCTTCTTGTCCCTGTACGGTCTAGGGTCGTTAACAGTGAGTGAGTGCGAGAGAGAGAGAGAGAGAGAGAGAGAGAGAGAGAGAGAGAGAGAGAGAGAGTTAGTGCACCAGATGACGCTGCCCAGCGAGACTGCGGATCGGGAATGTTTGCCTCCATCCCGTTCTCACTCAATCCTATCTGGTATTAAATCTCCTCGAATCTCCTCACTTGCCCGACGTCCATGTGCGAGAAATTTTTTTTTTCGCATGCCTCGAGCGCTGACAGTGTCGCGTGTTTTTTTTTTTTTTTTTTTTCGCGACACCAAGCACACTCCCCCCTTGGCGTGAATATCTTTTCCTCATTCGCGTATCAATTTCCCCGGTGTTTTGTCGTTCTCGTCTTCATCCCCGTGAACGCGGCCGTCTCTCGAGACCGCCCTGAGCTTCGAAAATCATTGCTATTACCATTCGGGCTCTTCTCAATAGGTTTTTTTTTTTTTATCGAAAATACATTAACGCGGAAAAAAGATATATGAGGCTAGACCGAAAGCAAAGTTAATCGTAAATGGCGGTAATTTCAATCGATCAGGGAAAGTTTCTATGAAAACGACGTGTGTGCACCAAGCCAGAATGCGGTCTCTATCTTTGAAGAGAATTGTAAAAGCTGTTGAATAACAACTGCGTCTACTCTTCGTGCACGTTTCCGGTTTAATACACGGACCTTGCTCAGAATTCATTCAACGAGATAATTTGATGTTTGAGGCGAACGGGGCTTTTCTATCCAAAGTCCTATGTTCATTTTACTGAAGCGAAGGCTGACCGTGTAGAGTGAACTGTCAGCGCCTTTGGGAAAACTTATTTGACGAGTAGACTCATCTGACACTAAGCCCTTCCTTCAACCGTAGATGCATTCAACAGTTCCTGTCTATATGTCCTCCGGTGAGCTGTGCCGTAAAGGTCAATACGGCCAACCTTTATCAACTGATCTTACCCCGCCAAAACGAGATGTCTGGAAATTGTTGAACGCGTTCTTCAGGCATTCTCGCGGTAGAGAGGATTCCAAAGGGGCGGTTGAAGTGGCGTAATTAAAGAGTTATCTCGAGAAGAAATGCCACGATCTCGGTTCAACCAGGGGTGGCAGTTCATATTTACGAGGTAAACGAGAGGAAATCGTTCTTGAGCGAACCCGGAGCTCTTCCGAGGGATAATAAAGCCAAACATAATCCCTCTCCCAAGCTAACGGCATTGAAGTTTATATCGTTGGAACGCAACGAAAATATCTTCCTCTTTTTCCGAGTATTCCCGTATTTTTTCATCGTACATTTGGACTACAAAAGTCACTGAAACATTTTTAAGAATACTTATTAAAAATTCATAAAAAAAATGCCGCTAAAAAGAAAAGATTTGAGATAATAATGAAAATTAAAGTAATGAAAATATCGAGAAGATTTTTCTCCAAGCTATTCTTTAATCGAGCATCGCGCAAAGCTATTTTTCATCATTTTTTTTCGTTGTGCTTACAATTTTTACC
Organism: Ophion ventricosus; assembly: GCA_963932345.1. Classification (NCBI taxonomy): domain Eukaryota; kingdom Metazoa; phylum Arthropoda; class Insecta; order Hymenoptera; family Ichneumonidae; genus Ophion; species Ophion ventricosus. Next base: position 22,895,133 of record OZ010722.1, read on the forward strand.
CGCGCAAAAAAAAAAGCTGTGCAATCAAAAAGTTCATTTAAACTTTATAAACGGAGTCCCGCAAAAAAAATGTTCAATAACGAAAAAAAAAGCAAAAATTTCGCATAGCCAAAAACCAGGCTGATTCCAAACACACAAAATCTCCAATTCATTCCGCAAAAATAATTTAACAAACCACTTCGCAGAATGTTATTTCACGGAATTAAATTTTTAAACACAATTCTGGTCGAAATATCTCCATTGAAAAAAAAAAAAAAAAAAACAATATCTAGGCAACACACATTCCACAAGAGAGACCGCGAGCATCAGCGGAGGACAATTTTTTGCTCGATCTATTTTTTTTTTTTTTTATTCACGTTTTACGAGATCGTACGGACATAAACAAAAAAAAAAGCCTTTTTCTCCGCGTTCTCTGTGCGCTCGGAGGGAAAGGCAATTAAACCGGTGTGCGTATTGAGGCTGGATTCAACTGAATTGCGCCGCGCCGCGAGATGACGTTTAGTTTAAAGCGCATACATGGCCGTGCAGACGGAAAACGAGCCAGCACGAGAAATAAACTCTCGGAAAATTGACAAAAGGATCTTTCCACTGTCACTCCTGAGTCGCTTATAAACCAGCGTAAACTCGAACATTACACACACGTATGTGCCATTTTAATTGCACCGTCAAAAATATATCGCGAAAATACGGTAGAATCGACAAACAAGTTGGCGTACAAAAAATATCGACAGTTTTCGTCTTCTCCAAAAATATATTGGGCTTCAAAACGAACCTAATGGAAAACAGTTGTCCTTCCGTTTCTTCTGTCGAAAGTATTCTATGGAATTACATAATTAAGTTGCATTTAATATTTATTGGGTAATTGTAGTATGTGCACAAGCTATAACGAGTATCCATACGTAAGGATTTTCTTTTCGCCTCATTATTCAAGTGCGCTACACACCGGGACACTTTCCGTCCCACTAGTTTGCCTCGCCAAAAGCCTCACATATCCTGTGCTGCCGGAAGAGTTGTAACCTCGTAATTTTCCAGACGTGTGCTCGAGCAGTTTCCACTCACCCTGACTCCGCACACTCCGCATATACAAGCTCTCCCATTTTCATAGCAAACCTCAAATAAATCACGAAAATCAAGTCGAAACGCCAAGCTCTTTCTACAATGTATCGAACGCTTCGAGAGGAACGATCGATATTGACAATTTTTTTTTTATTCGTCGTTATTTTAATAGAGTTTTGAGAAAAAAAGAAAACTCAGATCTTGTTAAATTGAAAGAGCCCGTGTATGAAAATAAATGAGACTACAAGCTCCGGTGAAAAAAGCTCACCCGGAATGACAGGAGAGAGAGAGAGAGAGAGAGAGACGGATTGAGAGATAGAGGAAAAAATAGAAAAAGGGATAAATTTTACCACACGCAGTTGCAGGTATAGAGCAACCGAACAATGGCTCGCGAGCAGCGCTGCCGAGACAACTAAACGGCATCTCAAGAGCGTCCGCAAAAATGAACGAGGACGATGCAATGCACGCCAAGTTCACATTCATTTCCATTCTGCTCTCCCCACCCTCGACGTATTGACGTGAAAAATGACAATCGGAGAGCACAAAATGTTTTTTTTTTTTTTTTTTTTTCCGAGCAAGCACCGACCCACGACTGTTGTATGGAATTGTTCGGGAATATAAACATCTGACTTCGAGATATCCTCGTGCAATTTAAACTATCAAACGCCTCGATCGAATACTTGTCGTTGTTTAAAAAGTAAAAAATAGATTTTATTGTGAAAAAAAAAATGAATATTCTTTTATTAAGAAAACGATAAATCGCAACACTTTGAGTATAGCCATTTTAGCAAATTGATGTGAAAAAAAATAACGCGAAACAATAATCGTAATTGAATGTCAGTAAATTTTGGTAACACGATTGACACCCGTAGACGTTAGCTTCAACGTCGAGAATATCGAACAATTACCATTGGATGGATCGAGAGATAACGAGGGAGAGAGAGAGAGAGAGAGAATATCTCGCCCAACGGAATCCATATCGTTAACAATATAGCAACACAGGCGCTTGTCTGTTTCTCCAGCAATGTAATAAACATATATTTTGACCTGGCAAAGCCTCGCGATAGCATCAATAATACGCTATTCGGGAAGGATTACCCGAGTATCCGAATTTCGCGCATTGAAAATACACAAGGGAATTTACACGTATCCTACCTATGCGGGGCAATAAATCGATACACGGCGTGTACCGATTGTTGTGTGGATTAGCCCGCCTAACCACCTGTCGATAAATTTGCCACAGCAAAAAAAAAAAACGTGCTCCCTGATCCTGATGGACAATTGAAGATTAGTGGGAATTTGTAAAGAAAAAAGAAAGTGGCGCTCGTCAATTGGTAAAGCTTATCACATACATTCGTTATTGTGAAAGGCAATTATCGAATGAGAACGTTTTTTTTTTTCAATCAAGAAATGAAGTATGAACATTCGAAAAAGTAACTTGGGTCGATTCGTTTTGCGTAAAGTTAAAGTTCTCGTCGTTTACAATATAATCGTAGAGTCGTAGAAAAAAAAAATGAAATTAAAGCTAGCCCTTTTCTCTCCAGTGCCCTTCGGGCCAGTGCAATAACGTCTTTTTTTTTTCGCCGCGACATCTCAATTTTTATCATAAAAAAATGTCAAGGTTGGCTCGAATCGTATATCTCGAAGTAACGAGGTCGAATTCTCGATTCGCACGACGAACGATAAATCGTGAATTTGATCGAACAAGCGTGTAGCCACGTTTCATCGTTGGTAATGGGAAATCGAGGTCGCCGTTATACCGTTGAGAGAGGTTAGGTTGGTCCGAGATAGACGCGAAACATTTATATCTACGTGTACTTCGATATGGAGGCTGTTCCAATGCCATCTTTATAGGTTAAAACCGCTTCAAGAGCAAAGAAGAGCCAGAAAGTCTCGGAACTTCATCAGACCCCGATCGAATGGAAAGAAAAAATACGCTGCGCCGCGAACGAGACCCCTCTTTTCTATCGTTCCGAGTACGAGTGAAAATTGCTTGTCCAGCATTTGTCGCGGATCCACGAAAGATGGACACGAGAGTGGAAACTTGTAACGACAGAGAGAGAGAGAGATCGAAAGAGAGAGACAGAGAGGGAGTTCGAGATGAAAAAAAAACTGCCTAATTTACGTGACTTACCGGGTACCGCGCGTCTTGGCCGGGCAGTTCGAACTGCGCAGTTTTCACTGACAAAAAAGCACAGCCTGTAACGCTCGCAGGGATAGCACGAATTTCCTCGGCGCTCCGACCGTGTGTTCCTCGACGTTTCCCACGTACCGAGCGCGCACGCAAGTTTGAGAGAGAGAGAGAGAGAGAAAAAAATCACGATTTTCAAGATTGCGACGCCATCTGTGTGCGATCGCGACAGCTGAGCGAAGTTTTGGTTCGTACCGACTGAGCGAGCAACGCCATTAGGCGCCAGCCTGTCGCTACCATCCATGGGTTGTGCGCCGACTTTGTATAGACTTCTCCCCCTTAGAAATCATCTTGGGAAAAACGTTGCCCGCACGCGAGAGCCCCAACGTCAAGGGAAACACGCCCCTATCGAACAAAACAACCCCTCCCGCCGTTGGTACGGCTCGCACAGTTTCTCCTTTGTTCTCTCGATATTTCTTTACTTTAGATTACAAGATGCCATCTTTAGGCATATCTACCGGGGGGGGGGGGGGGGGGGGGACTCGGCTCGCAACGCTCTCCAATGTTTGCATCACGCGTGACGACACATACGTACGTTCTCGTGTGCGTGTCGCGCGCGCGTGTGTGTGTGTGTGTGTGTATGATTTGATCAGCAATAAAAGATATTGGGTTACTCACCGTCTCGTTTTCGACGATGCACATGTGATCGACCTCCATTATTTGATGTTTGTCTTTTCTCGAAGAACAGGAGTCTTCCTATGCGCGTTGATCGTTGCAATAGCTCGATTGGAACAAATACGAGATGATAACGAGTAATACTCGCTCGACGGGCGCCTCGACGGTGACAACGTGTGTCTGTTTACAAACACTGCAAGGTCACTCCGCTGGCCCTCCGGGCACACTGACTGCCTACACTGAACGGCCTCACGCACACGCGCGTTAACGCGCCTTACGTCATTTGCCTTGCCGAGAACACTAGCGACATCGTACAGACGAGAGACGAACCAAGCCCGTTCCGTTCGCTCCGCGGTCCAATTGTTGGTTACAATTGAAGAAAATCAACTTGGCATGACATTTTTTTTTTTTTTTTTTTGCGTACTATTGGTAGAAGTCGATCGATCGAACGTAACGTATGATAATAGTACATTGTGCATCAAGGAGACAAATTGAGTCGCTCTTCGATCGGTCGCGCCGCTATCCGATCATGCTCATAATTGAAGAAAATCAATAAACTTTTTGTGAAATTTGACTGACCATTTTTCGCATCGGTAAAAGTTAATCGATCGAACGGTCATGAAAAACTCGTTAAGTCGATTTTGGGTGGCCAACTTCACAGAGGTGCAGACTTGGGTACATTGTTTGGAGGGGGCAGCACTGAGGCAACGGACGTTACACGACATTTGAACGAGTCAGCTCTTGGCTTTTCGGCAAGAACACTATGGAGATCTGAGGCTTTCTTTTGGACATTGCTTGACCGGTATTCTGACAAATTAAAATACAAACGCATAGTCTTTTATTCCTGAAAGTGGCGATTCTGTCAGTTGGGTCAACATTGCCACTGTACGGAATGTACAATCGAGTGTTCGACGAGTTGACATTGTAACGTCCTCTCCAGGTATCTACCCTCTTTCTCTCTCTTCGGGCCAAGCGGGTGCTATGTCGAGGACCCGACACGTTTCTCATCGCAATATCCTTGCGCTCTCTCGCACACAATGATGTACTCCAAAATCGACCTCGACACGAAGGACTTTTAGGCGAGTTCGAAGAAAAGTAAGAATTTTTTTTTAATAATTATAAATAAAAAATGTGTAGGTAATTAGAAAATTCACTCACGATTCACTTGTTGCTTCGACAAAAATCTCAATATCGTACTTTTGAAAATTCGTACACGAAAATTCCGCATCTTCGAATCTTGCAAAAATTTCAGAGTACTAGTTGTCCCTGAAAAGGAGCAAGCGCGCATTGGCGAATCGAGACGGCATCAACCGCGCTAAAGACACAGCGATGCTCGAGGCGCTGAAAATGTGCGACGAGAGCTCGGACTTCAAAGATTCGCAGAACATCGAGTTACGAGTCTCCGACAGTTTTCTCGTCCAAGATACCCAGGAGAACGAAAAGTCCGACGTTGATAGAAATAGTTTTAATAAGGAGGAAGTAATAGTGATAAGCGATTCCAGCGAGGATGAGACTTCAAAGGGTTACGAATGGACGAAATTGAAGACTCGCGAATTTGAGAGGCACGCGACGAAGAGCGCTTCGCCTACGCGAACAATTTACACCGTTCGATTGTCCGAGAGCGAGGAGGAGAGCGGGAGGAGAGGCAGCGACTCGTTTCGCACGGATCCGCCGAGAAGACGCAGCTCGATGTACACGTCGGACGAGACTTTCAACGACGCGACTTTGCAAAAATTCCACAACAAGGAAAACTTGTTGAGATCGCGGCTGAATCCTCCAGCGGCGGAAATAAATGTCGTTTCCGCTAGCGACGAATCCATATTCAGTTTCGACAAGATGCGAGAGATTTTGAACGATAATCGACGCAACATCGGACTTGCCGTGAGTTCGAAGTTTTGTGAAAAAACATATAACGGAACACGCGATGCTCGGGAAAGTCCGGTGAACAATAGTCCGAAAGAAACGAATGGGAGAATCGACGAATGGCGGAGAACGCCGGAATTGTCAAAGAAAACGATAAATAAGAGCACAAATATGAATAAATTGAAGACAACGAAAGGAAGAAACGAAGCACTGGAAAAAACTCCAACCTTGTCCAGAAAGTCAAGAAACGAGACTAAAAGCCTGAACAAACTCAGAGAAAGCTACACAAGATGCGAAGAATCTCAAAGAACTCCCGAACACGCGACGATCGCCCATCCACAAACCGGAAGTCCAAATAATTCGAAGGAAACTGGCAGGAAGTTCGACGGATCTCTGGTCACTCCACAATTCTTGAGAACGTCGGAGAAGGAGGGCGCGAGTTCGAGGAATCTGCAAGAAACACCCGGCCAAAGGGAGGAAGCTCAGGCTAGCTCGCTGTCCGTTAAAAAGTCCTCGAATCGTACGATTCTCTCGAGAAGAGACGTGCGAAAGATTCTAAAAGTAGTGGAATCGAAACGAGCGGTTTATCAGCCGCCCGAAGACTATAGAAAGCCCTGTTATTCTGACGAGAGCGAGATTGACGAGGGCAACGGTGAGAACGACGCGATTTCATCCACCGATTCGAAAGGGAGCTCAAAAAATGTTCGGCAAAATGAAAACGCGATTGTAATTGCCGAGACCGATTCGGAGGAGGATGAGGAGGCGGAAATAATTCGTGGCTCGAAGGTCGATCTTTCGCGGCCTTACAAGACGCACGTAACGAGATTTCTCGAACCGGCCGCGAATAACGAAATTCCTGACGGCATGAGCCAGAGAAAACAGCTCGAAGTCGCTCATTGGCTGATGAGCAATGCGCCAGCCACGCCGGCCGAAAGTTCGTTCAGTAACGTTTCGGCTAGCAATAAGTACAGTCTGAGCTCCGGCAACAGTAGCCTCGAACGTTTGGAAATGGAATACGAGACCCCGAACAATCGTGACAAAATGAGAAAACTTCATACCGACGAGAAACGCAAATATAATCAATTGAATTCGACGAAATCACGGCAAACTACCATCGACAATTTCTTGAAGAGAAGCGAAGACGGAACGAAACAAATACTCACACCGGTACCTGCAGTGACGAGGAAAAAAGTTGCTCCGGAGAGAGAGAAGCTAAGCGAGAATCTCGGCATTGAAGATTGTGCTGATATTCTCGATAATTTGTACGGTAACGTTTGGAGATCCAAGGCAAACGATATTCTCCCGGCGACCGAACCGCGAAAGAAAAATATTCTCCTTCGTGACAAAGGCGTGCAGACAGAGAGGCAAGTAAACGAACGCGTTACATTGTAACGATCTTTGTTGTGAATGCGTTGTTTTCGTTCGAACTCTCTATCTCTCGCTCTCTCCCTCGTTCGTTTTATTTTACAGAAAAGCCAAACCGCGTCCCAAAAGAGTGACGAATTCATCGGACAGCAGCCTGCAGGAGGATGCCTTTGATACGTGTGAGAACTTGTCAAATCTTTCTTGCAAAATAATTTATCGTGTCAACGCTATGAATTCTGTATCTGAAATAACTCGATGAATTTTTCTTCGTAATATTAATTATTTTTTGAGATGTTTCAATTTTTTTTTCTCTCACTACAGTCGCGAGGAACATTAAACCAAATTTTAATTCTACAAAAAAATGCGCGAAGAGACCGGATCCTGATAGGTTCATCAAGGATTCCTCGTTATCCTCGGAAAGCAGCGGGGAAACTACTTATCTCACGGCATTGACGAATCCTCGAATTTCCAACGAGCGCGAAATGAATAATAGACACACGCCATTGCCGCCCAACATACAAAGGTGCGAGTTCGATAATATTTAAAAAAAATTCGCTATACTTGATCATTTTACGTGCAACCCCTTATCAATTGCTTTTTAAACACCTATATTTACAAACGAACATTTTCAGAGCGATTGAAATTTGCGACTCGGATACCGATTACGAGAGTGACAAACGCTGCCTCGAGAGAAAAGTATTGTTTTTCAGCGAGGACGAGAGTGATTCGAGTACAAGCGAATACGACCCGAGCGACTTTTTCCCTGTGAAAGCTGTGACTAAAACTTTCGGTGCAACGACGACCTCGAGAAACGCGACAAAAGCCACGAAAATACCGGTTATCAATTCGAGAATCACCAAACCAAAGAGTACCTTTCTCGAGTCATTGTCCGCGACGGTACCGTTGAACGAGGCTCATCCCGACGCAAAGAAATATCGTCAGGACTTTAAAAACACGAAGGAAGAACTTTGCAAATATCTTTACAAGCTTTACAACGAGAAAATTTTCGACGGCAAACTGCCGAGGGACATGACGATCGAGTGGAACGTCAGGATGCGAGGTACCGCGGGCTTTTGTTACAACAAACGTTCGATCAGAGCACTCGGTGGCACCGCGCGATCCTCGCGCATTGCATTGGCTACAAAGGTTCAAAATGTTTATCAGAGTATCATTTTCGAAATAAAAATTACATCTGTAAACTCAATGGAAACGTCACGAAATATTTTCAGATTTTGGATACACCCGATCGTCTGAGGGATACCCTCGTTCACGAGATGTGTCACGCAGCTGCTTGGTTGATAAACAGCGTCTCCAAGGGTCACGGTCCATTCTGGAAAGACTGGTGAATCTCACAATTTAAACCCCCCTCACTATTTCCACAACTTTTTCAAATTGTGTGACCGTCCGACCGTCTTTCTTCAGGGCTGCGAAAGCTTCGAAAGCTTTTCCCGAGTTACCACCGATAAAACGATGCCACGACTATAAAATAAGAACGAAATTCACTTATCGTTGCACCGGATGCGGATACAGCATCGGTCGTCACTCAAAGTCGTTGGACATCGAGAGAAAGCGTTGCGGCCATTGTTACGGGAAATTTGAACTGCTGATAAACAAAGTGACGAAATCCGGTGAGGTGGAGTCCAAAACGCCAGTCTCCAAGAAACCGTCGTCTTTTGCGCTCTTCGTGAAGGAAAATTATTCAACGGTGAAGAAGAAACGCAAGGATGTACCTCACAAGGAAGTAATGCAGATATTAGGTCAGCAATTTTCAGCAATTAAACTATCGAAAAAGAATAATCATTCGGACGAGAATAAGTCTGTGTCGGGTGATTGAGGTCGGAGGCTTTTTATCAGACTGCCGCGAACAATGCGATTGTTGGCATGTATAGTTTTTTTTTTAATTTATTTTTTAACGATTTAATTGTACAGTACTGTTTATAGTCGCTGTGCCAATTATTGTATATATTTTTTTTTCAATCGTATGCCGCGTACTGCAATGCGATTGTTTTGACGATACCCTCCCGTTGCAGGCACTGGGTTCAGAAACGACATTTGATCCAGAAAAAGAATGACCTAGCATATAACGCGTGAACGACCGTACAGATTTTTTTTTTTCTCGTACTAAGATGTATATTTTCTAAGGGAACAACTACGCATATTTTCCGTGCGGATACTTTTGCACTAGACGAAAATCATACGATTTCCTATGGAAACGAACTTACAGTAAAAATCAAGCAATGCTCAACAATATATATATCTTCCGTTATCATTGACGTTTTTTTTTTTTCTACCATTCCCCCGTTTCCCAATGTCTTCGAAGAGAAAGGTACACGTCGCTGCAACTGAAATTCCAACGAACGTCAATAATTGACATCAAAACAATCGTACAAATGATTTTAGATGAGATTTCGAAAATTAACGCGATATAGCGCGTACCCTCATCCAATTTTTTTACGTTCTTTTCGATGTTTGTACTCCCATCAATATGTCAAATTTTTATTCGTTTGATTCTTTCGATTAGTTTTCCTACTCCATATCTTCTACCTCCTCCATTCCAATCGCCATTTGGATGGGTTTGCGTTTAATATCGTTCTGGCTTCTTCGTTCAAATACAACGAAATATCATCAAATATCTATAATTATATTTATAACATGTATCTAAAATATTTTTGTATTCGCATAAAAAAAAAAATTCGCTACGCTTTTTCAAATATTCCCGCGCACGGTCGCGAGTAATATGCGCATGCGGGCGACGCGTGCGGCTTTCGAGGGCGCCACGGTAACGCGACGTGTGGATCTCTCTGTGTATCCGTGTGTGGCATCGGCAGCGTACTCCAAAAACAGTAGAAGTAGTCTCGTGCCGAAGATGGCGACGTGCAAGTGCTGGTGTTTCTACGGCGTTTGAAAAAGACGAAAAAAAAAAAGATCGTGGAAACGAAAACATATATATATATATATATACATGTGCATAAAATCGTGGGAGAAGAGAGTGTTAAAGAATAACGAAAAAAAAAGCGCGATGTTTTCGACGTTCGTTTCGGCCTTTGTAACCGTGAAAAGCGTCAAAATCGTACAAATGTAGAATGTCAGAACCTAAACGGGTTGTCCCCCAGTGCCTGGAGTTTCCGGATTCCCTGGGGCACGCTACGAAGAAAGAAAAAAAGAGGGAAAAGGGCAAACAGCTTGCGCCCTCCTTACGCTTCACTATCGCCCTGCCAGAGTCCAACGAGGAGACATATTGCGAGTTCAACTACGCTCAGCTCGTCAAATCGGCCGAGGTGAGAAAAAAAAAAAACACGTTCCACGAAGAAGAAGAAGAAAAAAAAACGCCTTGCTTTAGTACTTCCGTTACGAGTGTTCTGTACGGGAAGGAGCGAACCGCCGGTACGTGTAACCGGCTGTTGGGGTAGAGGAAAATTCGCGACGGCCACACTATGATTAACGTTACAAAGACAATTTTTGCCTAGAGGGGGCGGGTCGGGCGGGAGGAAGAGATTTCGTATCGAATTAGCGATTTATTAGGGCTGGACAGCTGCGAATTTTGTGTAAACCTCGTGGTTTTTTTTTCTTTTTTTTTTTTTCTTTGCACTCTTGATTGTTGCTCGATCGGACACAACGGTCAATATTTTGACGAGAAAGAAATTTACAATCCCGCCTGTCACGCTTCGAGTGTGCGTGCGTGCGAGAGAGAGAGAGAGAGAGAGAGAGAGAGTGAGAGAAGAGATGAAAAATATTCTGGGCGCAGCGAACCGCGACCAGCCACGAATTCAGCTCGCGTCCATCCGTAAGGATCACGAGAGAACCGCGAAGCCTCCTTTAGTTACGGGTTGCGAAAAAAAAAAAAAAAAAAATACACCTAGAAACAGGGCAAATGTTACATTCGCGTTGTAGCGCTTTCGTACATTTTCTTTCATAACTCATCCGTGGAATTTCATTCATTTTTTTTTTTTTCACGCTTTTGCGTGAAAATAGTTTATTCGTTGGAGATGATTGACGTGATGCCCGCAAGTTGTCCGAATTTTTGCGTGAAACTGTTTGCGTCTACTGTCGCTAGGTGGCGCCGAATTCGGCATTCTAGGTAGACCGAATGCTACCATTGTTTTTTTTTGTTGTCGCCGGAATTCGTAGGACTTGTTTGGATTTGTTGCAAATTCATTACAATTTGTATTAAAAAAAAAAAAAAGATTTACATTTTTTCCTCCCTCAATGATAACTGCCGACCACGATTAAACTTATTTTTTAATTTAAACTTCTTTCAATTTGTCTCTTAGATGCAAATTTGTCGGGAACGATTTGTTCTTTCGCGAATAGAGAAGATCAATGTCATTTGTACTTTGTACAGAGAACCCCGAGCTTACTTCCTCTTTTTTTTTCGGAAACAGTCGTTTGAGATATGCGAGAAAGAAAAAAAAAAAGTTCAGCTATCGTGCTCGTTGTGTGGTCGGTATTTAGCACGACCTTGAGATGTGTAACAGATTTTGGTGCAAGGAAAATAGCAGTAGCAGCGCTAACGGTGGAGCGAGAGAGAGAGAGAGAGAGAGTCTTTCACGTTTTCTTATGGCGAAGATGCGTGTACCATGTGACGAGAATGCGAGAGAACAGTTGAAATTTTCGAACGGAAATTTCTCCGAGACCATTAGTATCCAGGGCAAAAAAAAATATCCAAGCTTCGCATCGATGAATTCTACGGAGCCTGAGACTTTTTTTTTTCTATAACAAACTCAGCTGTCTATGCGAAAATTTGTGAGGTCATGTCGACCGTGTGTATGCCCTTAAAGATTATCTTTCGTCTCGTATTATTTTCTCTAGAGCGCGGATCGAGATTTTCTCTCCTTCCTATTCGTCTGTCCGTCTTTATCTTGCTTTCTTTCTCGGGCCGTTTCCTCGTTGCGATTTCCAACGCGTTTGTCGCGTGTATCTCTCACCGAGGAGATATTCCACTGTCCTTTGCATCCCCTCTCTCTCTCTTTCTCGATCTCTTTCTCCCTCGCCCCCAATCTCTCTCTCTTCCCCCCCCCCCTCTCCCTCTCTCCTCGGACACAATGCGATCGCTCGTGCCTACGTGCGATTTCGCACACGTGTGAATGCGTGCGCGCGTGTGTGTGCCTCTCTCTCTCTCTGTCGAGAGCACGCATCGTGATCGATCGAACTCCTGTTTTTCTTCTTTTCACCGCAGGATCCCCCGTGCCACACGAGCTGTCCCATTCGTAATTGTCTCCTCGAATTGAGCGGGAAAGTAATTTCTCGAAAAGAAGAAGAAGAAGAAGAAAAAATGTTGGAAATCTTTGAAAATGTTCGTTAAAAAAAATCGCACCCTAAAATGTCCGTCTTTTTTTTTTTTTTTGCCTGTTCGCAGAAAAAGCGAAGAAAAGAGGAGCTTCGGGTGCACGATGAAAACGCGACGAACGGGCTCGATCCGTTCGACGATGGGGACGAGGACAAGCTCAGAGAAATGGCCAAAGGTTTCGAGGCCAAATACGTTAGTACAAAAAACAAAATCAAACACTTTCCGATGCTCTGTAAATGTCGATTTGATTCGCGCGTTCTTTTTTTTTCGTTCGCCAGGGTACAACGACGGCCGCGAGAAAGCGTCACAAACACGACGATTACGTCGATTTGGGCGCGGGATACGATGAGAACGATTCCTTCATCGACAACACTGACGCTGTAAGGACGAGGGTTTTTTTTTCGTGTTCATTCATCAATTGAAAAATTTCGTTTTTTTTTTCTTCTTTTTTTTTCAGTACGACGAGATCGTGCCCCGCGAGGTGACGACGGCATACGGGGGTTTTTACATCAACAGCGGGCCCCTCGAATTCAAGCCGGCCGACGACAACAGTCCCGTTCACAGTCGGCTCAACAATAACAACAATAACAACAACAACGAGGATGAGGAGGAGGAAAGCAGCGAGGATAGCGGGGACGACGAGGAGGACGTGGGCAATCGCGTCCTCCAGAGAATGGAAAAACGTGTTCTCAGCTCTTCCGATGATGACGATGACGAGGACGATGTCGCGTCCGGCGATCCACCTCGGAAGGTGCCCAACAACGATACTTTATAAAAAAAAAAAAAAATTAAAAAAAAAACAAAACGATACCATTGCACTCTTTGGGACGAAAAAGAAAACAAAAAAAAAACATCTCACTTCGAACTTGCAGAAACACAGAGCCGAGGAGAACGGCGAGAAAAAATCCAATCACGATAACGTAATGAAGAAAAAGCGAAAGGCGGATTCTTACAACTCGAGCAATCCGAGCAACCAACAGTGCGATTACGTCGATGGAACGACGGAAAAATCTTTTATCGACGACAAACGCGAAATACTCGATGTCGAATGTTCCTCGGGTAATTTCATATTCTAAGAAAAGCAACAACAACGACGACAACAAAAAAAAACAAAAGGCATAATCAGGTATCTGGATTTTGTGATGTAACGCTGTGATGGTTGACGGCTTACAGAGGATCAGGAGGAGAAGAAGAGGGCGAAGTACGAGCACAGCAGCAAGACGAAGATAACGAGCGTTGAGAAGAAATACGAGCAGAAGAAGATCGAGAAGAAACTGGATTTGAAGCGTTTCGAGAAGAAGCCGCAGCCGTCCAGCAACGGCCTCGACGTTAAGAAAATTGATATGAAAAAATTCGTCGGTAAGGAAAGTAATATTGACGATGCGATCGAGAGCGTCGTCAATGCCGGCAGAGCCGAGGACGAGTCGAGCCGTGACACAATTGATTCTGGGAAATCGCATTGTCTCGCTGGTACAGAATCCGAGTGCGAAGAGCTCGAAAAAGAGGAAACACCGCTACCCGACCAACTGCCCGATGACGTCAAAGATGTCGTCAACAAGCTCAAACTTAACGCTGACAAAAATCGCGAAGGCAAAACTAAAATATTCGACGACAATTTCAACTCTATTCTACTCACGTGAGATTCGCTCTTTTTTTTTTTAATTTTTTCTTCCATCAATCGTTAGAATACAGAAGTAACATTTTCAATATCCGAACGTACGCGAGTGAATTGTCTTTACGAATTTGCAGCTTGGAAGAAAAATTGCGCATTTTACAATCGCCGGCAGTCCGATTACTCACGTACGCTCATCTGGCGCCGTTTCTTCGATGCAACAAAGCGACCCTGGCAAATCGCGCGAAAAAGCTCTGCCTTCAGGACGCCGACAGAAGAATGAAAGATCCGCTTCACAGGTACGATTCCCGCTCGAAAAGTTGACTTTCTTTCTCTCTCTCTCTCTCTCTTTCCATTCTAGCCGGTGTAACGTGCTATTTACGGATATCACCCCCGCTGTTTTAGTGTCCCGATGTTTCAGGTTAAAAGTCATAATTGAAAACCTGATGCCAGGTGTCGTCGAGAGATACGTCAAGGAATGCCAGCGAGTCGCCGAGGAAAAGTGAGTCGAAAAATTCTCGTCGCGATTCCACTTTTGAAAAATGTGTTTCTTTTTTGTTTTCTTATAAAACCTTCCGGGTGGGAAAAAATAAAGAAAAGGGAGGATAAAACGTTTATTGAGTTTAATGATCGACACGAGTGATGGTACTTGATGACTTATCCGTAATTCCTTTACTTCTTAGCCCACATTTGTACTGGGAGATATATCGATACTGTGGGTAAGCTTCGAAGCAGCCTATTTCGACTCTCCGTAATTTCGGTCGTCTTTGCTTTTTCCTTCTCAAAATTTTGCACTTTCACATCATCGTTATAATTTTCATTCATCTTCCAATCGGTAAATCCGTTGTTTCTTCGCTCTTCTCTAAAGTCCGGCAATTGGTATTGAACGAATATACCGTGTAGAAATTCCATCGTGAAATGAAGTCTGCTCTGCAGATGCTTCTTACGCTCGTTGATTCGTTGAAATGATGCAAAGAAGAAACCATTGACACGAACGTGCATAATAACGTCGATCCCTACTCATTTATCTCGTTAAGCTTGACCCGCTTTTAGAATTCAATATCGACGGAGTGTCTGTTTTCTATTTTTTCCAGGGGCTTCGAGGTCTCGCCGGCCGAGGTTGACAGCAGCGACACCGAAAATTTTGAAAAGTCGAAGATTCCACGAAAAAAGTTTCCATGGTCTACCGAAATAAAGTAAGCGTTCGCGAAAATTCAAGCAACTCTTTTCAACCCGTAATTTGAGATCGCTTCACTTTTTTCTTACACCTACGAACGAAGTCATTTTGGGAAAAATTTGTCCATTTTATTTATTTAAAAAAAAAGGTCAAGTTTGTACGGAAATGCGCCGACTATTGATTATTTCCAGGAAGCTGATTTACGAGATAGCAAGTGGGAGGCGCCACTACTTCGAGATGCAAAACCCAAGAAAGGAGAGTATCGAAACATTCGTCGCGAATTACATGGAATCCAAAGTATTGCCGATATGGCCAGGGGGATGGGTGCGATTGCAGACGCTACTGAAGTATTCGAACCCTGAGCCGGTGTAAGTAACCAAGATACCCTCACACAGCAAAAAAAAAAAAACAAAAAAAAAGTCATCATCACTCGCCAATCCATACTTCTTGGCTTTGAAGGCTTCACGAGACATTATTTTTCAAGCTTCGCCTGTCTATAACCATCGCACGACAGGCGTCTTAATTTCCCAACTCTCCAAGAGTGAATGGTTCGTAAACGAGCGCTCGGAGCGCCCAGTGAGAGGCACTAGTCTAAAGAAAGAAAAAGCGGAAAGAATCTACGAGGGTTTGGTGCATCTAAATTGATCACCTCGGTTGTTCGAATTCATCGAACAGTGGAGCCATTGTCTATGAAAAGTCACTGATTCGCGTGAATATCACGCGGACTCCGTACGATTGTTTCCGTTTGTTCGTTCTTTGTTTTTTTTTTAAATTATATTCTTTTTGTCTCAATTTCATCGTGCGTGTGTTCCTCACACGCGATCGTCATTTCTGTCATATCAAATGTCGCGTTCTTTTCGTTTTTTTTTTTTTTTTCTTTGTTTTGTGTAACATTCTGAGGTGCGAGATGAATTTCGATGGTTTGTTGTTATTTATGCGAAATGTACATTGCCTCGTCGTTGCTATAGGATGGCACGACGATAATTCGAGTGAGAGTGCGAACAAAGTGTGACGCTCTGATAAGCGCTACAATGGCGATTTAATTGTAAAGGAAAAACAAAAACAAAACAAAACAAAAACGCAACTTTAGTATCCGAAATTTGGAGATATTTTTTGTAACGCTAAACGTACATGGTCGGCGGTTCGATCGACGAAAACCACGATCCACATTCTTCATTCCGTGAATGAGAGAACAAAACCAAAAAAAAAAAAAGCTTGTAATTTATACCTACTATTAAACTGTTGGCAAATAATTTAGCTTATTTTCTAATTTCCCTCGCAACGACCTCATTAATCGAAAAAAAAAAAAAAAAGAATGAATAAATCTCGGCACAAGAATCCCGTTGACGGACTCTCTCGCCTCTATCGTCCACGTCATTGAAACGATAAAAAAAAGAAAACAACTTGCTCCGACACACAAAAATTTCTTATCCGTCAAGACGGGTCCTGTCTGTGTTTATGTTGCAGCGAAAAGAGAAAACAGAAAAAGTTACAAGACACCGCGGTTCCGAATAGCCTAAGTACGTCATCGGGTCTTTCGAGCACGTTAGCGCGTCAAGAAATGCCCGGCATCTCGCTCGTCACCGTTGGCTCGACGTGTCAGGAGAGAGCCATTACCCCGACCAATTTGGTCAAAGTTGCAACGGAAAATCCACCGAATTTTGCGACATCCGGCCACAGCTCGAAGCCAAACGAGACACAGCACGCAGAGAGAAAAGCGAGCGCGAAAGGGTGCGAAAAGAATTGCACGAGTCCGGTGCAAGAGAACAATGTGCCCTCGTGCGGCAGGGACGCGATGGCAAAAATCTCGGTCGTACCGACCTCTCAGCTGATCGGCCAGAACAAGCCGGTCAAAACTATGAGTGAAAAATTCAATCCGATGGTTCTTACCAGTGGCTCGTTGTCGATAACGCCCGTCAACGATTATTCGAAAACGTGCGGCAAGTCCTCATTGACGGAGGTGAAAAAAGACGTCGTCTCGATAACGCCTTACTCGGAGCCAATGACGTCGATGACGACGACGACAGTGACAACAACAACGGCAACGACGACGGCGACGACGGCGACAGCAACAACAACAACAACAACAACGACGACGACGACGACGACGAGCTCTGCGGCGAACGATCCCGCAACGAGTAGTGGCGCGACGAAGAGCAATTCGGAGAAGCAACGAACGCCACAAGAGAACAGCATAGATCTCAAGAGCGAGAAGAAAGTCGACGAGAGATCGGAGGGTGCGAGCGGCGGTGAGTTGTGTCGAAAAGCCGAGAAAAGAGAGAAGAGACGCGACAGATGGCACGAGGATAAGCACAGATCGCAAGAGACGAAAAAACGACGAAAGGAACAACAAAAATGCGGAGAACAAAGAGTTCAACAAACGACGACATTGAAGAACGACGCTTTGATTAATCCACAAACGTCGACGCTCACCAAGGAGGAACAGGAACAACGACAAATCGAAGAAACAATGGCAGCTACAAATTTTCTTAGTCAAATAATAAACGACGATCTGCCGTCGCGTGGCGCGAGCGACAAGCGCAAGGAACAAAATATTCTTGTTGACGAGAGTATAACGAACATCATTGTTCAACAAACGAGCGAACAGGACAACGATGTACAGATGGTCATGAGGTCCTTGAAGGAACTTCAGGAACTTCAAGAAATGAAATATTCACC
The DNA here is from genome assembly GCA_963932345.1 of Ophion ventricosus. NCBI lineage: Eukaryota > Metazoa > Arthropoda > Insecta > Hymenoptera > Ichneumonidae > Ophion > Ophion ventricosus. The sequence continues at coordinate 22,912,978 of OZ010722.1, forward strand.
GAGTCATTCGCCAATCGGGGCTCAACAAAAGTCCAACAAATCGAGCCATCAGTACGTTGATTATCAGGACGATTATCCACGTATTTACAACAGAAAAGACGAAAAAATACGTGTCACGAAGGAAGAAACTTCCACGTGGTAATTCGCGACATTTTTCTTTCCTACCGTGGAAATAGGAATAATTTTCCAAATCTTCCAAATTAATACGGAAAACCTGTGAATATTATCACGAAAAGTTAGAATGCAGAAAAGAAGAAGAAGAAGAAGAAGAAAACAAACATTCGCGGTTAATTTTTTCGACGAACATCCACGCCATGTCCGGGATGTGATCAACTTTTCCTCGTAGCGTAATGAAAATTTTCAAGTATTTTTCAAATCGCCAGATTCATTGTACATACGTATACATTTTTAATTTTACCATAGTGTCTCGATCGTCGCGTGTACAGAACTATAAATTATATAACGAAAAATAGTAGATTTAGGCTTTATACTTACAAACACACAGGTATAAAGCGAGAAAGATTTGCAGAAAAGTTCCCTCTCCGCGACGTAACTGAAAATTCAACGAGTGAAAAAAGATCCGGGAGACTCGAGGTAAAAAAAAAAATGAAGTATACATACCGTGTTGGATGGGAACTTTGCCCTCTTGTCGTCGTGACTGACGCAGGATGATTTTAAATCGTTTTTTTTTATGCAATCTTCATTTTTTAAATCCAGAGTGGAAGGCAGCTCGATGCCTTTTTGTTTTTTTTTTTTTTTTTTTTTTTTTTCAAATGATCGTATAGTTTTCGTCAATTGGGGTGTAGGCACACTTTCTCTTCTGTCATGGCGAAACATGCAAATCAGAGACGCGTATTTTAGAAAATGAATTTATTCTCCGATTACGATCTACTTGAGAATCATGGAAGAAACTTGTCCTAATCCAGAATTATTTTACTCCTGTTAATTTTACTCGTCGTCTTTCAATTGCTCGATCGATAATTTTTATTTCATTTTATTGTTTTCCCTCTCGATACGAGTGATCGATTATTCTTTGTATATTTTACGATTCGAGAAAGATGCTTGTACCCCATAACTTCCGTTTTACGCGTTCTACGAATAATTAGTTACGAGTACATAAGATAAGTGTAATTGTACAATTCTGGATCGAGTATGTTTCATCTAAGACGATGTAAAATATAAGTTTTGAATATTTTTTACAATATCCCAAACAGTTATCTACCATCTTCCTGTACTCGCAATGAGAGACATAAGAAAGAAAGAAAAGTTCCGACGTGTCTCCGTCCTTATTCCATACTGAGGTAGACCAATAGATCAATAGCAGCCATCAACAGGGGATAGAAAATTGTGTCTACGATTAGAAGAGTATATAAAAAAACAAAAAAGAAATAAACGAAAAAAGAAACGTTTTTATTTTTGAGCCAATTTTGTCGTGAAATTCTCACGTGGATTTTCCTCATCGAGATCGGCGGCGGTATCTTGTATTATCATATGAAGCATTGTGAGATAAATATTGTAGGCGTTCGCGCCAGTCCTCAGGAGCCAATTGAATTCCGGATCCGTTGCAATTTGTTCCATTTTTTTTTTTTGCTTTTTCGCTGCACCCTTATCGGACACGAGACTTTTGACGAAAACAATTGCAACGCGAGATTGAAACAATCTACTGCCAAGATCTCGGTGTTTTCAAGCCGGAAGTGACGTTCCGAAAATGGTTGATACGTCTACGCGATAAAACATGATTGTACGATTTTTACCGACCGAGCCATATCGCTCGCATCTCGCGCGTCAATCGTGGACTATGAACCAAAACAATCCATAACCTCAAAACGAGCACGTCAATTTCAAAAGTTACGGCTACCGGTGGGTAAAAAAATAAAGTCGTGTATCACAATTTGTGTCTTGGAGAAATAAAATTGTAGCTCGCCGTTCGATCGAATGTATTTGAGGATATACGGCAATGTAGAAAAATCGACCAGATGGACAAGCAAATGGAAAAAATGGAACAATTGCAAACGGCACTGACAGCGATCAAGGTATTGCGCTCGAGCGTCGGTCAAGTTTTTGACTCTCTGGGCAATGGACTGGGAGCTGAACACGGCGAGGAGAATCGGGAAGCAAAGTACTTGGCGGAGCTTCAAGATCTCTTGACAGTCGTCAACACTAATCTTAGGTGATTGTTAATATTTCAACGAATTTCTCATTAAAACCAAACAAGTTTCACCCGACTCGTCACAATACCTACGTTCGATTTTCCAGAGACGTCGAACAATCCGTAAACAGCTTGAATCCACCGCCGGGGCCGTTCAACTTGGCTACGACGACTTACCTGAGTCAGGAGACCACGCAAGACAGACAGGCGCTCTACGGCACTCTTGTCAACAGCTACAAATGGACGGACAAGGTTCACGAGTACAGCAACGTAGCTCAGGCTCTGTTGAACCAAAACTCCCTCAAGCGCTCTTACACCAATACCAGCCGATCCAAGAGAGGCAGGATCCAGACCAGCAGTCACAACGTTCCACCTCAGTAAGACTAGATACTTATCATTGAACATCAAGAGTACGTTCGACTCGGGCTCTTACGCGTTCGCGGCGCTCACGCTTGTTAGCAATGCTGTGGCAAGTCCTTACACTTTCCAGAACTCGATGCCGTAATGGTTAAAATGTATCGAGATGAATGTTAATAGTCGACGAGAAGTTTTTGTAGCGAGAAGCAGGGTAAAAATACCCGATACTTTGTGTACCGTTTGTCCAGGCAAGTGGACGCGTTTTTGGCTGCGTTCGATCGTCAGTTCGCCGACATGACGGTGTCAGTTTCCCGTCCGTTCGCCTCCAACGCCGTTTTGCACATAACGCTGGGTCACGTGATGAAAGCGGTAGTGGCGTTCAAGGGCCTTATGATCGAGAGAGTCGTAGTGAAGGGTTACGGCGAGACGATGGATTTGTGGACCGAATCACGTCACAAAGTCTTTCGCAAGGTCACGGAGAACGCTCAAGCCGCGATGCTGCATTTTTATTCGCCCGCTCTACCCGAACTCTCCGTCAGATCATTCGTGGTAAGATTAACTTACGATAGATCGTCGTCTGTGAAATAATAAATTGAATGATCCTTCGACAGGGGGTGAATCGCGAAATAATTTATTCGAAAAAATGAGTTTCACGATTTTTTTCTTCTTGCAGATGTGGTTTCATAGCTTCAATCAGTTGTTCAGTGATCCCTGCAAGAGATGCGGACTGCATCTTCACAGCGCGCTGCCCCCGACGTGGCGAGAATTTCGTACCCTCGAACCTTTTCACCAAGAGTGCAAACCTTAGGATTATTGGTAACCATTGTATTCTTTTTTTTTTTTCTCTCATTATCGGTTATTGTACATAATGCAAAACGATCGAATTATAATTATGCACTCTGTGATGTGTCATCAATGTTGAAAACTTCAAGTAAACAACAACAAGCACAAAAAACATATTTCCGGCTCTTCCTTTTCAAGCGAATCTTCGTCAACTATTAATTTTTACATGTCATTCGTTTTATTCAATAAATCACGAGCCCGATAATCGGTTTTAAGCTCTGCGTCTGAAAACTTCTCATTATCCCTTTACACGTGACGAATGAAAAAAAAAATCGTCACGAGATTGGCAATAGGCGAATGGCTTTGACAATCTTTTTTGTTTAACCGAACCCCCCAGCCTGCAATGGCGAAGAAAAAGATGATAAAAAAAAATATATAAAAAGATGGTTCCAAATTTCGTTAGTTGGGTTGATGGTTAAATTATCGAAGGATTATAGAGAGGTGAGGTGTCCCTGACACGTACACAGGTACCATTGACCCTCGAGATCGTTGAGTGTCATATATTCCACTTTTTATTTGTTAATATCCAAAATCAAGAGGAATATTGCACATAGGTAGCAATAACAATTGATAATAATAATATTAACGTAAATTGGAACAACTGTTATTATTCTGTAACTTGAGCACGTTTTTTTTTCTTCTCTTTTACTCGAACGTAATATAGTCGTACCTTCTCGAGTTGAAAAATTATATTTAAACATGAAAATTTATGACTAAATTTTTCGGTAGAATTATGGAGAATCCTCGAACGCGCGCAGTGTTTCAATTGTCTAAGAGGTTGAATATTTTTTCCCTAATAACAATATTATATTCAAACTACCCGATATCTCGATGTAAATTTATCGTTATTTATCTTCATCTAGGTTATCTGTACATATATTTAGACCGACCAAAGAACAAATAACGTAGCCTGTTGAAATAAAACCTTCGGAATCGTTTACTCCGTCATTCGCTGGATTTTCCATACGATCGCGCATGGACAGTCTTAAACGAAACAAGATAAAAAAAAAATTATGACAAAAGTTGATGACTCGTTTCTTCGTTGAGAAACTGGCATCTAATGACGTTTAAAATGTTATTTACAGCTCGTAATTTCTTAATTTCAATTAAATCGTCGAATGAATATCAAAGGATGGGAATACATTTCGGGTCACGGGGGGGGGGGGATTATCTTAACGTGCGAGGAATACAAATATCGATCCAATGTGACTTCTTCTGCTTCAGATATTCAGTGAAATAATTACACCTTCGATCCAATTGGTTTTCACTTTGCAGTGTTTTTTTTCTCTTCATTGTTTTTCTTCTTTTTTTTTTGCGTTTTAACTGAAAGCGTGCTTTATAAACATTTTCATTCGATATATAATAGCTCCGGGTTCGGTTATTTAATTTATAAACCTACGTATGTATACCATTCTTTATATCGCTTGTATACTAATTGAGTTTTACAGTAATACTTCGTAATTAGTATCGTCATGTAAATATAATTATAAGTCATTTTTTTTTTCTTCGTATCATGTTTTTCTTCCTTCAACGACCTTTTCACACAACTGTACACATTCACATTTGGAATATTGGCGCTTTCTTGTTACGTGTTTTTTTTTTTTTTTTTTTTTTTCATTTTTTTATATATCTCCTCCTTTTATTTCGTTAGAGCGCAAGTCATTTGAATGGCAGTGAACTTATATTACAATTTGCTTATTGTGATCACTTGCTTGATGGGCCAATCCAAATTTCATAAGGCTCTATCTAAGTCTTGCGTCAATGAGTTTAGTATCAATACAAATCATTGACTCAAAATCTATTTGTGCAATTATTGCTCGTTTTAAGTTACCTAAACTCGACCTTTCACTTCTTGCAATTTGTTTTTTTTTTTTTTTTGAATTATTAATTTTTTTTCTCGTGAAATGTACGTTACACGTTTAATCGTAAGAGACCGGACTTTCGCATTTTATATTTCTTTCTCGTTCTGTGATAACGAGTCCCGGATCTGGTCTTTCTCGCAAAGAAAAATCGCTCGAGAATTATTACATGTTTTGTGCCGGTTGTAAGAGAATTATGAAAAATTTAGCACTCGAACGGTGGTGTGTATTTAATCTTTCGATTCAGAATCCCGGAGTCCCGAACATTTTCGCCGTTATACGTAAGATTCGCGTGGATAAAAAATACGAAATTTGATGTGTAGTATCGACGGGCGTTTGTTAGACGCACGCTTTAGTTTTGAGTCGACAATAACTGCAAAGACTTCCCCCCCCCCCGTATTGTAATCCCGCGTGTAAGGTTATCATTACGTTCGTGACACATCAAAAATTGTTAATCTTTATTATTTTCGTGTTTTCATTTTCTCGTAAGCCTATGGTAATGGTTGAAAACGGATATGCTAGCTTTTTATTTTTCAACTCGGTCCGCAATTATTGTACAGCCATCGTCCAAATTCGAGAAGCACTTTTGGCTTCTCGATCTCTCTGACGTTTTTTTTTTTTCTTTCCCTTCTACCCAATGTGACGAAGTTCCGTTTGTTATCACCTTTGTTCCTTTAGGGTTTCCGACGTTAGCATCTTTTCTCCTCGTTTTTTTTTGTTTGTTTGTTGTATGCATGCCTTCTATCACCTATTAGTCCTATGGCGACTAATCCTAAGATCTTTAATAGTAATATTCGGAGATTCTTGATATACCACAAAGGATACCTATGCTTAGCATATATATCGATCTTCCAGTTTTTCAAACTTATATTTATTAATAATCTCACGATTTTCCTTCACGTTTTATTCCTTTCGCCCTTCGTCCTCTGCTCCGTGACTTTACGCCTGCGACCTTAAAGCCCATTTTTTGTTTTGTTTTTTTTTGTTTTTTTTTATCGCCCGCGTACTTTTCCTCTTTACTAAAGTCTCGTTCTCTTTTCAGGTTTATTGTGGTCGAGCATACAGGGTGATTCGCAGCTATCAGGTTTTCCCTTCGCGAGCGTACCGGCTGGGCCATTGCGAGGTCAAAAGGCTTTGGTTTTTTTTTTCTCGTGCTACTCAGAGTTACTTCTTATTTCGGTTGAATCTTAGAAAATGGAAAATTGCTTTGGTGGTAGTTTTTCGTGTTGCTCGAATTGGAAGGAAAGAAACCGAATGATGCCACATTGAAGTCGAGTTCACATAGAAAGTGCCATATATATGCGTTTGTATTGTGTGTGTGTTTCTGTGTGTGTGTGTGATTGTGTAATAATTTTGCAGTATACAAGTATATACAACTATGTACATATAAAGAAAGATCTAGCAAATGACTGAGTCCTTTAGCTTTTCAGAAAGTATCGAAGTATTTTCTATCCTTCCCTCACATTTTTTTTTTCGCCCGGTTCATTCTTCTGAGTGAAATAACGCAAAGGCCTGATAGAGCGAGACGGAAGTTCGCATCATTGGAAAGCAATGGAAATGCATTTTTTTCGGACCTTTTTCGTCTAGCAGACTTTAAGTAACAAAATTAATTGATCATTTTTTTTTTTGAGATGCTGGAACGAAGATCTGCGATCGAGGCTTAAACAAAATATTCTTGTAATAATAAAAATTAATAAGAAAAAGCAAAAGTAATTAAATTAACAATCCAAAACTGACAGAGTTCTCAAAGCTGTAAAAAAAAAAACGTCAGGCATTTCATTGCAAATCCTTCATCGCGAAAGTACCCGGACAATTTGTAGTATGTTCGTCTAAAAGTTCCGGAAGTCTACGGAATCTCCGATATATATTTTTTTTTAATCCCTACGCAGTGCCCTTCGACGTGAATATCCTTTCTCGCAGGTTTTGCCCCGAAATGTTCCGCTCCACCAACAATTTTTCCATTTCCTTGTAGTCTTTAAGAGATTTCGCGATAGAAAGTCATATGTATGCGTGTAATTTTCGAAAATAGGGATAAGCGGGCCGTGTACTTATTTTTTTGTCGTGTCGTAATATCTCTGCGAATTCGTGACCGGAAGTGGCGATAAGTCACGTTTTTTTTGGATATCTTTATTTTTGACGAATGTATATTAATCTTGAGCTGGAGTGGAGTGTTTTTTAAATCGATTGTTTTAGTTTAATGAGAATTGGAGATACAAGCAATCTTCTCAACAAGATGGAATGTGGAAGAACGCTATGCTGCTGGATTTTTCAATTTTCTCTCTCGTCCTTTCTCACTCTCTCTCTCTCTCTCTCTCTCTGTCTCTCTAATTGAAATTTCGTTTATCCCTCGAGCACTTCGATCGAGAATTTTCATAATTTGACCTATTTTTGTTTCTGTGTTAATCTTAAGGACTAAGACTCGAAGTAGCACGTGGTTTCTCGATTCGGCTCGAGTCTCGGTAGAAGAGCGATATTTGTAGCGGCGCAACGAAGACTATTCCGCAGAAAGGTGGCGCACGCTTTGCTCCTCTCGGTTATTATTTCGTAGAGATGCGTCTCGATCTCGTGGCTCGAGGTACTCATTAGAAGTGGCAGCGGTATCGGTGTGTTCATTATCATAAAATTGCCAATATTAAGAGGAGTTTCCCATTGTCAGACACCGCTGTTCGGAAAGCGTGGCGGGGGAAGCGGGGGCGGTGCCCTCTCCGGTTGAGCGGGAGCGGTGGAAGAACGTTCTGATCCAGCTACAAACACAACTGTTGCATAATTGTTAATTAGGCTTTTCCATTTTGCACTCCAATTTAACGTTACTCACATACAAAACTTCATCTTGACTATATCTTCTCTCTCTCTCTCTTTTTTCTTTTTTTTTTCTTTTACTTTCTTTTGCACCAGAATCCAGACACATCAATTTTTCTCACTACGCTCACATCGATCTACGATTACTTGTTGCGGTGGTTGAGGCTATTTGGCGCATCTTTTCGTGAAGAGAACTGTCGTGTCAGGAAGATTGGAGTAGAGGAGGCATTTTTTTTAAATTCAAAGCTAACGCGTCTCAACTGAACTTCTTGAAGCTCTTGTTTTTCGATAATAAAAAAATCATGAACATTTTACAGAGGCTATTTTCAAAGCAGCCTTTTGGAACCATCGCCCAATGTCCTAGTGACAGGACTTCATCTTAAAACTGACGTCAAAGTTTTGAATTACGTGGCACGTCAGTTTGACACTTGGACCGAGTCTGCGTTGACACTTTTCATTGCGATGCACTAATTTTCATCTTACATTATCAGAGTGGGTTTGTCTTGCAGCCTTTCCCATTCTGGACCTTCGGAGGTTTCGTTCGAGTCAGAAAAAAAAAACATACGTCTGAACTAGAATTATGAAAGTGAAACTCCGCAAGTGTGCGCGCAAAATAGCCTCAATCATGACCAGACTAACGGGAATACAAATTCATCTGCACATAATATCATCACATTCTCGTAAAACTTTTTTCACTTTCTTCCCATCGCATTAACGTTCAAATACGGAGGAAAAAAAAATCGCGTTTAGTGCTTCGATAAAAATTGAATGACTTCTTTCACATCGTAGGACGACTATGTGCTAGGAAAATAAAAACACACCTTTTTTTTCGTTTATCACGTACAGGAGGCGACGTTCATTTAGGCAAAAGAAGGAGAGAGAGCCACATGCGGAGCAAGCTTTTTTTTTTTTACGACAGAAATCATGCTTCATTTCAGACGCCTAGTAATTCGATGATTCGTCGTTTGTTGCATTTTCGTTAATGAAAAAAAAAAAAACGGTAAAGATACTAAACGTTTCTCTATATCCCCTCCCGAACATCCCGAATTAAATAAATAAATGATAATTCAACATAACACACTGTTTTTCACGTTGTTGGCTTATTGTACCGATAGAAATTAATGGCAAAGATTCGTCATCGCATACAATACTCGTACGTATGTACACCGGCGTTAAGACTCAGGATCACAAAAAAATAATAATTTTTTTCAATTATTTTCAAATGGCTGTTTCTACGCGAAAAATAATCGTAAAATAATGCCTAAAAAAAAACAATTAAGCTCGAATCTTCCTGTTGTCGGATCATTAGCTGTCCATTTTGTATCCTTCAGGATGGCCTTTAATTTGGACATTTGAAGGCTCGAGCTAGAAACTCGTTTTTTTTTTTGTTATCACGTATACAAATCGCTTCATGGTAAGAAAATTGAATTCCGTTTTTTTCCCTCTTTTGCAGATAGTGTGTGGGTGTCTGTGTGTAACGAAGAGCTACTACGGAGGCCAGTGATTTTTTTGTGTATGTACAGAAAACAATAAAAAAAACAGCAGAAATGCACGCGCCTATATAACGCTGTATATCGTAATTATATTCAGAGACAATAAATCATGAGATATGACACATGAGCGAGAAATAAAAATTGTAGATGTGTATCTAATGATGAAAAAAAAAAAACCTCGTATGCTCAAAATGAAATTCCATTTTGACGTGTCGCAAGAATTTTTTGTTGCCAAAATTCGCGCGTCTCAATAAAAACGTAAAGAATGAAAAATTATTGATCGTACTCGTAACCAAATAAAACCCACGATTACATTCGTTTGCTTCTTAGGCCTAAACGATGTCTGAAAAAATATTACAAGCACGAGAAAAGGAAGAACGAAAAAAAAGAAAAAAAAAATAATACACGACTTTTGCAATCAAGAATATATCAAATGGATTCCAGTGAGACTACGTATGAACAAATTCACAAACATACAGAGATAATAATATAGGTGACATGCGGATTGTAAGTAAACAATTGGGTGAAGGAGTTGGGAAGATTTGTTGGATACTATTAATTCACGTATGCGTAATACACAGCAAACGATTCCTCCAGGCTTGATTTTTTTTTTCTTTTTGTGGGACAGCTGCAGCTCTTTTCTTTTTTTTTTTTGCTCTGTGTCCACGTTTCATTGTGACAGTAGATTGGCGAAAAATAATAATGGAATATCCACGGGAAATAATAAGTGGTCGAGCACACACGGTGATGTTCGATAAAAATATTCATTCGTTTGAAAGTCTTTCGATAAATTATAAAATGTGTTTCTATATGGAATAACGATGAAGTAGCGCGTTGATGAATCTTGATGCAATTGTTTCAAAATGATGTATGGACATGAGATGGTGAAAAGAAAACGCATCTATGGATCTGTTTGCATTTCCTCTGTTTTTTTTTGTTATAGGTTTATCGGCTTTTTTGTTGTTGTTATAGACGAACGTGGTTTACGAATTAAAAATACACGTGTAATTTGGCTATAGATGCATGTCACATCGCATTAAAGAGTGTTGTGCTTCAACTTGTGGGTGTGCTGTTACAATTGGCAACGGAAAGTGATGTTGAGGCAATTGACGGCATAACCGCGGCTGGTCCGAGCTGCTAAATTTTTCAAAATTATTTTTTATTCACTTTTAGCTATTGAAATCCTTCAATAATTATTTTGACAAATATTTCACCATTCAAAAAGTATTAAAATCATACTTCTAGTCTTACGAATAAATATTGATTAGTAATATTACAAAGTTTTTTTAAAGATAAACACAAATCGTTAAAGATAAGTAATTGTTTATTTTTTTTTTTCATAAAATGACACGAGCTACCTCTTTAAATTCCAATAGTTATATATACGAAATGTAATTTGACATAATCCGTGGCAGGAAGTTAAAAAAAAATTCTTCATCGAATTCAGCAGTCTCGCGACTAGACCGAAATACCGTTGATCGACCCTAATCGTTTTATTATTTTCACGTTTTAGAAAATAACAATACAAACATAGACGAAGAGAGAAAGCGGTTTCCACATAGTGAAAATTAGTGAACGATTGATTTTTTTTTTTTTTTACTTCGTGTCTTACACTCACGCACACGTAAATTACACACATGGGTAACGAGTGTGCTCTTCTACGGTGTTTTATGTTTTTTTTTTAAACTTTTTATTATCATTATCGTGTGATGTGACTTTTTGTGTTTGAGTGCGTTCGCGTGAAGAAAGTTTCAGCGTACAGTGCACACGGAATCATTTGACGAAGTAACCAAACGATTATTCTTGCGATACGTGTTTCAACATTGATTTTTCTTTGTTTTTTTTTTTCATCTGGGCTCATAAATCTGTGTCTGCACGAAGTGCAAAAATACTTTTTATTTCAGAAAATGCAAAAGGTAATTATTGTTCTAAAATAAATTGTGGCAAAGAAAAAGAGCAAAAAAATCATTGTAACGTCTGCCAAAATATTTTTCGTATTGAGAACATTTTCATCGAACAGAGATGGAAAGGAAGAAAATTGTAAAGAAGAAACTTATTTTCGTACCGTCACGTACTCAATTTCGTTAAAAAAAATAAAACAAAATTTGGAGTAATTGAAAAATTAATATGGATTTTCTGAAATTAATATTATTCTGCACTCAATACGTCGACAAATATGGGCCGGTATTTGAAATTATGCGTAAAAAATCATTGTGAAAAAAAAAAGATATCGGAACAATAACGGGAATGGTATTTTGGAAATAATTAAACGTGGTTATTTCACGAGGGAGGACGTGTCGAAAACAAAATCTCGGTTGATACGTAACACATGGGTGGTTAAATTGTTTTCAAAAGACCTTACCAGATTCAATCGTTGTCAAGTGACATAGTTTTTTTTTTTTTTTTGCGTCTACCTCTCTCTTCTTCTAGTTGAGAGTAAGCAATCCGAATAATTGTCCGCGTTGCGAAGGGAAAGTGTGGCCAATCTAAAAATTCGTCACGTTGTATAATGTTAAGTATATTTCGAATGTCGTTTGAAATCTCGAACCGTTCTTTTATTTCGTCCTTGATGCCCCCGGCACTCGTTTAAAGTTTCATCGAAAAATCGAGCACAGTGGGAAAACGGATTTGGCGAGAGAATTGATTGAAAAAAATAAAAAATAAACATTAACTAACGAACAATTAAAAAAAAAAAAAGAATTGTTCCCCAGTACTCAATATTGTCAATTTTCTTTATCGATTCAAAAAAACCCGAACAGTTTCAAGAGCACCTCCAAATCTTGAAAGTTAAAAATTTAAATGTTGGATTGTTTATTTTTGAGATTTTTTTAAACCTAATTTCTCCAGTCACTCCTCCTGATTTTTAATTTAAAAAAAAAAAATTTAATTCGATTACAATTCGATAAATTATAACTTTTTTTTTTATTGCGTTGCAATCTGTTTTCCCAATGTTGCGGTAATTTTTCCATTTTCTTTTTCTAGACTTTGCAAATGATTATAATTGATAATCTCGTACCACGATGGAAGGCAATGCGTCTCGAGGAAGCCGCGAGGTGAGATCGCTTCGCACAAGCAGCAGGGTGTTTAGCCTATATTTCGGGGTGTTTTTCTTTTTTTTAAATCGAAGCTATAGCTCCCGGCGTGAAACGCGCGAGAGAGACAGAGAGAGACAGAGATGCAGCCTGGTAGAGACACAAGTCGTATACAGAGATGTGTGACTCTCGGTTGTATTTATATTCGTGCTACACAGCCCTACAGCCAGGTCTGAGGAATTGTTTGCCTTGTTGATGGAATTGGTGATAGTGACAGGTGGTGGTGGTGGTGATGGTTGTGGTGGTGGTGGTGGTGATGAAACGGGTGTTCTCGGTCAGGTTGACGGGCCTTACATGAGTCAGGACGTGGCTTCTCCTCGGCAACCATCAGGGCTGCGCTCTCGGCCGGTGGTATGTGTCCCTCTAACGCATTCACACAGTTTAGCATGCTCCTGGAAAACACCACGCCGCTATTCCAAATTGCCACTTTTTTTTTCCTTTCTCGATACATTTGCTATTTTTTAAATATTTTTTTAAATTTTCAAACAATTGCTTCTCTCCGAGTCTTTTCATCGGATTATTTTCTTCTCTCTCTTTGTCTCTTGCTCCCACATTTCAAGTACCCGTGCACAATAGTGGCTGTACGGACAGCAACTATTGGGCAACTTGGTCACCCGTAGTACAGACGTTACATGCATCGATAGATTTGACCAATTTTATTTCCAAAAGGATCCTCTTTTACGATTTATCGTGGGGACTTTGCGACGACCTGCCGTTTCGTTATTCGGCTCATTGGGTTGTCCGTTTCTTCCCGGCAATCATAGTGGCTAGAATTCTACCAAATCCCGGATACTGAGTTACTATTCTTTCTCTACTATTTCATCGTATGGAGACGTTTCAATGAGGCCCAACTGGACTGGCACTCGAGTCGAAACTTCAACAACGTATTCATTGTTGTCAATTTTGCGTTTGGGTGTCCAAGTTAACGGGGTCTACCCGATCGCGCGTCATTGGCAAAAGCCGACACGATGAGGGTCGCTTTTTACCGGGAGGACATTGTACGTCAAATTTTTCAATTAATACATGAAAACTGCATGAACAGCTCTTTAACATTGACGCCTGTCGAAAGATTCCAACAATTAATCATTTACAATGAACAATAAAAAACAAAATATTTCGCTTCGATATGTTTTTCGTGACTCTGTCCAGGAAACATTAAATCGTGGATACTAAACTCTCCCTCCTTTGGGGTAATATATCATTGTCAAACAAATGAATGGTAAAATATTCGGGAATCAGTGTGTCATTTCACAGTTTCTATTTTCATTCAATCCTGTATCGTTCAAGAGATATGCTTGATTACGTTTCGCTGGCCCCTGTAGTAGATGTAAGATAAACTATTCTTTAACCTACCCGAGGCCCGGCGTACTGTTTTTGAGAAATTAAAAAAAAAAATCATTAACTCGTGCAGAGGCACTTTTCAAAAATTTAACATTGTTTTTAACATTTGACACTTGTGTCAAGTCAAACTTAGATACCTTTTCGTTACGGATATATTAATGTTTGCACTTGTAGCTCTGCATGACCGAATGATTTTATTCCGATGTCAGTGCAATGGGTCTGCCTTCAATTTAGCCTTTTCCATTTTAAGCTCTCGGACGGAATTCATTCTCATCTTGCTACCGGCTTCAGTACTTTTCTCAATCAACGTTTAAAACGGCATTTCAAGAAAATCTCATAGGAAATTAATCATTTCTTTCCAATACCTCATACGAGTAGAAAATAATGTCGAATGGTAAAGTATAACCGATGAAAAAAAAAAAAATATACAAACAATAACATTGACACTTATCGGTATTGCCGAAATATTCATACGAGTATTTATTTTTATTTTTTTAAATATTCAACTGAGTGGTGTTTCTTTTTTCTTCCTCGTGTAATTAGTTTGTGCGAAGTTTATAACTTTTCGTCTGCTAAAGATTTATAATATTCCGTAAGACATAAGATCGAGCTAAAACACCACTAATTAACGTTGTCGTACGTACTTCATTTTTTTTTTTCCAGTGTCTGAGATAATCGCAAGTCTTTGTTTGTTTGTTCATGAACGAGACCACTTTTATTCACCGCGTGAGGTTAGAATTGTTTTTCGTTAATGCCTTCTTCCGATTATATTAGTATTTTTTCTGTAGCTTGGGGATTGCTGGCAGTGATGACGTCAGATAGGACCGTCTCCTTGCTAGAGTAAGTGAAGAGCTCCTCTTCCCTGCAATATAACAACGTTACATCGACCAAGGCCCCTCAAAATTTCTATCTTTTCTTCAAATTATATCGTACAGATTTCAACTCATTCAAGCAATTCTCTCTCTCCCTCTCTCTCTCTCTCTCTCCTTTTGTCTCAACCTCGCTCTCTTCCATTCTTTCCCAAAAAATTAATCATCAAACGACTCGATCACTTTGCCAATAAATGTATCATCAGTTACTTAGAATTCGGCGAATTTTTCGGCAAAACCTCGACGGCGTACCAAATACTTAAAAAAAAAAAAAACAATTAACAAGTGCCATACAACGATTATCGAAAGAATATTTTCTTACGAAAAATAAATAAAGGTTGTGAAAGAAAAAAAAAATAGAGAAAACATACGTTCGATTGCAAAACATACGCTCGAATAAGCGATATATTTTTTCGCGTATGCTTTCTTTTTTTGCAGCTAAGACGACGACGACGACGACGAAACCAACCCACTCTTACGCTCGAAACTCGATTGTAAAAAGTCAAAGAAAAATCTATTTCATTAATATTCAATTGGACATAAGAAAAAGAAAAGTTTAAATATATTACGTATAAGCTCCTAAAACATGCATTCGCACAGACCAGCGCATAGAATGTCGTGCCAGCTATCAATAGCGACATGGAATGTATACCTCTGAAGAAAAGAACAAGGTCCAAAAAAAGTCGATCAACGATTTAAAAAAAAAAAAATACAAAAAAAAAACCTAATCTTAAGCATCATACATGGATTTTTAAATTTTCATCTCGAATGTTCTAAGGGAAGGCATGCGGTTAGAGATTGGCATATTTTTCACATACACTAAACACGAAAAAATTATCAATTCCGAATAAAGTGGAACCTCGGTTTAGGAAAAAATTGCACAGGTTGAACGAGAGCGAAGCCGTCAATCAATAAAACGAATACGTCACGAGCGTATCAATGAAAAGAAAAAAAAAAATGTTAACTAAAAATTTCTACGGTATGTAGCGTGTAGTTTTTCGAAATGATGCCAAACGAGAAACGTATTACAATTGTTATTTCGAGAAAAATCGGCGAAGAATCAGCAATCCGAGGAAAACAGCTCGAGAGCCTTAAATCGAGGTCCCACAGTATTAGTGGGTATTGGTAATAGTGTTCGATTTAAGGTGGAATAGGTCAGCGATTAGGATCCAATGACTATTGCACCTATTATCGTTTGATCACCGATTCCATCCAGAATTGTTAATTGCTGTCCATTCAAATGAAAAACGCTAACCAAAGTGAGAAATTTATTGGTTATGGAAGTTCAAGTGTCATTGAATACGCTGTGATTCCTCGGATCCTAAGGAATATCCAGGTACGTTCATCCCGATCACCGGAGTCCGTATTCGCGAGGTCATCTTTCGCGTTGAACTGGCCATATTCTTCTCGAGTTATCGGCGACATCAATTTCAGAGTACTCGCCCATCGATATGTCGTTTCCGAGGTCCAGATCGTGAAGAATCTCATCCTCGGAGTCTAGCTCGACGCGACGACGCCGTTGTCGAAGCCCAGTTCGACAACGATATCGGTCTCGGAGTCCAGGCCGACCAGAATTATACATTATGAAGTCGTACGCAATAATATGCGCTACCGTTGGTGCCCAGATTCACGACGATTTTCAGTTTCGACTTTTCACTGCTTCGTTATTTCGTTTCCCGAAGTTTAATTACGATTTTCTTTGGGTCTGTACTTTAGAAACTTCACTTCCGGTTTTGTGACGTGACAATAAAAAAAAGCGGAATCTTCCACCTCGTCAAAGTTAATAATTGCAGTGTCAACCACCGTTCTAGCGACGTCAACTTTATCAGGGACCTTGTGGCTCTTGAACTTTACGGTAGGGAAAAATAAAATAAATTCCATCGCCTTGGACCTTAGTGTTAGGATCAACCCGTCATTCAAAAACAATACCGTCCGTCATTGTCTGTGATCTGGGCTCCGGAAACAACGTTATAATCGACGTACGCTCGACGACGTCTGGAACTTGGACTCTGAGAGCGAGACCAACATCGATCTGGACCTCGTTGAGGTGCAACGATCAGCGTATTTAATGACATTTGTACTTCGCTCACTGATCAACTTCAAACTTTGCTTAACGTTCTTGCGATTTCATTGTTGTCTAGCGTTAATCTTGGCTCGCATTCGTAATTGACTCGTTATGTATTGCCAATTCCCGCTCAAGTGATTTAATGTCAATTCAAATGTCATCGGTATGGAATAGGATTGGAGAAATTTTGCTGGGAAGGCAACAAAGGCAAAAAAGAAAAAAATGAAAAAAACGATGTAAAATCAATGGAGCAATTAACAATGGATTTGAAATTCAATGAGTAACTTCCGATGAAATTGGCAATAGAATAGAAATCAATGACCCATTGCGATGGTCATTTGGCATAGATCAGCACATGGAGCAGAACTGTAATTAAATACGCCGATCTCTGCATGCGATTGATTGCAAAAGTCTCCGGGCTGTATCAAGTGTTTTTCGGGGCTCTTATGTAAGACTGGACTGGTTGACGTTGAGTTACTGAAAATGGTTTTGTTTTTTTCTCTTTCTTATACATTATGCATATATATGTGTATATATATATATATATATATATATATATATATATATATATATATATATATATATATCGGGGTGATCCTCGGCGGGGGTGTCGGTGAGTTCAGACGTCATCGCGACCACCGAACGAGTAATAAACATTTTGAAATCTTAGTATCGTCTCTTGTCTCAGTTTCAGTTACATGGCATACCTGCAGAACTTGGATTACTTGTAATTTGATAAGTCACGAGTTTTCTCACATTTTTTTTCATGTTCTTTTTATCGAAGCAAACACTCTGACGAGAATTCGCCAACACTCCCAGTAAAGATGACCCTCGTATATGGAGCTAGGCAATAACTGTTAGCACCTCGAGAATCGACGAATTTATTGCAGCTAGGAACAAAAAAAAACATCCTGCAAAGGTTGTATAGTTCGAAAGAGGCTTCATTTTTCTTTCAATTTCTTCTACGAGAGCAAACTTTCTCACAACGAACATCGCTGTGATGGCAGCTTTCGATTTTGTTAAAACTCACGCATATCCCATTGGATAAACCGTTTTCCACTGATAAAGAAAAATAAACGTATCTAATAATTTGCGATGCTCTACCATATACACGAGTTTCAACAAAACCGAAATCGATCGCCAAAGTGATGTTTCTTGTCAACGAAAGTTCTCGACCGTCTCTCCACCATTCGACAACCCTTTTGAAACTGGCCAACTTTCGTAGAATTTCTTTGCCCACCGCCGCAGACTCGGAGATATGAGAGGTGCAGAAAGTTATTGCCTCGTCCTGTATGTACAAAAAAAAAAAAAAAAATATATATATATGTAGCGCATTTATAAAAATAGTATATAATATACATGTATATCGAATCGTGAAAATAAAGAATAAAAAAAAATCTCGACCACATAATAGCCCTGAGGAACTTTGCAGAAACTGTGAAATGTACCTTCCACGCAAAAATGGTATGCATAGATAACAGACGAAGTTTTCATAGTAAATAACATACGGTTAGTAGTTGTTCATGCAGCTATGGCAAATTTAAGTAACAATAATATAATTCTCTTTAGCTCTTCGAATTGGTATGCCACGAGCTTTTTTTTTTATCGATACAATAAGAATCTTGTACGTAAGACGTGTGTTTCCTATCTGTAGATGTGTATGCCATGCCAGATATCTTTCAGGTCGGAACTTACAATGTAAACGGTGACTATTTCTTTTCTGTGTTTTTTTTTCTCACTTTCTCATCTAAAGTAGGTACAGCGTGGGATTATTATTATTTTTTTTTCATAGGCAGCTTTCTACGAGAATCAAACTAGGTTACATATTCAGTTGTAGCAACGGGTGAGCCTTCCTTGTTTCGTTCCAACATATATTTTTGATAAAACGTATTTTTTTTTCTTCTTTTCCCCCCCCCCCCAAACAAAAATCGCTAGATCGCGTTGACGCGTTTTTCGAATATTTTCTCATGCACGATGTGAAAAAAGATCGCACATACATATGCAATTTGTATGTACGATTCGTTACTGTATACACGGGTCGTGAATCGTTCGTATACATGGAAATTCGAATAAATTACAAAGCCACCATTGCAAGATGAACGAAAGATTTTTTTTTTCTTTTCTTTCAAAGCAGCACTTACCCATATAGTCTGCTGTCCCGCAAGCTGCTCCTGTTCCAAGAGTAATACAGACAGAAAAGACAATTACGAAAATAATTATCGCACAGGTAAAATCACTTTGATTCACTTCTTTCTCTCACTGTTATTACGCTTTGCCTTGCGACTACTCCAGACGCGAACTAAAAAAAAAAAAAAAACGATAAGCATAAAAACACATAAAAATATGAAATAATATAAAATGTCGAGTAACTTTGAAATAATGATTTATTCGTAAGAACAATACATTTACAATAATCTGGACAAATAATTATAATGTCAATAGGGATTTCGAGGAGTCAGAAAAACGAAAGAAAAATGGTCGTGTCACCTCGTCACCAGCTTTTTAACGTTTTTTTTTTTTTAATAAAAATAAAATATTAATTCTCGTATGTAGGATTGAACAAAAAAAAACATTCGAGTAAATGATTTTTTTTTTAGTTCCAAGTTTCGTTATTGACGTATAAGGACAAAAAGATTCAACGCGACTTGTCGAACTTTGAGTACATACTTTTTCCGCCAGAGAAACGAACGGGAGTGGAGGTACTGATTTTCCATACCGCGGAACATTTTTCGATCAAATCATACGATAATTCAATTACTTGAATGAAAAGACGATAGGGAAAGAAAAATCAAAGAAAAAAATTCTCCGTTTCACCAGGGCGAATCAGAGATAACTGTGAGACTTGCGGTGTTGAGCCCACGTAGTCAGAATTCGATTGATGTAAATGTACCTTAGGGTACGAATAGAAACAAATATATCTTTATATTTGTACAAATTTATGTTCATATACACGAACAAATTAAATATATATATATATATGTGTATATGTATATATATATATATATATTGTGTTGTGCATTCGATGTCGTGTACTCCGTTCACAATAAAAACATAACGATTCAGTAATAGTAACAACAAACGGTCCGGAAATTTGCAAAGCTATCTTTCAAGAGATTTCCTCGTGTACGTACTAGGTATCTCATCGGATTGTTTATTTTCGTCATACCTGTCGTGACCGTGCCTGAATAAAGCTAGAATCTCTTCGAAGGTCTTGTTTTTGGTCTCGGGAACCTTCTTGTAGGTGAAGATCCAGAAAAAGGCTAGGCATGCGCTGAACGGTAGGAACGTGTAATTATCAAGGCAATCCTGCGAGCGTATGAAAAAGAAAAAAAAAACATCGCGTATTAGACCAATTGAGACGACGGTGAATGGTCAGATAAAATCTGATTCTTGTTATAAAGCGCGGAAGAATCAGATGACTCACCATCATGCTTGGAAAAGCAATGCCAACGATGAAGTTGGCCATCCAATTGACGAGGACAGCTATAGACATTGCAGCTGGCCTTGGGCCTTGCGAGAACAATTCGGCGGTTATCATCCACGGTATCGAGCCAGGACCGACCGCGAAAAATACAACAAAGCTGAGGGTCGATACGACCGAGAGATAGGACATCCAGTCTATCATTTCCTGTACGTAATTGAAAAACTCCTATCAGGCCGTAGAATCGAGTTCTTCTTTCCTGATCAGCTGGAGGAGCTATTTGAGACTTTTACTTAAAATATCTTAAACGAAAACGCTACGATAATGCATGCGTGATTGTAAATTATTATTATTCTTTTTTTTTTTTCGTGTTGTGCAGCATGCTCGTCTCAATCCTGATACAAAGTGATCCGAGTGTCGAGTGTTAAATTTCATCGTGTGTATACGTTGCTTCGAATGACAGAACGGTAAAGTGCTCTGCTATATTTACAGCGTATATGATTTGTTTGCTTTGTTCATTTTTTTTTTGTTTTCTTTTCCGAGCGGTGTTATTGTTGCTGATTCGAAAGAGTGCCAGGATAAGCTCGAAGCTCCAATTCCTCTCTCTCTAACACTTTTAAAATGGACCGAACTGTTATTTTTTTTTTAATTTTATTTTTGTTACTTTTATGGTGACTGTAGAAGAGAGATTTTTGCAGCAGGTTTGAGCAGTGTAAAAATGGGAGACAAAAAAAAAAAAGAAGAAGAAAAAGAAGAAGTTACAACTCAATATAAATCTCCTCCAGACAGTCACGAAAGAGGTCGAGAAGAGGGAGGAAGGGCAGCGAAAAGAAAACATAACAATAACGCGACTGCTTGAGAAAGAAAATAAATAAAATGTCACATGCGTTGGGCTTGTGTAGATACTGTGTGTGTGTGTGTGTGTGTGTGTGTGTGTGATTTTCTTTCGGCAGCAACGTTGCGCAACGTTTCCGCCATTCGCGGGTAAAATTTCCGGCGTATTGTCGAAGCGTGAAAGTAAATCCGAAAATGAAAATTGTGTCATTTCAGAGAAATGCTAGAAAAATTGTTGAAGAAGCGCATGCGTGAGTGGGGATTTTTTTTTTTTTACCTACTTGATCGAGACTATCCAAAAAATGATTATAATTCGATCCTCGCTATCTGGCCGCTCGTGATACTAATTATAATCATTTTTTTTTTGCTCCCCAAATCGATGATCGTGAACATTTAAATATAATTAGCAGTGATTTGTTCTCACATTTGGTGCAGTGCCGCACTCCCGCTGGCGAGAGGTTGAAAAGCATCATAGCACCCCCGCGCACTCGGAGCGAGTGCGCAGAGTGTCGCAGTTTTCGAATACGTTTCATTACGAGTGGAAGCTATTTCCGAAAGACTAATTTCTTTTTAAACGACTTAATTTCGAGTAATCGTATGAGATATGAGATTTAAAAAAATCCTTTAAACGACCATCATCATCATCATCATCATCATCATGTACATTTTTCGCAAGTTGATAAAAATCCATTGTTCCGGTGGGAATGCGATGCGAATTAGTCGATGGAAAAATGACTTCGTTAGTAAATGAGTCTACTGAAAACCAAGCGGAATATTTCAGAGTGTCTTCTCTAATGATAAATCGATAAAACGTTATACCACGAGACAATGGAAGATTGCGTCAACAGTTTGTTAATTTCGTGGACTAATGAAGAGTATTTCATTACTGAACCAATGCATTTTTTTTTTTGTATTATTCGATTGATTGTCTTACACACGTGATTGGTCGACACTTTGAAGCAGACGTGAATAAAAAAAAAAAAAAAAGAAAGAAAAGAAGATGAAAGCTCTACTCACCTTTATGAGGAACGAAATCGTGATGAATATGGAAAAGATAAACATGCCACCGAGTCCATAGAGATGTAACGTTCGCCTTCCTGTCCTGTCCATTAGCGGGATGGAAATTAACGTCATACAGACCATAATTGCGCCTATACCGATGGTCGCAAACTTGGCACTCTCCTCCGACAATCCGGCGCTTTTGAACAGATTCGTCGAGTAATAAAATACCTGTAATAAATCAAACAAATGAGCTCGTAGGGTGACAATCGGTGTTCGAAAATTCGCATGAAAGAAAAAAAAAAATTAAAAGGATAAAGCGATTAAGGAATAAAACTTACTGCATTGATACCCGAGAGTTGTTGGGAGAGTTGCATGACGACGCCAATAACGAGGGGTGCCCTCAGAGTAGGGCTACATATGAGCTCGGTCATGGAAATTGTCGACTCGGCTAATTGAGCCCGTTCCTCCGCTCTCATTTCCTCTATGTCCTCCTCCACTTGGTTGCTCGCTCTCAGCCTTCTCAAGGCTTTACGAGCTTCCTCTTCCCACTGCTTTGTAATGAGCAAATATCTAATCGATGGAAACAACAACAGTTTTTCTAAATCAGCCACATCAACGATGGATGAAGAGGGTACGATAAAAAGAAGAAAAAAAAAAAAAATGAACACTCGAGAGTGAAAAGAGCAAAATTCGATCATCCACCCAAACTGTGATTTTTTTTTTGTTTTGCTCAGTGGGAGAAAGAAGTGTTTACCTTGGAGATTCTGGACAAATGGGCAGCAGTACTAGCTGTAGTATCGCTGGGCAAATGGCCAGTCCCAAAAGTACTGGCCAGCCATCGTTCGTCCCAAGGATTTGTTCGATGCCCAGCACCTGGGAGACCAGGAGGCCCACCGTAACAGCGAGCTGGTTCACCGTGCCCAGGCCACCTCTAAGATTCAACGGCGCTATCTCCGATATGTACATTGGAACCAAGGAGGTGTTCAAGCCACAATTGACACCGATGACGAACCGCCCGAAGAACAGCATCTCGTAAGACTGTGCTATCTTGGTACAACCCATCAGGCACGCCCCGACGATGCCCAGCACGTTGTTTAGCAGTAAGCCCCCCTTTCTGGTTTTTTTTTTTCCCCCAGTAGTTGCGTGGATTTTCATAATGGACAAAAAAAAAGAAGCGAAAACGTGAGTTGGCGATGGTTGGGTTGTTTTGTTGTTGTTTGTAACAGAAAAAACATGAGTATTGGCGAAGGTTCCTTTTTATGAAGACAAAGTCTCGAGTGATATGTTGAGAAGAGGAATAAAAAGGACATTGCCATTACTGGAAGTTCGTGAGAAAAATTACGAAGTGCGGTTTTCTTTGCGCAAAAAAACAATTGAATAACGTTATTTTTCATTCGTTCCGGAAGTGATTTCACGATCGTTTCAAGAACCGGAAATTAATTGGTGTTCTCAGCATAATCCGATAAAAATTGATGGAAATTACGTGATTAATGTTGATTGGTAATTAAAGAAGTTGAATAGAAATGACTGGAAAATTCGTCGATGTTTCTTACTGACCTGCCAAATCTGTTGGCTATAATGCCTCCGCTAAAACCACCGACCATGCCACCAATCGCGAATATGCTAACGGCCACCGAGTACAGCCTCTGTACAGCCTTGTCCGACAAATCATCTCCGTACCTGTCCTTGTAGACGTCCTTCATAAAGTTTTCGATATTCTATGCGGGCAAAATGTCAAAATTACAAATTGGGACATCGTGAGACAGTGAGGGAGAGAGAGAGGGAGCTGCTGATTGATCGCGGATGTAATTAAGGCAAGAATTAAAAAAAAAAAAAAAAGTAAGAGTGACTTACTCCTTGAGGTGCGTTGATGACTCCAGTGTTGTATCCAAACTGCAACATGCCAAGGACCGCTGCCAGTATCGCATACGACAGGAAGAACGTCAAACCCTGATGGCAAAAAAATTCACTCGATTTATTAACACGCTTTTCACTGGACTGAGCCATTTCGAAAAAAATATTTCTACGACAATAAAGCAATATGAGAAAAATTGAGGAAAAAAAATATTACAAAATTTTAACATTAATTCCACAGATGTTCGGTCGTGACCTAACAAATGAAAAAAAAAAATCTCGATCCACGAGTCTAAAAAAGACGTCTGAAGCGGACCGCGGGTTAACTTAAAATTAACTTAAAATAAAATAAAAATAACACGAGAAAAGAAATAAAGAACAGGCAACAAATAAAAATTAAACATAAAAAAACGAAATCATAAGCACACTCTTTATTAAACGGTATAAATTCGCATAACACAAATTTACAAAATAATAATGTGGTACAAAAAAAAAACCTTGCGCTCAACATCGAATCGTAGCAAAATAATAAGATAAGTAATCGTTTTTTTTTAACGATTACTTTTGAACTAATATAAAACTAATTTTAAAATAATTTAAAAAAATACACACACACACACACACAGCCTCATGCGCGAAATATATTTTTGTCACCTGCTCGAGGAGTCTGAGTTTCCGTCGATGCGAGTGTTCCTCGAGTCGATCAACGTACTCTCTCAGCTCTTCGATTTCCTCCTTGACTTGCTGCACCGTGTCCAGCTCATGCTGTGCGTTTCAATTTATTAAAAGATCATTCTTTCTCGATGTAAAAAAAAAAAAAAAAAAAAAAATCTTACGGACATCGGTCGAATGAAGCATGCGTACAATTGACAAATTTTTAACATTTTTTTCATTATTAACGATCTCCAAGGTAAAAACAGATAAACGATTATTCGCTTTTTTTTTTTTTTTTTTTTTTTGACACGAGACGAATGAGTCGTACCCTCATGACAGCCATGTCACGTTTGACCTCGCTGACCTCGCTCTGGTAGGAGTCAACACTTTTCGTGAGCTCCTGCAGCTGCGTTCGTATTTCGCAGAGTGCGACGGTCGTCTCCAGCTGGCGATCACCGCGCTGAAGCTCGTCCAACTTCGCGCTCAAGTTCATACTCATAACGCTGACCTGTTTCTGCAGACTGTGCACACAGAGAGACAGACGCAAAAAACAGACAAAACGGGAGACGAATGAATTTTTTTTTGATCTTTTTTTTTTTCATTCCTACTTTCCGAGTTTTCGTCTTCACTTTGCTAAGCTCGCAAAATTCTTCGCACTTTAAGCGCTTGAGCAACGATACACAACGAGGCGATAAATATATCGAATAAATTAACGAAGGAATAAGAAAATGAAAAAAAAAATAAAATAAAAAATAAACACGGCTAGAATTATTTTAGCTAGTCTCTAGGATGCTGTGCACTAATGTTTTCGCTAAAAAAGAAAAAAAAAAAAAAACAACTGCCGAGCATATTTGCAATCGTATTGTCCGAACGTATAATTTTTGTTATATTTATTAAAATACCATTTTCCATCGTTATCCCTATAATATTATCAATTATATGTTAAGAATAAACAATAATATTCTCATAACGTAACATTGTTCTATTGATTTTCATTTTGAAAAAAAAAAAAAAAAATCTCTACAGCTCTGCGCTAATCTACAGCAAGGACATTTTATTCAAAGCACTTTCGTCGCTCTGTTATCTCTCGAAGTTTTGACGGGGGAGAAAAACTGGCACTTGCAGCTCGGCAGCGACTTGAAAACAATCGTACTCGTTATTACGATGGCAAATTATCGAAGAATAATTTAAATTTTTTTTTTTTTTTTTTTTTTTTTAATTACAAAAGGCAACTATGACTTTGACGTTTGAAAGCTTTTTCCATTTTATGTTAAATATATATAGATACAGTGTCGGTTAGGATAAAACAATTTCTCACAAATTCTAACTTGCTGTGCACATGTACGCTTGATTCGAATTTAAGGCGTACAAAATGAGCTTACGCTTCAAAGGGTTACAATGTCAAGTATCTTCGAAAACGTTCGAAAGAGAAATTTCATTTCTTTTCTTAATACTCATTTTGTATAAATAAAAATAATTTATGATAAAAATGATCGGTGGCTGTGCGATCCTATTTGGACGAGCCGGGACACGATGCTCCGTGACGTTTCGCGAGTATTAAAAAATTCGTGGTCAATTTGCCAGAGATAATATGTGCACAGCTACCCGCAAAATTCGCGGATGTGAAGGGAAACAAAAAAAAAGAAAAAGAAATAGTGAACAACTCGTAAGATACGGTGAGGCGTAATGGTGTGAAAAAAAAAAAAAAAAACAAAGAAAAATTAATTTCGACAAAATTACGAGAGAAACGAACTCATCATTGGCAATAATGCGTTGTGTGACAGTGATATGCTGGTGATGTTAACAATAGCGGTGTGACGAATGACGGATGATTCAGGTAAGGGAGACCAGGTACTGGATATTTGGACCGCGAAGTATATTTTAATTTGAAAAAAAAAAAAAAAAAAAAGATTTAATTGAAAAAAAGATAAAACCCGTTTGCAGCGATTGAAAAATAATTTCTTCGATCGGGCGCGATTTCTCATTATTCTTTTAATTGAATTTACGAAGGCGGGAAAGTCAATTGTGAGATAGAAAAATATTCGCTTCTCCAATAGCTCCGAAATGAAAATAGAATTATTAAATTAACCTGATAAAATTACATTGTATTAAAAGTCACTTACATCGAGTGAAATGAAATTCGTCGTAATTTATTTATTTTATTTACTTAATTTTTTTCCTCTCAAATGATCGAAATTTCTCAATAGTTCGAAATTCTGTTCCAAGGCGGATGAAAAATCAGTTCTCTTCGATGGACAATGGAAGGATGGATGGAGGAATTTAATAATGAGGGAGAAGGATTCGGACAAGTACAAAGTAGAGAAGTAGAATAGAAAGAGAAATCAGTGACGATGTCGTTATGTACCTGGGAGATAGGGAGACCATGGCGGTTTTTTTTTCCGAAACTACAGTATCCTCTCACCGATATAATCACTTTTTTCTTCTTCCTCGACTTTTCTGTCTCTCTCCCTCTCACTCGCAACGCAGTGTATACGCTTATGTGTACACATGTATACATATATACATACATGTATATATATATAGATATATATTTATATATATATATAGATCAACCTATCTATGTATAAATATAAATACACTCATATGAATATATGTCTGCATATATGTATATCGTTTCACATAGATCTCAGTCTTACTTTAGCAACGTGGCTTTGCGCTCGTTTTTTATTTGGTTTTTTGTTTTTTTTTGGTTTTTTTTTTCAATTTTTTGTCTCTTCCGTACCTCGGTTTTTTTTCGACACTTTCCGTCGTTTTCGCACACCCGAGAGAATCTTCGCTCGTGAGAGAGTCGACGTAGTAACCGCACAGCCCGTTTTATTATTTCGATTATGGTTTTTTTCGTCTTTTCTTTCGATTTGGGAAGACGTCCAGAAGGAGCAGTAACGAATCCTCTCTTTTCTGTCTCTCTCTCTCTCTCCCTCCCTCTCTTTCTCTTTCTTATCGCACTCTGTAAGGTTTTACCTATTTTGGAAACACATTTTTTGATTTACGATTAAACGAATAATTGACGAATTTTTTGGTTTTTTGTTATTTTTTTTTTTTTTTTGTTCTTTTTGAAATATTCTAATTGTGCAAACGCAGTTCTCTCGCGTTATACTCGGGCGCGACCTGGCACGCGTTCTACGTCGTCGTCGTCGTCGTCGGCTTCGATGGGCCATTCTTCCAATTTTTTTTTTTTTTCTTTTTTTTTTTTCGTCTTTTGGTCGCGATTTTTAGATTTTATTTTCAATTTTTTTCTTTCGTTGTGCACGTCACGCCAACGACGTCGTTGTCCAGAGGATCGCGCGCGTCAGGTTTTTCGCCCGGTGGTGTGCGACGCGCCGCCAGCTTACTCACCCCTGCCACGGTATGAAAGTAAAAAAAAAAAAAAAAAAAAAGTAGGTATCTCTTCACTCGTAGAACGCGTTTCGAGGGAGCGAGACAAATCGCACGTACATTTCGTTCTTATTTTTTTTTTTTTTTTTTGACCTTTCTTCCGATTCTATTTGTACTTTTTTTCTTCGTCGAGAGACTTTTCATTTCGCTTGAATTTAATTTATAAACGTTAAACATTGTCGCAATTTCGAAAAAGCTTTGGCTTCCTTTTTCATTTTGTTTAATGACAACGGCGAAAAGAATTGACAAAAAAATCAGCGTGACATCATGAGTGATCTGCGGACGGGCACACCAGCGAATTTTTTCTCGAAACGCGAACGATAATTTTTCGATCCATTCGAAGAAGCTGATTTTTGTACTGGAATTAATTTCTTCTGCAAAAGTGTTTTCTTTTTTTATTCATATTTTGACAACGGAATATTGAAACATTAGCCAATTGATATTGATATTATAAATGGAAATTAGTAAAAAAAAAAAAATTGGAGCTTAATTTTCGAGGATTCTATTAGCCCGTAATTATTAATTTTTGAAAAAAAAAAAAAAAACATCCGTCAAATATTTTGACGTATTTTCTCGTCAGTTCCCGACACCCTGAAATTTCGATTTATTTTTCGAATACGTTAAATGCGAGAAAATCGTTTGTGCGACTGTCCGACGAGGGAACATGAAAACGAACGTGAATGAGCAACCAGTGGTAAGCCTGCGAGCGTCGCAGCCAAATTAATGTCACCAAATAACAAACGAAAAGAAATAGAACTACAAAGAAAAAAAGTATACGAAAATCAGTGACAAGAATTATTTTACCGTCAATTAAAAATACACGCACACGGTGTGTGTGTTTTTGGAGTTCGTACGTTGGAGCGAGTTTTATATGAATTGTAAGAATGAACAAGTACGAGAGAGTCTGGATCGCCATGATTAATGTACAATGTGTAGTAACGGTGTATCGGGGAAGAAAAAAAATTAATCTCTGATCCCTTCAAAGATTATCAAGCGTCAGAAAAATTCTAAACGGTGGAATTGGCACATTTTATCCCAAAAATCATTCACACGGAAAATTAGCTCTTGCGTTTAACATTTTTTTTGTTTTATTCAATAAACAATTCATATTTCTCAACATCGAACGAATTCTTTTTTTTTTTTAATCCCCAGAAAAATATTTCTTTTACTTTTTATTATTAAAATTTCATTAAAGATTATTATTTGTTTACAGGGATTTAAAAAATGTGCATTTTTTAAATGCATAAAAAATAATGATATGGAGATTAAGATTTTTTTTTGAAAAGTCGTCGAGACCGCCTGCACGAATATTCAACCGAATTTGAAAAGCATCGACAAGTTGTTGAATTTTCCGTGCAAATCAAATGGAAAAAATTCAGCCCACGCTTGAGTCAGAGAGCTCAATTTCAGCATGAATATTATTTATTCCTAATGTTATTGTTCGAAGTGTCAAGATTCGTTTTCGACGTACCAATGTGTAAATATGGGATTAAAAAAAAAAACAAATCGAACAAAGCCTTGCACTCTCGAGTAATGGTGTATCCGAGTATAAGTGAATTTATGTATATGCATATATATAAAAATGAAAATATATAATATTATATCTCGATTTAATATCGTAGAAATAA
This sequence comes from Ophion ventricosus, assembly GCA_963932345.1. Classification (NCBI taxonomy): domain Eukaryota; kingdom Metazoa; phylum Arthropoda; class Insecta; order Hymenoptera; family Ichneumonidae; genus Ophion; species Ophion ventricosus. Next base: position 22,942,634 of record OZ010722.1, read on the forward strand.
AATTGTTAGTCAAGAGGAAAAATAAAAATATGCACAGATCAGGGATCCAATAATAGCAAGAGATTTTAATAAAAGTCTCGTGAATGTTTAACTTTCGTGCCTCGTCGTGAATAAAATTGGTGTTGAGTAAGCGGGAGGATTTTTCTCGTTTATAATCTCACGTTTTTTCTTTTTCGCAAACTAAAAAAATCCAAGATCAGAACAAAAAAAATATATTAATATTAAGAAAAATCAGCCTAGAACTCTCTAGTATGCAATTAGATAGATAAGAATTAAGACTGGAACAGGCCCAGTGGCAAACGACATTCCTGGTAAATTTCTACGTATATATATATATATACATTTCAGTGACTCATGTGTCATGGAATGAGCGCTGAAGAAAAATAATTAACGATAAATACGAGAAAAAAAAATCCATTAATTGAGCCACTGAACACATTTGGCCAGTAACGCAATTTCTTATTTCCCAATGAAAGAACGCTTGTAATTACGAATGGTGTTTTCTGTCTCGAGAAAATGTTGATCAATTGTTCTATCACAGAGTCATTTTTTTTTAAATGCGTTATCAGCCAACCATATGACGGCGTCGTAGATTGACAAAAAAAAGCAGAAGGTTAAAGTGTTACATTACCCTGGCGCTCGGAAAATAGAGTATACAATTTTTTTTAAATTCTGACGCGACTATTAAATGTATAAAGTAATTTTTAGTTTTCACACATACATTGTTGTTTTATGAACTTAAAAAAAACGAATAAATGTTAAAAAATGGCAGTGAAATAGGTCGTCGGATAGGACCATTTTTTCGCACTAGTGGACAAAATATCTCTTGATCTACTCAACCGATTTTGATGAAATACTCCATATTCTTTATGATATTATCTAGGAGTAGCATAGAATTTTTTTTTATTGGATGCCGCGTTCATTTTTCATTTTTTCACTCTCGATTTTGGTAAAATTCAGTTTTTTTTCTTCAAACAGCAGCTATTTCTACAAAAAAAAATTCAATTATTTCCCTATGCTGCACTTTAGCTACGACCTTCCTTTACAAGAACATTTTTTTATTTTTCACACGATGCCTCAAAGAGAAAAAAAAATTCCACCATCAGCAATGATTTTCAAAAGAGATCGTCGACTTGTATCTCCGCGATTAAAAAATATTTGTTATTCGTTCTTTAAATTTGTTCATAAAACGATAAAGTAATTGTGACAAATAAAAATATTTTTATACATTAAATAATCGCGTCAAATAAAAAAAAAAAAAGTTTGTACCTATTTTTGCGAGCGCCGAAGTGGCGTAACGCCCCAAAGCCTCCGAAGTGTCACGTTCCCCGGACAGTGTTGGATCCTGACAAAAGCCAAGTGGGGTCTAAGGCGTAATTGTATTTGGAGCGTACAGAAAGATAATTTCCCTGGAGAAGAACACGATATCCTGAACGGACGGAGGACGCGCAGATACGACGAGGTCCGTTAAAACGTACCTTACGAGCAACTCCCTGAGAGTAGCTTCATCGTCCTCCTGTATTTCTTCCTGCGTCTCATTACTGAAGGGTACGGGTCGTGGAAGTTGATGATGACGCTGTCTATCGTTGCGTCGTAGGCTACCGATAGGTTGTTGTTGTTGATGATGATGATGATGATGGTAAGGTTGCTGATGATAGGGCTGCTGTTGCTGATAGTACTGTTGATGTTGTTGCTGATGATGATAATGAGCAGCAGCGGCTGCGGCCGCTGACTGGAGATAGCGTGCTGCTGCGCTTCGATCCCTCGTCAGCTTGAAAGTCGCAGCCGCTTCGATTTGCCCTCCTGTATTGGCATCACCGTAATAACCGCGTGAACCATGTCGATAGTCCTCCACCCTGGTGTCAAGGCGTTTCTGTGTGTCCTCGTCGCCTGGACCTCTGCGCCTCGACGATGATCTTTCGTCTTTTTTCTTCTCCTCCTTGTCTCTTCGTCCTTCCTTACGCTCCTCCTCCTTAACGTTATCCTCTTGTTCCTCCTGTTGATGTTGCTGCTGTTGATCGTGGCCGACTTTTCTCTTCTTACGCGTACGATCGGTCTTTCCCTCCTCGAACACCGTAGCAACGTTGTTCACCGTTGTACCAGAATCGCCGAGGCTGCGCCCTTCGACGCCAGGCTCTCGTGACAACGAGACTCCCGATATCTCCTCGTAAAGACACTCGGAATCCGGATCACCCGAGACTGCGGCGTTCCACAGCTGGCTTATTGGCCCGAAGCCGCGTGAATCGGCCATCGTATGTTCCGCTAAAGATTTTTTTTCCAATACAACACGATTCGACGGACGGTTAACTTTTGCGGAATATCGAATAAACGCTTTCGCTAAGGTAAAGAAAAGCATCGATTTAACAAACAACTTTGGACTGTTATCCATTTTCCTTTAGATCTTGGAAGTGCCACCAAAAATAAGAAACACTCATCGCGTTGTTCATGCTCAATCCAAAGTTTTTGCCCCATTACACATAAGCTGCGAAGAAAAGGTTTTGCCGGAGTGTTTCCGTTCCGAGCCGCGGTTGGAAACGTTGACGAGATTCGCGGCTAGACCGTACCACTCCACAGGCAATTACGAATCTCATTCGGCGTACGTGAAAGAAACACGAGTATACGGCGAGTATTATTTGGTTTTTCCTCAGAGACAACTTGAAGATGTGTCGAACCTCGTCGATTTTTTTTTTTTTTTTTTAATATTATTTTTAATGATTTCAATTCGTGCAATCGTCCACGTATCATTTCTTTCGTGACGACGATAAAAAAAATTATTATCCATAAATAATATCTCGACCTTCGGGAAATTATTCGGCCAATTGCGGAAAAGCGCATTTATCAATTTCTCAACATACTTGGGAATTGTTGCCTCAGGGATTCCCGAGTGATTGAGAGAAGAAAAAAAGAAGAAAAAAAAAAAAAAAAACGAGCGATCTCACCTTGAAGAATTCACAAGCCATCGTGGTGGTTCGTCTATCGACTCCCGTCTCGCCCTTCCTCGAGGCACACGGATTTATCCTCCGCGCTTCCGGGGTTGGACCAGGCTGAGGTGACAACGATCCGTCTCGGGTACCTCGACGGTAATTCCACTTGGAACGTACAGTAGAGAGAGAGAGAGAGAGAGAGAGAGAGAGAGAGAGAGAGAGAGAGAGAGAGAGAGAGAGAGAGAGAGAGAGAGAGAGAGAGAGAGAGAGAGAGAGAGAGAGAGAGAGAGAGAGAGAGAGAGAGAGAGAGAGAGAGAGAGAGAGAGAGAGAGAGAGAGAGAGAGAGAGAGAGGGAGAGAGAGAGAAGGGAACTGCACGTCGATGTTCAAATGTTCAAGCTGAAAACATAAGAGTGATTACTATTATTTTTCGAATTACAATTAGAATAGAATAACATTGGTTGAATACGAAAATGGCAAACGAACGTTGATAAAAGTTGTCGAATCCTTTGGCTCGTCATTCTTTTCTCCACTCGCTCGAGGCGATTTGACAATTTATAAAAGAACAACACATGCATCGGCTAACCGGATTTTCTTGCTGTTGCTCATTTTAATCGCGATCAATTACGTTCTAGGATCTCGCATATTTTTTCCTTAGTTCAGTGTTGCATAAAAGGACAGTCATGTTTAACCCATACTTTCATTCCACTCGTAGTACACGTTATGCATAGAAATATATGTGTATGGGTGCGCGTGTATATGTGTGTGCGTGATCAAGAGAGAGAGAGAGAGAGAGGGGCAAAGAGTGCAATATACATTCTATATTTATATAACAACGTGATACGCTTTCGTTACACTGTTAAAAAAGTTCATTTGATTCAACTAGGATTTAAGTTAGTATTTTTTTTAATTCCAAAAAATCGAAATACATTTTATGTGAATAAATATTTTTTTGTTAAAATAATACTAAAATTATTAGAAGCATGTCAGCAAGATCAAAAGAATGTCATTAATAAATAAATGTAAAAACATAAAAATCTTAATTTTTTGAAAATTTTTCGTTAATTCGTGCCCAATAAAAAAAAAATAAACTTTATTTTGAATCGTCAATCCTAACCCAAGAAATCTTAAAAAATTAACTCGATTTTAATTTGTTAATTGTCGCAAAAAAAAAAGGTTCAACTGAATTTACATGCATTTCTTACCACAAGTTTTTTTGTCAGTGCAGTGGCGAGTTTTGAATTCCATTTATAGTTATTGTTATTGATTGGAATGATCAAATAATAGAGGGGAAATAATGAATCGAGGTCATTGAATCTTCGGTACGCCGGTAAATATAGGTCCGTATAACGATATATGCGCATTGATGTAACATAAGGATATAATCGGCCGTAATAATCGATGAAAATGTTGCCTCTCCGTCTCTGTCTCATTGTGCCATGACCTCATTTCCCATTACCTTGGGACGACACTGAAACCGATCACTTTGCTCCTTTTCTTTTTTTCACCATTTCTCTCCTTTCATATTTGGTCAATACGTTCATTCGTTCGCACCGACTTTCAGCTCTCGTCATTCATCGTTTCAACTTACGATAGGTCAGTGATCGTTGTTTTTTTTTTTTTTTTTTTTCATAATTTTTTCAAAATCGACATTATCCAGGATTTATGTTCTTCACATCGAACGGGACGGCAAATTAAAAAACGCACGAATCGAGCACGAACGTACTAGCGTATTTTTACGAGAACGTAAAAATGTCGAATTTTACAGGTCTTTTTTGCGGTAATATTTTAAAAATATTTTTGGCTTTTTTTTCGTCGAATAAATTTTAAGAAATATTTTCGATGTTTCTTTAGCAAGCGATGGTTCCGAAAGTAAACGCCCGATTGAAATTAGACCCCGTCGCGTTGCTCGAATTGTCATGAAAAAATCTAATTCTCACTTAATAACACGGCTTATCAGTGAACGTGACGAGAGCCCCGTCTTCGCGAGAGATTTTTTAGGCATTCTTACTTATCGGCGAGATCATTCAGTATCAGTTTCGAAACTCAAACTTATCATTTCGTAACTAACGTTTTAAGTTTCGAAATGTTTTTATCTTCAGAAATATCATATTAAAAATTAATACATTTGAAATGTTCAATCCAATTCAATAGATGAAGTAAAAAGTTTTTTTTCACCGCCTGCTTCGCCTTTTTTCACCTTGGTCGTAGTGCTACTGGAGAATGTATCGAATTTTCTCTTTTTTTATCTCCATATTTTGGAACGTTGTAACACACAACTGGCTTCACCAAACACAAAAGTGCCAAGGAGGTTTTACGAAGCGTAATGTCACCTTTAAATTGCCGTATAGTATTAACCCAATGGAATGTATATACATCGCGAGATATGGCTCACTAAAGAGACATAGACAAACGCTCAGAACTTTTTACTTCACCCAATACTTTCATACAAAGCTCCCCTTTAGTTGCAGCCTATGGATTTATATATCCATACCGAATTTCCAATGCTCCAACGAAAATAAAACTTTTCCCCGATTTATCGTCAAGTTAAACATGTTCTTGAATGCAGCTTAGAAGAAGGGCTACGGAGAGAATCCTTTTACTAAATTTTCCGAAAAATTCAATTCTCTGCGAAATTAGAAGAAAAAAAAAAAAAATAGCGCGAGGATGGACAAGATAGTGAGAAGAAAAAAAAACGTGAGAAGGGGGAAACAATTCACGTGTATTTGCCTTAACGCAGCCACGTAGGAACGATAGTGTTTACGAGTCGAACAATCTGATTTGGATGATTTCCAGCCTAGCACCCCCCATGCGAATAGATATCGATCGACAAGACGGGCGATCCAGGAAAAACCCAACGTGGCCTTTGTCAATCTAGATGTATTTCTTTTGATAAAAAAAAAAACATCGAAAATTCTTCTATAAAGCATATTCTCGATATTAAATTATGGCAAGTTTGGGAAATGAATACGGTGAAAAATGTTTCTACAAAATGTAGTTAAAATTTCGAGCAACGATAGGTGGAAGAGTGCCCTGTACATTGCGTCCTATTTTTTTTTTGATATTCGTCGTCTTATGGATATGTAAAAAAATATTTTCAAACATATTCGTGGTTTTGTCAATACCAAAAAAATATTTTTTAATTTACGTCGTTTTATACATTAAAAAAAAAATTAAAAATCGTGGTTTAAAAATGGTGCTCGTTAAAAATGTAAAAAATTGCGAGATAGTTTAACAATAGTTGAAGAAAAAAAAAAAAGAAAAAAAAATAGTGGGAACACAATTGCGACGTGTTCGTAACCTGTGCAAGGTTTTAAGTCCAGCGCACACTCATTGTCCGATCCAAGGATCACACAGGTGGAACGAGACCACCGAAAAAAAGACTTCAATTTCCCAAAACCTTGCTTTCGTGATAAATTAAAAAGAAAAGAAAAAATGGCAATAAAGTTCTCACCTTTTTCGAGGCAATATCCGAAAAAAAATCAACTACTCTCACTAAGCATTCGCTCCTGTCTCTCGCACGAACGGCACGGAAAATTTCGAAGCACTTGAGCACAGCGTTTTTTTTTTTTCTCTTCAATTCGCACTTTATCGAGTTTTTTTTTTATCGTCTGACTACCGCAGCACGAAATTCAAGACTGGCGTTTGCGTAGTTATTTGTGATTACTGGAATTATCGCTGAAAAACAGTCCGGTGTTGTTTGGTGTGGAAACAAGGATACAAGTAGAACACAAAAAGGAAGGGGAATGTTTACGAACGTCCCGACGACTGCTGGTGTACTGAGAAAAACGCGTGCCCGTCGAACTAGCCGCTGAAACTGGTAATCCTGTCGCTTTGCCTCTCCCCACTCCCGACCGACGCTGGCATACTATCGATGTGCCGCGATGCGTATATGTCCAATCATACTATATCTCGACGTATATTTACCTAAGCCATATATATATATATATAACTTATATGGGTATATGCGAGCAACCTTCTTTGTTAAATCGATGCGTCTGTATTTATTATCATTATAACAATAATAACAATATTAATTAATGAATTAATATTATTAATGAATAATTCAATTAATTAATACATTTAGTTAATTTATTTATTCATTTATTTAATCAATTTAAATTCATTAATTAATATTGAAAATAAATTAATAAATTTAGTGATATAAATTTACAGAGCTGTAGCGATTGAAAACGTCCATTTTTTACTACATTTTTGAAGCTACGACGATCTTTTTATGATTCTCATGTTTGCGCGCGTTCGTGCAGGATAAAGTTCCGAAAACGTTCATTCTCTGAACCAGCCTGAAATGTTGCACAGACCTATCGAATTTTAAAAGTTATCCATTGACCGAAATATCAATGTCGCAGGGTCAAAATTTCACACCTCGGATATGTAATACTGCCATATGTAAAAATAAATAATAATACACACACACACACACACACACAAGTGAGAGCCTCGATGAAATTCGGCCCTGAACGAACTGTTCGATATATCGCAAGGTTCTTTTATCAATGAACTTGTACGAGATCTACTTGTATCAGAATATTCCTACTGCACATTGCTCCTCGAAGTCTCGGGGAAAAAAAAATTCATTCTCTACGGCTCCTAAATTCGATCGGAAAAATCAAGCGAAGATATAGGTAATTAGGGTTGACGAATGGAAAGATTTTCAATTGGTGTACGGTTGCATGAGAGGTTGAATATATTTGTGTTATCCTGTCTCGACACCGGAGGATTCTCAGGAGTGCGACAGGTCTCTGGACCCTGCGACAAAATCCTGATGTACATTGGGCGGGATGCTGCGCTGGCCCTGGGGCAAACCCAGCAGCCTCACACGCATCGTCCGCGCGTTATTCGGGTCGCGATCGTGTGTGCGTCACGGAAAATCGCGCGCGCGCGCGCATCTTCCACCCACACTTTCTATATGTATATAATTTCTTACTGCATACGCTTTTGATGACTGTACAAATGAATACGCGTCTTAAATTTGATTATTCCATATTTTCCTTACGTCGATATTTTCAGCATTTATTTTTTAATATTAAAAAAAAACGTTCGTGTTTTTCCACGTGTATATTGATTGAATCTTTTTTTTTTTTTTCGTTCACAATTCTTATTTCCTCGACACACTTGCCGTCGTATCATTTTAAACGTTCAACAAATATTTTTATATTTATTTTTAAAAAATATTCGTAAATTTAGAAATTTATATTTTTTAAATAGATATTTAAAAATATTTTTTACATTTATTTGATATTCTCGTGGATTTAAAAATTTGTAAATCCTAAATAGATATTAAAAAAAACCACATTCTATATATATATATATATATATATATATATATTGAATTTGCTTTTTTTTTTCTAAAAATATTAGTTCGAAGAGTTTTTTTTGTGTTTTTATATTTATTTTCGATTTTTCCAAAAATATTAAATAAACGAATGTGTCACATAATTTGATAGAAGCAAAAAGACGGCATTTAGCGAATGAAAAAAAAAAATCGAAATACTATTGGAAACCCATAACAGCACGAAAAAATGAACAACTAAATCAATGTTCTTAAGGTCGAACTTATCAATCACGGTAAAATTAACGAATTTAAAAAGTTTATAAAATTTAGAAATTTTATGAGAAAGCGAGAGAGAGCGGGGGGGAGGGAGGGTTGGATGACGTACGTCCCAATCGAGAAGGAAACTGATGCGATATCGATCGATTTTCCTTCGTCTATGAGTCTGCATACCCGTTACGTACATCACCCCCACCTCCCGATTCTTCCCGTTCAACGTCAAGGATTTCACGAACGCACATCGACCCACATCCGTCCAAAAATTACCAATCTCGTCGAGCCCGTATTTTTTTTTTTTTTTTTCCTTCTCCTTTTGCCCAAATCTAAACGCCAAGGGCAGCGCCAAAGGAAAAGAAAAAAAAAAAAAAGCGAGGTCACGGAATGATTCAGATGAGAAGTCGTAAAGATAGGAGGCTCGAAAGTCGCTCGTGTACTACGCCCAACTGGCTGTGTCCTCTCCTCGAGCGCCAATACAACGAGAGGACAGTAGTCCTGGGAAACCTCAGAGCGAGGCTACCAGTCGTGCAGACGATTCGTATGTGGCCAAACGTCTGTGCTATGTGAATGAGGACACACACATACACACGAACGCACACACACACACAGGTCCACTTCCACACTGTCCCACCGCCGTCGTGATTCACTTTCGAAGCCGAGTACCACTGCGGAAAATAACTGCACGAATACACTCTCCCGGTGAACAAAAAATAACCCACTGTGTAAAAAAACGCAGAGACCTTTTCGTAGTGGACGAATCGACCGATTCGCAAAAGTCTCAGAGCCAAAGCAAACGAGGAAAAAGAAACAGAAAAACGTCGAAAAAAAAAAGAAAAAATACGAGTACGGTAGAAGAACCGGAAGTGGGTGTTCGGAAAGCACTATGGACGCTTGAAAGCACTTGGCGGCACACCTGGACACAAGCCGTCGAAAACGTCTTTTTTTTTTTTTTTTTTTGCATACGTTTTCATACGTTTGCTCGACGAACAAAATGGCGCGTGTATCGAACGTCGAGGCACACCGATGCATTCGGCGAAACCGCCTGGATGCCGCGTTACGGACTTTACGTAAATCGTAGCCGAGATTAAAAAAAAAAAAAAAAAAAAAACACACACAACTCGGGCGACGTTCGGTTGCGCGTGAAAAATGAGAAAAGTAAAAAACGCACTCACCGAAAACGAGATGATCCTCGGGACGGCCGTGTGGCATATCAGCGCATCGAAGCGTGAAGAGAAGAAGAAGAAGAAAAAAAACGTTGGATACAAGTGTCGTTGACCTCGTGACGTTTGGGGACAAACGTTGAAGGAGAGCAAGCAGCAACGATATTTACGTCAGAGCGAGAACTTTTTCTTTTTTTTTTTTTTGTAAACGTAATCGCGAATGATGTACGAAGATGATGCGAGTGAACGAGGTGAGAATGACGATCAACGGAAACAATTGTGGCGGCTTGACAGCTACGAGTAGTCGCGCCGCTAGCGTTTCGCCAAGTGATCCGAGTCGCGCTGCGGTCTGACCTGACACCACTTACAGGAGCAATGCCATAGCGCCTTACGGCAGTATCGTTTTTTACTATTATCGAAGAGACTAATAATATTATTTCGCGAATGTTTGATAGACTTTGGCGGCCGCGGCATGTCCCATTGGAGATTCCGAGATTCGTCGATCGTAATGGACCAATAACGGCACTGTCTCGCAGTACCACTGTCACACAAATCTTTGCGGCGATCCGTTACGCGCCGCGACATCGTAACATCGTTGACAACAAGAGAAGAGCAGGGCGGTTCGGCGGTCACTGGGCGATCAAAACGAGCAAACCTTTTAACCCCCCTCCCCCCTCCCTCCGCCCCACCGAGCACGTCGCACAATTTTGGCTCTCACTGGAGGGAGAAAAACGGACGAGAGGGTTAACGTGTTACTTTTTTTTTTTTCCCCCTCGTTCCAGCCGATTCACCGGAGTACGGAAAGAGGGCGTGAGACAGGAAGCGGGAGGGGGTGGTTGGGAAAAGCTGCAAGGAGCTTGGAGCGAAGAGCGAAATTCCGGGAGGCGCTGGCGAGAGCTTCGAAATTCACTGTGTACGCTTGAAAACTTCACTCGAACGCACGATCAAAAAAAAAAAAAAAACGTGTGCTTTCTATCTCCGACGTTTGGAGATTGCCACGAGGTGAGCCGTCCTCGTGTGGCTGAGGCAAGATTTTTGCTTCCGGTTTCCAATATCCCAGAGGCACTCGTACGAAGCGACCTCCAGGATCGATCCTCGGATTTCCGGATGCAGTTTGGGATTGTTTTTTTTCGTACGAAGCCTCGACGGCGAAAGGCCTACGAATAGATAGCGCCTTGGATTGTAAACGATCCGGGAAAGAAAACGGAAACACGAACGTTCTCTATCTCTGTCTCTCTCTCTCTCTCTCTCTCTCTCTCGATGGAGCACAAGGAGACGCCCAAACGCGGCGTTGAACGGTTCGACTGGACCTCCTTCCTCTGTACTCTTTCACGGGTTCGCTCCTCGCGCGCCACCCGGTGCACACACCGACGGTTACACACGGGCGTATATGAGAAGAATACAGGGGAAAACGGTAAACTCGATACAGAAGGAACGTTGGGGCTTGGTAGAGGCGGTGTGAGAGCGCGCTCGCTCGAGGCTGCGCTCATGCCGTTTCGCGCAATGACGCTAACGCGCAGGATTCTCTCTCTCTCTCTCTCTCTCGGCCCCTGGGGGGTGCGAAAACTAGATGCCGCCGCCGCCGCACCAATATACTGACGTTACCACCCACCCTTCCGAAACTCCCAGCACACCCGCCGTGTTAGTCTAAAACCGCGAGAGAGAGAGAGAGAGAACGAGAAGAGCCCGGTGCGAGCTGCCCTACCGGCGTCGACGATGCGCCGATGACGCTCTCACACTCATCCTTCTACTCTTATACAGCCGTCTTTCCCTTTTCCTCCCTTATTCACTTTGCTCTCGTATTATAATGTATGTGTGGTGACACGGGCTCTTCCGCGCGGATCGACAATCTTCTTACGAGAATTTCGGCTAAAACGACCATTAGTCAATGGACGAACTCTGTACCGTTCGGATCGACTTTTAATATGAATGTATTATCGAAACTTTTTCCAACTGCTACAGCTAACGAAAAATATTTCCATTGTAGAACAAAATATTTCAATGGCAACAAATCATTTCGCATATGCTGCAATCACTGAATTTGTTGAAATCATTTTTTTTTCGGACATTCTGCTATGCAGACGATAAAGTTTCGGCAATGCGAAAAATTGACGGTGCGTCGTTTCGCGGACTCGATTGTATGCTAGAGAGAGAGTACGAATGGCTCGCGAGAAAGGTGTCTGCGCCACTCTGCGGCCACAGAGCGAACTACAGCTATGAATTTGTTACTTCATTCGAATAAAAAATCTAGACTCGTGCTGTAGAATTGTTTTTTTTTTAGTCGCGGCGTTTGGAGACCACACCTACGAACTATTTCAATCGATCACCGAGCGAAATATTCTCGGGCCTTGCGTGAAACGGCCCATACACAAGTACATTTTTCATTCCACAGTTGAGTTCCGAACTTACATACATGTATAGAAATGTACGTACTTTTTGTGTCGCGTGTAGCAGCGTGAGGGCGCTGCGGGTGACAGTGGCATAGCCAAAAACCGCCTCGTCGAGGACTTTGGTCTGCTTAACTTTTCGAATCCCTTTCTCAACGCTCGCATCGAAACCGATCGTCCTCGACTACCCACCCAACCTCTTCGTACGAACGTACCAGATCCTCTACCGTTCGACGTTTCAGCGTGAGTCTTTTTTTTTTTTTTGCGTTATAGAATCGAAATTTCGAAAAATAATTTCGTGATTCGCGCTTCGATCGATAATATTAATCAATGAGTTTCCTCGTGACTGCGGACGTTGAATACGTGGCGTAATGCTTGAACATGAATTATTCCAGCGTAATTACTTTTAGGCGATTCAGGGAGAGGTGGGACGGGATGAAAAGTGCACGGGGGCCGGGGGGTAGGAGGTTACAATCTCGTGTCGAAATTCCGTTAGACGCGGGCACCGTAAGCCTTTGGAGGTGACCTGAGGCCTTCGGGCACTCCGCGACAACGAGGAGTCGGGGGGGGGGAGGGGACCAAGGAAGCCCTTGAAATCAATAGCCAGCCGGTAGTACCAACGGCGGGCCGAGGCAACTTTTCCAGCCTCGTCGTCGTTGTGTTGCCGCCTCCCTCATCTTATTCTCCTATACTTCGCGTGTGTTAACCTTTCTCTCTCTCTCTCCCTCTCTTGCTCTCGTTCCCATTTATTTCTCGCTCTTTCCACCTTAGCTTTTAGCTAGTTCGCGATTCTCGCGCCCGCGCATTCTCTCACTCTTGTCGCAAAAAGCCTGCATCCTAACCCACATATCGTTCTCTCTCTCCGTCCTCCTTTCTCTCTTGGCCCCGCGCGTCTTTCGATCGCTCTTCGGACTTGCAGAATTTTCAACGTCCCGTGTACACCTGAGCTCGCGTCGAACACTGTATTTCGGCCAACCAACGCCCTCTGTCTTCTCGACGAACTTCTACGCTGTGTTCGGCGATGCGACGAGGTTCCGTTGATAGGGCAGAGACCGGAAGCGGAAGAACGAATCACTCGGCGCGGTTGCTTCGCGAGGCAAACGCTCACGCATCTTCGATAACAATTCGGAGCCACGCAAACAATATACGAGGCCATGATTTTTCAAAGCAGTATAATTATGTTAATATGTACGCCGTGAATTTTTTTTTTCCCAAATTATAGTGATTCGAGTTTTCATCGATAATTCATATTCTTTACTTCAAATGTAAAACAGCTTTCGTCCATTCACCGGTCGGTGTATCCTAGATTTCAAGTAAATTGCGAAACAAAAAAATTACACGAATTAGTTTTTTCACGCGTCTAAAATCTACTCTTCGACTAAAGAGAAAAAATTCACCCGAATGATTCACATGTGTCGAGCTGCTTTCTTTTTTTTTTTTTTTCTTCTTTTATTTATTTACACGTTTATAACATTAAGATGTATTTTTGGTTACTGAATAATGATTATTCGAATTACTGAATTTTCGCACACCTTTATTGTTAACGGAGCTTGCACAATGCAACTAAATGTACACGCATACACTCCCGTATGCATATACGCGTGTTTTTTGGTTCGGGGGTGTTCTGTGCGCGCGTAGGTAATTTTACACACACACACACATATGTGTATATATATATATATGATTTTATAGAAAATTTTTGCGCGAAATCGGTATTCTTACGGACCGTAATAAAATCACGACCAATGTATTGCGGTAATGCTGTCCTATGCGAAACGGATAATTTTTTTTTCTCGTACCTATAACTTCGCTATTTCCTAAATTGTTGTAAATCATGAAATTATTTTCTTCAGGGTATTATCAGGGATAGGGTAAAAACTTCAATTGTCGGAAAGGAACAATTATATCGGTGGATGTCGTTTTATTCGAAACGAAACGTCTCGAAGGAGGGTCAATACGATAAATCTCACGCTTATCGACGTATCACCAAATTTTCGAGCTGCGCTTGTTTTATTATTTACGCGTACCAAGCCTGGCGACGCGTGAATCGTAATTCACGATCACTCACGCACGATCAATTGAAAACAAAGACGGAATAATTGGCGATGATGTTTTCGAGGTTTTATCTGAACATGTTTGTATCATCGTCCTATAGACTTGCTCCTAACATCCCTAATGAAACATACGATGATTGCTTACGATTTACAAATATATATATATATATATATATATATACATATATATGTGAGGTGGATGTACGTGTGTGCGCGTATGTCGAGTCAAATATAGAAAAGGTCCCGGGGACTAGGTCTATTCGGGATATGAAAAGAAAAGCAAGTGTTTTCACGATCAAACACACACTGAAGCTAAACAATCGAATGATTAAAATTCATTCTTCAATTGTTGCGCTCAGTGTATATTGGTATGTACGAATTTTCCTTTCACTTTCGCAATCAGTGCCACAAACAACGTTACAAGAGATTATAATTACGAATGCATACACACGAAGCTGTAAATAGGGTTGTTTTTTTTGTTGTTGCTGTCGTCGTGCCAATCGCCGAAACAGGCTGTCGATTTTTCGAAAACGATCTCCCATCTCAGAACACACGAGATACAATAAGTTAACAGCTTGTCGAGGCTTTTTTTTTTCTTTCTTTCTTTCTTCGGGACAATGTTATCAATACCGCGAGTTCCTTTCCCAAGAGAACCTCGCCCCGTTTCATATACAGCGATATTCGGGGAAAAAAAAAAAAAAAATGGCTCGAACTGTGCACAAAAGTGGTGTAAAAAGATCAAGCCATTTCGAATATCCATTTTGCACAACATATATACATATATCGACATGTATATTAGCTCCGCGTACAAAGATTAATAATGCCTTCGTGATGAACTCAGCAGTCTTCGCATACGTTGGGGAAAGTCGCGCGAGAGTGTAACGCCTGGCTGTCGAATTCGTAGACAATTCCCAGTGAAAGCTTCGCACTAAAAATAATACAACACGATAGGATACGCCTTGGTGCTCGGAAAAATAGGTATACATTTTTTTTTAACATCTTCACTCAACTGTTATATATATTAATTTTTTTTTTTTCACAAATACATTAGTTTTGTGAAAAAAATCGTCCAGTAGAACCATCTTCAAACCTGGTGGATCAAATATCTCGATATCTACTCAACCGATTTTGATGCAATTAATACCACATATTCTTTGTATCTAGGATGTGGCATAGGATTTTTTAAATCTGCTTGCCGCGTTAATTTTTTATGAATTTCCAAAACTAAAAATGTTGGTACAAAGTTTTTTTTTCCAAACTGCCGATTCTAGATAAACATTTTTTTAAAAATCCCTATACTGCACTTTAGCTATCTTTTCTTTAGAAGCAAATGTTTTTTTTTTCAGACGATGCTTTAGAAAAAAAGCTTTCCAACGAGGGTCCTGCTAGGGCGAGTTACATCTTCGCCAATAAATTCTTATATATTTAATAGTCGTGTCGATGTTTTTTTTATTTTTATATCTATTTTTCGAAGAGCCAAGATGTTGTGACGTCTCAAGGTACTTGTGTCCCTTTTTCAAACGAAATTTCTTCCCAAGGAGAAGGTGTGCCTGCGGCAAGCGACGAACGTTTACCTCGTCGTCAAAACGAAACGTACATTTTCTATCGTCGATACAAAATATACAATGGATAACTTTCGTCGCGGCTACAAAGTTTCCCCGCGTTCGCTCGGAGAGCCTGCCAATCTTGGCGTATACTCGCCGCACGTATATTTCGGGGGATATATACAAAACGTATATTTTCAACGTAAAAAATAAAAGCCGGCTACAAGATGAGAAGGTACAAAGGCACAATAGCTCTTCAAATGTGACATCCTGGACATCTTTATTCCACACGAATTCGTTTTTTTTTTAATTTTATTTTTTTCCGTTTGTTTTTTCAATCGTTTCGTAAGACAAACATAAATAATTAAAAATTACACCGACGGGTTGGTAAATGAAATGCGTCAATTTCGCGCGTTGCACGAAAGACGATCGTATAGTTACTTCTTTTTTTTTTTCCTTCTTTCCAGTAAAAACCATTTTGCCAGCCTACCCACCCACCTCTATATACGTATATGTATGTTTTGTGTGTGTTTTTTTTCCCCCCATTTTTACGGTTCTTTTATTTTCATGTTTTTTTTTGTTACTCTCGTTTTCGGAAATCGCCCACAGCCTCCCATCATCAGAGAACACACATCGAACTCTTTTTCTCTCCGCGATTAGTCTTCGTTTTTTTTTCTTCTTCCTCACGTAGGATGTGTGATGTACAATATTTGTTTAAATAAGATTAAAAAAAAAAAAAAAAAAATCATTTCGAACTGCCCTGCAGCTTTGGACTTTTCGTTAGTAATATTTTTCGTTTGTATTCATCCTCGTCTTTATCTTAGTCACACAACTAATACGAATTCTTCGCCGCGAAGTCGATTTTTTTTTCTTCTTCCTTTCTTTTAAATCTATACGCGCACATCAGCAGAGATATAGTTGACTACGCTGTAGTATATATATATATTTTTTTTTTCCCCGTTAATGTACATATGTTTTTTTTTTGTCGCCACACGTTGCCGAAATATTCTTGAATGCGAAAATGAATTCTATCGAGTGTGCGCGAGAAAAAGAAGAAGCTTTTAAGTACAAATGAAATCGCGAAATGTTGGCTCGAGGTTCGAGCAATAAGAAAAACAAACAAAACAAAAAAAAAGCTTTAGTTTTTTGAACGTAAGCGAACCGGATGTCTCGAAAGAGAAATGAAAATTCTGCGAATGGCTATAACTTGCTATTTTATTCTCGTTTGATCGCTTCACGTTGTGGAATTCTCCTCTCTCTCTTTCTCTCTCTCTCTCTCTCTCTCTCTCTCTCTCTCTCTCTCTCTCTCTCTCTCTCTCTCTTTCTTTCTCTCTACGTGTACGTAGACCATGTCGAGCCATAAACGTTGATAATATTATTTATTATGCACAATCATTAACGAGCGGGGAGGATAAGAACATTAAACTCAAATCGTACTTGCGATTAGAATACAAGTGACGAAGCCAATAGGTAAGTATCGGACTTTAAAGGAAACGGGAAGGAAAATAAAGAATCCGAGGCTGGGAGAGAGAAAGTAAAAAAAAAGGGGGGGGGGCTCTAGTAACGAAGCGGAGAGTTAAAGAGAGGGGACCAAAGGGGGGAGGGGTACGCGCCGAGGGATGCATTTTCTTTTTTTTTTTCTTCTTTGCTTTGCGGATTATCGTTTGCTGCTCAGATCAGTTTTCCAAGGAAATAACCGACTATGACCATTGCAACGGCCAGTATGATGCTCGTTGTTGTCATTGGTAATACATGAGTGCTGTGCCAATCAGCTGGATTCGGCGACGTTAGGCGCGTGCTCGACGTAACGTTAACACCTTTGTCCATTGCGGCAGTTCGCCATTTCAGCATCTCCTCCTAAAGTTGCGACCGGGTCGACAAACGAAAAAATTTGTCAAAACATACGAAAATTACGAGATCACCTTGCCCACGTTCTTTATTATTCGTCAAATTAATTTTATTACTTCAATTGTCAGGCTCATTCGATTGGAAAGAAAAGAAGATTTAAGGAATAATTTACTTAATTTAGTTTAATTGGAGACTAAGATTTGAAGAAAAAAAAATTCAGATTGCATGCCATCTACAGAACGGGCCGGGTCAATATTATTTCAATTCTATTATTAATGGCATAAATTTTATTATAACATTGGGCTGTAGGAATACTTGAGAATGAACGAACGCAGTCATTCACCTTAAGTTGGAGATATTCCTGCCTCAGTTGGCTGTCCTCTACCCTCAACTGGTAAACTTCTTGTGCAGCTTTTTTCAACTTCTCCTCGGTCTCGTCGACGCCCTTTGAATCGGAAAACACGACGATAAGATGTATTCTTTAAAAAAAAAACTGCATTAATTCGAGATGTTTTACCTTGTCAGACGTTTTCGTCGTATCTCCGCTCGCTTTGTTCTTCCCGTTAGTGTTTGAATCGGTTTTCGCAGCAGCTGGCGCAGCTGCCGGCTTCGCTGTAGTATTGCTACTTACAGGATTCTCGAAAATGCATTTCAGCTTGTGCTCCATCATCTCACTGGGGCTCGTATCTTTCCACTGGAAGAAAAAAACATGGAGGTCGATCGAATCGAGGCACGACGCGTTGTATTTCTTTTTAACATCGACTACCAATTTTCTTACTTTGTGACATTGCGTTAAAAGACGTAAAGTATTTTTAGAACAAGATTGGAACCATCGGACATCCCTGAGTCGATACAAAACGATCCTCCAAATATCAATCACAAATACTTTTTTGCTACGGAGTATCAGAGCCAAATACTTTTTCATTACCGAGTATTGAACACATGCTTTTTCGTTACGGAGTATCAAAGTCAAATACTTTTGCGTTACCGAGTATCCAACCCAAAATACCTTCCTGATACGGAGTATCAAACCCAAATACTTTTTCGTTACGAAGTATCAAACCCAAATACTTTTTCGTTACGGAGTATCAAAGTCAAATACTTCTTCGTTACGGAGTATCAAAGTCAAATACTTCTTCGTCACACAGTATTAAACGCAAATACTTTTTCGTAGCGGAGCATCAAACACAAATACTTTTTCATTGAGTAGTATCAAACACACATACTTTTTCGTTACGGTGTATCAAACCCGAAGCCTTTTTTGTTACGGAGAATCACACCCAAATACTTTTGTGCTACAAGATATCAGACCCAAATACTTTTTCGTTACGGAGTATGAAAGCCAGATACTTTTTTGTTCCGGGCCTTGCCAGGTGACGCTTTTTACCGTATCTTCGTCTTTTTACACGAGTGTCACGGGGTTAATTACCCATATAAAATGTAGAGATTTGGAAAGTCTTCGAGTTCATTGCGTTTTAGAAAAAAGTGTAGCAAGACAGTTGGAATTAAAGGCTCAGTTATTCGACAAGGCGACACCTGACTGATATCTGTCTATCGCGATTGTAGAGACGCACAACGAATAAACGAGACGAAAAAAAAAAATCAAAGCTCCTCGAGGCCTCACCACATCATTCAAGTTGTCAGGATCGTCGCCTTCCGGCGCTATCACCGTCTGTACCATGAACTTGTGTTTGTTCTTCTCCGCCGGATCAAAGTCGAACGGTTGTAAGCAAACTGAAAAGGCGAAAAGGGCACGAGTTACGAGAGACGAAAATCTTCTAAGCCGTCGAGCGTCGACGATTGAATTTTGCGTACCTGCTACTTGAGTCGATTTTTTTGGCGCGAGTACGCCGCTGTTCGGCCGTACGCAATATCTCTTAGGTGCGGTCGTCTTTATTTTAAAATAAACTTTGCTCACTGAAGGATTTATTAGATTGATGTAAGACGTGACCGGCGGACCTGTGAAAGGGCCTGAAACTTTCTTCTTTTAAAAAATATTCTGCGCAATCGCCGCGTCGTGGTGTTTGGCGAAGGAACAAGAAAAATTCGTTTCCCGCGGGGACATATCGAGCGTGCTCTCTCGGCGTAAATGCGGATAGAGGAAACGAGTGTGTAAAGGCTTGACAGAATTGACTGATGCCAAGGGTGTTAGGTGTTAGAACGGAGATCGAGAGGGCAAGGGGGGGGGGTAGTTAGGGGAGAATTCCATTTCGTCATGGGAATAATTCGCGCAACGACAAAGGCGCGAGAAAAAAGTTTCTTTTTTCGCGCCTTACGTCATCTTGCCGGACAAACATATTTTTTTTTCTCGCATACGGACTTCGTAACGTGCCAACATTGAGAATACGTAGTCCGGTTATTCGCCATGTCACGGCCGATGGTGCGAGACAGAGAGTAAGGGGGTGGGGGGGGGGGGGGTGGAGAGGGTAAGATCGCGAGAGAGAGCACGTCCAACGTTTTGCACGCGGTCCCGAGCAAATTTGCGTCAATCGAAATATCGGAGGGCAGAGGGAAGAGAGAGAGAGAGAGAGGGGAGGGATAATTAATTGCGAGTTAAAGAAAGAAAAAGATATTTCCGCGTACCCCTGAATCGCAACTCGTTGTGTGGCTCGATAACCAAAACTTGGTCGGGCTTCGCCATAGCTTCGTGCCGAGGTATCTCTACCAACTCTCACGGCACTTCGCGAATCGACGTTTCAATCGGAGTCTCGTTTACCAACGGCTCCCCTACCCACACGCACGCTCCTCACCCACACGCGGCGGCGAACATACACACACGCACGGACGCGTGCAAAGAGGCCCACAACCGTGTGGCGATTCGATCGGGTTTTCTTTTTTTTTTTTCTCGTTTTTTTTTTTATGTTCGCCTCTTCGTCGTCGTTCTTTTTTACAAACGACTGCACTATCGGACAATTTTGACGCGAAAGAGACGCGGCACTTCCTTTGTTTGCCTCGTAACTGCGCTCTTCCTTCTTTCTTTTTTTTTTTTTTTTTCTTTTCTTTCCTCGTTCCTGCTCGTTTCTTCAAAAAGCACGGAGCCTAGAGCGCGCACACGCGACACACACACACACACACACGCGCGCGCGTACACACACAAGTCGTCGGGGCGCCGGGGTGGGGACACTTCACTTTCTGGGATTCCGTTAAACTAATTCGCAGCCTCGGCAAACGCACGCATGCGCGCGACCAGCGCTACGAGCAGGCATGTTACGTCACATCGCGCGTGTAGCGCCTCTACGCAGCAGTTCGATACTAACATCGGTTTTTCTTCGCGTTGCTCATGGAAGAAACTAGTCGGACGATTTTGTCCAATTTTTGTTCGCGTGCAGGAGAGATGTTGATTGGACAAGTTTTTTTTTTTTTATGTTTTATTCCATGACGATATCGTGGTATATATTTTTTTTCATATGTTTTCTTTTATATTTTTTATTAGAGATATATTTATGTTTGTTGAGAATATTTATTCACTGAGTAATATTAAATTATAATTAACATTTATTTATAATAATTACGAACGAATATTAAATAATTATAAATCATATTAAATTAAATAATCACCATTTTATTATTTTCACCTAGTCGACCGATCGCAGCGCCACCGATAATTATTCGCATTTCCGATTGAATACTTTCTCCATGATCTTTCGTACGTCGATGGTCGGTTTTAAAAAAAATCTTGTATCCGATTGGATTGGTCGATGTTGTCCAATCAAATGGCAGTCAAAATCCGTTCGAAATATCATTTGATTCGGTAATTTCACTGCGAAAAACATTGTCTTGAACTGAGGCACGTTCGACGCTCGCTTAACGAGCCCAAACAATTTCCTTGTAAATAATTATTTAGCGCGACGAGGCAGGTATTTGCTCGCATAAACGTCCGGGCCTATTCTTTTTCTTTGTTTGTACATATTTTAGAGGAGTTTATTAAAGTTTCGTAGCAAAGGGACGGGAAATGGAGCGTGTAATGTGCGATAGTCCACGTAAAAATACATTTCTTCACGAAACAATAAACTGTGCGTCGAGTCCGACGACTTTCAGTACGCCGGTCCGACAAAACGAAAAAAAACAACGACATAATGGATTTACGAGCGATATAGCGGCTTTTAATTTATTGCCGACTCACATAACACCGCCGTCGGGACTGACGAAATTTATCGCGAGAAATCCGTTCGACGCCGATCTGACGAGTCGCCTTCATCTCTCCGTCATCAGTCCGACAGTTTTCACCAAGGTAAACGTCGGATCCCTCAGTATAAATTTTTCTCCCTTAATTCCGCTTCAAAGCTGACCTTCCGCCGTTGCAGGTTTCCCCGAGGCTGCATCAGGACTCGCCAAGCTTCGCTTGGAGCGTCGACGAACTGGCGCACATTCAACCTGCAAAGATAGAAGAATTTCCAGTCCAACAGATGCATTCCACCGATCCTGACATCGAAGTCGTCGCTCAGGCGGCTATCGACGAGTTCTTCACCGCGACTCAGATCATTCCTAGCCCCTGGGAAAGAGAAAAGAAGAACGTCGATGAAAAATTTGTGATGCGCACGCCTAGCAGACCTTTGGAAGAATTGAATTCGACGAGGGAGACTCACAAGACCAAGAAAGACTGTAAGCGTAGCCGCGAGATCTGACTCGCCGTATTAGCCGCCGGATTGATATAACGACAAATGTTAATGCTTCAGGCTGGAGTCAGACCGTATTGACGCTTCCTCCGGTTCTTCCTACACACTTGGAGGAAGCTTTGAAACCTTACTTCACATTTAGTCAGGTAAAATTATTTTTCAAAGTCGGGGAAAATAAAAAATTGTCAATTGAATTATGTTCTATATGAAGTAATGAAATAGTAGAGTATAAAATGAAAAGTGTATGAAAATGTAAAATTTTCTTCAATTCAAGGGAGTGTTTTAATTATTGATATACATTGGAAGACTTTCGCAGGAATGGAAAGGAAGTTTGTCAATTGGAATATTTTTTTCTATACGATTTAATAAAATAATGAAATATGAAAAGCATATAAAAGTGTTAAGTCGTGGGAGTGTTTTAATTAGTAATATTTGGGAAACATACATTAAAAAAAAAAAATTCTCTGAAATCTCCGAAACAATTTTTCCTAACGATTAATAAAATAAACATTTTCTCGACTAATGAGATTGTACGTACGTCGCAGGACCAAAACGTGGATAACGAAGACGCCAATTCTAGCAACAGTTCGTTGAGACGAAAATTGTTCTTCAATCACGACGACTGCACAGAGGACGAGGAGGAGGAGACGTCGTTTTCCCTGTCGCCAACGAAATCACACGTATCCACGATACACTCTAGTCCACCGCAGAGCGGCATGCGCGCTCACGGAACGCCGTTGAAGGTGAGGAAAAATTGCACATTTCGGGGAAAAGCACGAAGTTATCGTGTGTCTCTCGTCGATCGTGATATCGATATTTGTCTCAGGGATCGTTCGTTCTCGCGCAACGGACTCATGGAACTCCTTACGCCGGTAATGTATCACCGCCCAACGTGTCTCCTATTTGTGGCAAGAACGCGTCTTCCAAGAGCATCCGCTCGCGGTGTCAATTCGCAGCTCATCTCGACTTTACAACCGATATGAGTATAGATCAGTCTGTACGGGACGACAAGGATTTGAAGAGCCTCGAGGACGTTGAGCTGGACACGAGTAATTATCTAACATTTTTTTGTTTGTTTTCTCAACAAGACTGTAGATTTTCGTTTTTTAACCGAAACATTGCGTTCCTCGGCAGACACTTCTATGCTCCGTTCGAACATTGGTGACGTTTGCTCGAAAGTACGCGAAGAGAACCCGCGGCTGATCACCGTCGATGTAGTAACCGATCCAAACGAAACGGCGGAGATGCTCTCGCGGGAGGCGACACCCCTTAAGTACGAGGGACACTCGCGATCCGTAATAAGCACGAGCATCGGTAGAGACGCTCTACACGGTATGAAAATTTCGAACGAATGGCACAAGACTCGTGCAGACGACAGCTGTCCTCAGCAGAATAATACACTTTTGGGATACTCGTGTACGGGACAACAGAGCGACGTTAATTCGGCCCAAGACACAGGCTATCAGACTTACAGCATGAGCAACATTACCGGCAACACCGACAATTGTAGCATAACGAACAACGCTAAGAGCTCTTATTGGAACGAGAAAATAGTGTCGAACGGCGATGAAATTATACTGTCCGATTGGAAGGACAATATGAAAAATATGTTTAGTTCGACGCCGTCAAAGTACACAAGACGAAGAGACAATTGAACATTTTCGACGAAAGCAAATGCGGACTATTCCACTTTTTTTTTTTCGTGCATATATTGACGTTCTTTTTTTTTTAAATTTGCATAGAAATTACGCGTATCCGCGATCAGCTTCGCATGTGCAATTCCTTTTTTTTTTTTATATAGCGTAATGGTCGAACGACGCTGGTCGGATTCATCCAGTGGGCGGATTTTTTACGTACCTAGACTATTCTTTTTTTAATTTTTTTATTAGGAAAAATGTGTTCATGGAACCACTGCCTCAACGTTTCCCGTAACTTTTTTTATGTTTACTCGTACTCGTTTTTTGTCATGTAAAAAAGAACAATGGATACTCTGATTCACGGCTATTGATTGCCAGAGAAAACGACGAAAAACGAATGAACAATGGATCGTTTGTGAGAGCGTTTGACACAATTGTAAGACTGAATTTATTCGTACATTCAGAGTGCCAAAACTGGGGAACGAATATATTGTATTTTAAGAATGAATCTTTTTATTTGATTTTTTCTCAAACTCGAATAAATATATTGTATGTATTTTATAAATGAATCTTTTTATTTGTCTTTCTTATTTTTAGGATCCCTATAAAGTTTAGGATCCCTATAAAATATAAAGAGGAGGCGAATGTTTTTTTCGCCGCGCAGCCCATCGAGAGGCCGATAAGACGGGTCTTAGAAAATGAAACTGATTCATCATTTATCATTGTCAAATCCCATTTCACGAAATATGAAACTTAGTAATGCGCACTCTCTTCTTTTTTATTTAGTTATTTTCCCTAGCTTTTTTTTCTCGCTAATTTCCGATTTTTTTTTTCGTTTTCACCGTTTTGAAACGACGATTGTCCTCGTTGTAAACGACATCCAGACCGCTTTACGTACGAGACAGGATGGACGAGAGTTCGATCCACGGGGACGATGGAATCAAGAAGAAAATGACAGATAGAGGATCAGTGGCGGCTCAGCGTCACAGTCTCCGCCCGAGACTCTGGAAAATGCATCCACTGGCCCGACGAAGGTTAATCCTCCGAATCTTTCAGTCAAAATATTCAGAAGTATTTTTTAGACATTCGTGGCTCGTCGTTCTCCTTTCCCTAGGAATTAAATTTTTCCCGACTGTTTACGTTACAGACGAAACGATGAAATTGCCTTTCACGTGCCTCACAATAAGGTGCTCGAAAGTATGGACCGCAAGGAAGAGACGACGGAGCCGCTCGTACGTACGGAATGTCATATTATGTTGCCCCTTAAACTTCAAGGATATTACGTTAGGCCGGCTTTCGGATTCAACAAGAGGCCATCGAACTGCGAATTACCAAGCCGGAAAGTGTGCGCAGAGACGAGGAGAGACGGATCGGCGAAAAAGTATCGGGTTCCTCCGTGCTCGGTATCAAAAGTATGTCCTACTGGGAGATTAAATCTCATACGTCTCGTCCTAATACGCATTAATATTTTATTGTCTTTGACTCGCAGTTCGCGTTAAGCCGAAAAAGACGGAGAGCAGTGATACCGGAGAAGGAAAAGACCGCCGAGTCCCCAAAATAGCGGATCAATTGGAACTGATCGAGAAGCTCAGAGCTGACAAAACAATTGGATTCTTCTACATGACTTACGCCGTCGATCGAAGCTCCGAATTTTTCACCCCATACGCTCTGGAGTAAGCGATAGAAATTATTTCGTTCTTCCTAACTAATATTATAAATCTGACTTTCTGTCTGTCTGTCTGTTACTCAATCGCGCCAAAACGGCTTGATCGATTTCAATGAAATTTAACATTTAGATAGTCTTATGGCCCGGGAATAATTTTTCTAATTATTATATACTCAAATCTAATCTAATTATGAAATTAAAATGATTATATAATCAATGAAATTTCAAATGTAGATGGCTTATGACACATAGGATACTTTTCATTTTAATTCTAATATCTAATATTTTTCTAATATGTATGCCTGATGTTTGTTCCACTATCGCGCCTAAACGGCTGAACCGATTTTTATTAAATTTGGCACACATGTAAAGAGTTACTACGAATAACACACAGGCTATGAATAATACATCTAATATTTTTCTAATTCTAATATTCGACTCGAATATCAATTATGAAATTATCAGTCTTATATAATTCTTATTATAGGATACAAACAAATCAAATCTAAAATAGATGATAATATAATATCAAATCTAATATAAATATATCTAATATTTTTCTATAACATTCGTGTCAAATCTACTGTAATTATCAAATTCAAATTCTTATAGAATACAACGAATCAAATATAATTTTAATTTGATAAAGTCCAACGTCTAATATTTTTCGAATTATAATATTTAAAAAAAATCTAATGATGAAATTTTAATTCTCATAGAATACGAACTAAAATATAATAAAAATCAAATAGAATCTAATATCACATATTTTACTAAATTCTGAATGACGTATGGCAGCTTTAAAAAAAAAATAATCCAAGTCACAGGTAGAAGTCAAAATCTTCATAATTTGAAACTAAAATTTTATTTCAGGATCGTTCCATACGAGAAATTGGACAAAGTTTACGCGACGCTCAGCCTGAGAGGTGTGACTCAATGCAGTCCCGACGGAACAACGTTCACCCCCATTGAGTTGTGGGAAAGAGAATACCGTTACTATCTCAAGCTAATAAAAGTGAGCCGATTCGCGAGACTCGAGTTATCTTTTCGAAATAATGATATAATTCGGTAAATTTGATACGTACAATATTCTTTTCATCGAAGATAAAAACATTCTTCACTTATCGTGCCTGGAAAGCTTTCTACGTCTGGAGGAAATCCCTGAAAGTAAAAAAATTCCTGAAGGCTCGTCATCACATGGAGAAAAATCTTTTCATATCCAATCCAATACTGAGCACCGCCCTTCTCGAGATCAAGTCAATGTGCGCTGTTTTTTTCGACGCCTCGTTCCTCGACTCAAGCGTTATCGAGAATCTTCCGTTGTTCTCGTTCGTGGAGATGCAGTTTGGAAAACTTGAGTCGTGTCGTGAGAAACTCGAGGAATTTCGCACTATCACCATGGACATTGTTTACAACGCTTGTTTGGCCGCTCTGTTGGAGGCTGGATACACTCCGGACGATTCTACGATAACGATCGAACAAACGGCTTACGGAAAATTGGGTATACATTTGAAATATATCAATGACGAATTTTTGTCAAAATCGTCAGAAAATTGTTTATAAAAAAGGAACTATGCAATATAATTTTAAAAAATCCTACCTAGTGCCTTATAAAATGTAATTCTAAATATACAGTTAAAATTTCAAGTGAATCGCTTGAAATTTGAGTTATGAGTCCGGCCGACTTGAAAAATGTAGTTTTGTGATAATCGCGTTTAAAGTTAGTAGAAAGTCACGACACGAATCAAGCGGGGTTGCGCTAGAATTCGAAAATCGAGTACTCAGAGATTTTTCACACCCGTAATCTTTTGGAATATAATTTTATCGGTACTAATGGTACATTTTTAACAAAAAAAAACAATCGATTTTTGGAAAATCCTAGAGTGGCCTAAGGCCTTAACAAATAATAAAATGTGGAAAAAAGATCATTTAAAAATACCGATACTAATTTTAGGTCAATTCGGTGCGACAAAGTTCCGAATGCCAAAAGACGATGTTCTGAAAATGAGCTACATTGAGCAAGCCGAGAAGCGAAAAAAGTGCTATCGTCTTTGCTGGTACGTATATATAGCCAATTGCGGCAGCTTTTCCAATCGACTCTGTCACTCAAAAATTTCGTAAAAATTCAGCTTCATTCATCTCATCGATTACATGCAAACGAGCATGATGCGGGGACTGTTGCGCAATACTTACACAGAGTTGTTGAACAATCTGACGAGTCACACTTTGTATTTACCGGACGAATCGTTCTTCGACGAAGACAAGCTGGATGAAGTTTACGAAGTTCAAAGATCCTCAAGCACTTCCGTACAGGTTGTTACGACCGATGTATTCTCTTCGATGCTTTCGTAGCGTAGCTCGAACCAAATTTCAGAGTCCGTACTTCACGATTGATCTATTGGTGTCACGGGAAGAGGGCCTAACGATGGAACCTTCGGAAGAGGATTTCCGTCGCGTTTTCACGACACTGCAATCGATGTGGGAAGAAAATTTGGATGGGGTCAAGCCATTTTTGACGGATCCATATTTTCATATCTTCACAAAGTATTTTGAAGAAATACAAGCTTTCGCATGTTTCTTCATTACTGGCTACTTTGTTGTTTTTTTTTGTTTTAATCTCCGTTTCGATCCAACAGGCCGATGATAAATCACAAGATCGAAAATTCTCTGGTCGGGCAACCTCCCCTGATTCTCAAGATTGTAAATATCGATCCTACGATGATTGATCTAAAGAGCCAATTGACGAGACTTCTCGACACGAATTTCGAGGCTGTGAATCGTTACTGTCAACGCTTCAGTGTTATCCATGATTTTTACACGGAGGACGTTTATTTCGACGAAAACATTATTCGCGAAAACGAGAAGTGTGACTTGTTTCGAAAATGGTGCGTGCGATATCGAACGGAGAGTGATCAAATTCTCAGCATCGTCGATCAACAGAAAATGGGAATATTTCTCGTTCAGTTGGAACGATTCAAAAATAGTGCCCTGATGGCACCGAGCGACAAGCAACGAGTTTTGGAAGTTGTCGTGCCTGGGTGAGACTCTAAATATCATCAATTGCCAATGACAATTATAAAAAATCATTTTTTCCTCTGTTAGAATTGGAAAATCCAAAGTTACCGCGCTGCTTTCCGAAGCCATCGATGCCATCAAATTTTTGGATTCAGACCCATCCTCCACCGACGATTACGTCAGTTACATCAAGTTTGTAGACGCGGCTCAACAAAAAGTTGACTCGTTGGAGGCCCAACTGGACTACGTCAAGGAATTGTACGATATAGCGGAGGAATATGGAATTCCAGTATCCGCTGAGGATATTGCAAATTATTTGGTGATATTGACTATTCCGTTGGATTATTTGAGCCGCTGATTGAAGCTAATTTTGTATGATCTTGGGCTTTACGTTGATAATCAGGGTATCAGCGTTGAATTTACGAGCTTGCGGCTAGCGGTGGACAAGCGGCTGGAGGAGAGGCAAAAAATGATTTCTCGATTCAACGCCCAGATCCAGAAGGACATAAGTGCTCTGGTGGAGAAAATTTCGATGATAAACGACGAAGCGTTGGTCAGTTCGTTTCCATGATATATTCGTTGGCTCGCTTCAGGACAATCTTACAGCGTTTGTTGCGATGAAAAT
This sequence comes from Ophion ventricosus, assembly GCA_963932345.1. NCBI lineage: Eukaryota > Metazoa > Arthropoda > Insecta > Hymenoptera > Ichneumonidae > Ophion > Ophion ventricosus. The sequence continues at coordinate 22,971,678 of OZ010722.1, forward strand.
TTCAGCAACCCTGGCTATTGAATCCCGACAGCGACGTGACCTTGTGCACCAATACCCTGAAAGATCTGACCGATAGACTTGCCGAATGTGCAAACATGGCAACGGAATATCGAAACTACCAGAAAGGATTCAAAGTCGAGATAACGAGATTCGAGATACTGGATCACGTCACGAACGAGGTGAAGTTACGAAGTCTTCTTTGGGACAGCGTTGAATCTTGGTCGCGAATAGTCGAGGATTGGTACACGGCAAACATGGATAATCTCAATATCGAGGAAATGACGAGTCTTACGCTCAAGTATCTGAAAAATATTGCCCAATTGGAGAAAGGCCTACCGGCCAACAATATTCTACCGCAATTGAAGGAAAACGTCGAGATAATAAAAGACAAATTGCCAATAATCGGCTATCTGAAAAATCCACATTTAAAAGCACGCCATTGGTCGAGAATAGAAAATCTTTTGGATCATAAATTCAAGAGCGACGATACGACGAATCTCGATACATTGGAGAGTCTCGGGGCTTTCGCTCATCCCAACGAGCTCATGGAAATTGCCGCCTCGGCGTCCTCGGAATCGAGTCTCGAATCGATGCTGAAGAAAGTCGAGCACACGTGGAAAACACTGGAATTCCTGGTTCTCCAGCACAAGGAGAGCAAAGACGTTTTCGTGTTGGGTTCTCTCGAGGAAATTCAGAGCGCCCTCGACGAGAGCAATATCACTATTCAGACAATCGCCGCGTCTAGACACGTCGGACCGATCAAAGTACGAGTCGTCGATTGGGCCAAACAATTGGAAACATTTTCGGACACTCTGGTTTGTATATTATCGTCAGAATTGTTTTTCACAAATTGTTTCATCAGTGTTGAGTGTAAAAAAAATTTCCTGCAGGATAAGTGGCAGTACTGTCAGCAGCAGTGGATGTACCTGGAGGCAATTTTCTCCGCTCCGGACATACAGAGACAGCTTCCGGTGGAGGCAAAGTTGTTCGGCCTTGTCGACAAATCTTGGAAGGATATTATGAGGCGTACCAAAAGGGTTTGCAAATCGAGATTTCTATGAGTTCATTTTCAAGCCAATCGGCGATGCAAAGATAGACAATCGTGAAAATTGTCATTTTTAAGATGCCTTTGGCATTGGAGGCCTGCACTCAACCGGGACTCGACGAACAACTCGAGGAAAACAATAAGAATCTCGATCAAATACTCAAATGTCTCGAAGCCTATCTCGAAACAAAAAGAGTCGCTTTTCCTCGCTTTTTCTTTCTCTCGAACGACGAGCTACTCGAGATTTTGGCTCAGGTAACGATGACGTAAAGCGCGAGTATGTTATCGTCTTTGAACGAACGCTTTGCTCATTCAATGTTCGTCTTGACAGACGAAAAATCCTCACGCTGTGCAGAGACACTTGCAAAAGTGTTTCGACGCCATACATCGTTTGGAGTTTGCAGCAGCAACAGCCCCGGAGGATGGAGCCTCCAAAGAAAGCGACGTCTTGCTGACAACCGACATCCTCGCCATGATATCGCCCGAAGGAGAAAAAGTCAATCTTGGAAAAGGCCTCAAGGCGCGAGGTAACGTAGAGGATTGGCTGGGCAAAGTCGAAGAATCGATGTTCGTCACGCTGAGAAAGAGAATGAGAAGCGCCATCGCAGATTTCGAAACGAGAGGAAGACAAGCCGTGCTTTTGTCCCATCCATCTCAGGTTTTGTTTCTTTCTCATATTTGCATTCAATATATAATTTTTTTTAAATAATAAAAATTCCATTTCGACAGATCGTTCTCACAGTGACACAAATATTTTGGGCACAAAGCGTCCATGTTATTCTCGATTCTGGCACAAATGTCGAAAATTCAATGCGCTCGTTCGAGCAAAAATGTTATTCGGTAAGGTGCCTGATGCATATTTTTTCCCTCCCAATATTTTCTCCATTTGCCCTGAGACATTCTGTTTTTTTTTTTGTTTGATTGTCGAATTACGAATGTTTCAGGATCTCAATCAGCTGGCCACTCTCGTCAGGTCCGACTTGCCAAAACTCATTCGAGAAGTTATCATCAATCTCATAACTGTGGACGTCCATGCCCGGGATATCGTAACTACTCTCGTTGAAAATCAAGTAAATGCCAGGTACACGCGAAACGAACAATTCAATTTCATAGAATTGAAAACACGTTATTAGAGATTCGACTTTTTGGACAGCGCCAGTTTCGATTGGATGAAAGCTCTTCGCTACTACTGGGATGAAGAGATTGACAATTGTCTTGCGAAAATGAGTAACGCGGAATACTTGTACGGCTACGAGTACCTGGGTGCTCAAAGACGTCTCGTAATAACTCCACTGACGGACAAATGTTATCTCTGCTTGATGGGAGCGTTGCAGCTCGATTTGGGTACTTTGTTTTTCTTATTCGCTACAACGACACGCATTCTGAGAATTTCTTTATGCTCTACAGGTGGAGCGCCTGCAGGTCCTGCTGGTACAGGAAAAACCGAGACGACGAAAGACTTGGCGAAAGCCTTGGCTATACAGTGTGTGGTTTTCAATTGCTCGGAAGGGCTCGATTTCAAAGTACGACGACCAGACATTTATCAGTTTTCATAGAAAAGCTTATTAAAAAAAAAAAAAAGAATTTATCGGAGCATTCTCCCTGTCACAGATGATGGGAAGATTTTTCTCTGGCCTGGCGACATCCGGTGCTTGGTGTTGCTTCGACGAGTTCAATCGCATCGACATAGAAGTTTTATCGGTAATAGCTCAACAGTTGATTACCATAAGGAATGCCAAAGTCGCACGAGCAACCGAGTGAGTTCTGGAAAAAATTCTCAAACGTTGATAATTACTACCTCAGAGTTTCGTAAAATGGTGATTCTCTTTTTTTTCAAGGTTTATGTTCGAAGGTCGAAATATCAAGCTCGTGATGTCGTGTGCAGCCTTCATCACGATGAATCCTGGATACGCTGGACGAACAGAACTACCGGACAATCTCAAGTCGCTGTTTCGACCAATTTCCATGATGGTACCAGATTACAGTACGTCATAATAAATGTCTCATCGATGTTTTTTTATTATCTGATTTTTTAAATATATAATGACCAGCTTCTACCCGCGACAGACTCTACTATCAGCTTCTATCTGACAGAAAGTCAGATTTATAATATTAGTTAGGATATATTGTATCAAATATCTTTGATATCTGATTTTTCATCATCTGATTATCTTATATCACGAATGTATTCTAATGTCCTTTGGTTTAAGAACTAATAGCCGAAGTGACACTCTACTCGGAAGGATTTGAGTCTTCAAAAATATTGTCCATCAAGATGACGTTGTTGTACACTCTCTGTAGCGAACAATTGTCGCAGCAAGATCATTACGATTTTGGAATGAGGCAAGTTATCAACCATAGAAGAAGAATCTTCTCTTCCTCTCGCTCTGCCACCCTTCCCCTCTCTCTCTCTGTCCCTCTCGCGCTTTTGCCTCAGGCCAAGGCACAGGATTGATATATTTTTCTCTCCTCCACAGAGCTGTGAAAAGTGTATTGGTGATGGCTGGCAGTTTGAAGCACGGGAATCCAGAAATAAACGAAGAGGTCCTACTGATGCGAGCACTGAGGGACAGCAATCTGCCAAAATTTTTGGCCGACGATGCTGAACTGTTCCGAGGAATTCTCGGTGATCTTTTTCCCGGTGTCGAACTACCGGACGAGGATTACGGAGTTTTCGCCGAAACTGCTGTTACGGTGAGGCATTCAAGTTGACGCAGGATTTGGCCCGAGTAAAAAATATTTTATCCAGATAGATGTATCGCCTTAAATGTGATATTTTAGATCATGAGGGAGGCGAGATTGCAGCCGGAAAATTATTCAATCGCAAAAACGATACAATTGCACGAGACTATGCAAGTGAGACACGGAGTTATGCTCGTTGGTCCAACTGGTTCGGGAAAAACAACAGTCCTCCGTGTAAGTCGGATACCTTCGTACGATGAAAAAAATAATGTCGCTATTTATTTATTATTATTTATATTAACGATGTCGAGTGAGCAGAAGATTGTGTAAAAAAATATTTGTTAAGACTCTTCGAGACACTTACACGCGGCTTCATGAACTTGGAGTACCCGGTCAACAATATCAACCGGTTCACATGTACGTACTGAATCCCAAAGCCGTAACGATTGGCGAACTCTACGGTGAGGTAAATCCGTTGACGAACGAATGGCACGATGGCTTGCTCGGCTCGATCGTTCGCTACGCGTGTTCCGTAAGTTTATTGCCGAGATTAATTTTAAAGAACGATTTCAAATAGAAACGATTTCGAAGAATCAACGAATTTAAAGAACGAAATTTTCAAAACAATTTTGAAGAACGAATTATAATAATTTTACGATACAAATAGGAAGAAAAAAAATGCAGATTTCAAGTAAATAAAAAATGTGTCCATCTTTCCGTAGTTCGTGAGCGAAGATCATCAATGGGTGGTATGCGATGGGCCCGTGGACGCAGTTTGGATCGAAAATATGAACACCGTACTCGACGACAATAAAATGCTCTGCCTTGCCAATTCCGAGAGAATTAAATTCACCCCGTACGTTCATATGGTTTTTGAAGTTATGGATCTCGCTCAAGCATCCCCGGCTACAGTCAGCAGATGCGGTGAGATTTTTTTTTTTTTTTCATCCATTAAGTTCCTATCTTGAGCGTTGAAAAATCAATTGCACATTATACGTTTGCGCGTTTCTTGCATAGATGTAAAGAAAAACCATATCAAAGAAATGAGAGGTTGATTAAATGTTCGTTGAATTGTATTTTGGAAGGAATGGTTTACGTGGATCCCGCCGAACTGGGCTGGCTACCATACGTCAAGACGTGGGTCGGAAGCTTGGACGTATTGAACGAAGATCTTCAGGATATGATCCTTGAATTTTTCGAGGAATACATCGCCGACGGACTCACGTTTTTCAAGAAGAATTGCGAGCACGCTATTGCCCAAGTAAACAAAACTTTTTTGAACCTCTTCGCGGAGCAAGTCCATTGTGGAAAAAAATCTAAAGCTTTCAATCAATTTCACGCTCGTAACCTGTCATATCGAGTATTTTCTTTGGAAGAAAATTTATCGTTGGAGAAAAAGTATCGTTCTAAAGATTCAACGCACAGGTTGATATCAGCAAAATCGCTATGACCTGCTGTCTTCTCGAGAGTATCCTCCTCGAGCCATCGGGATCTATAGAAAAGAACGCGGATCGATCGCGGGTCAAGACTTTTCTCCTTCAGTCTTTTATTTTCTCGTACACTTGGGGTATCGGCGGTAACATAATTGACGTTTCGCGCGAGACATTCGAACTCTTTTTGAAGGACCAGTTTGATGGAAATCCATCAGCTCGGTAACTATACGATTTTGTCATTAATCCTCAAAGTCAAATTGACGATCATAATAAATACTAAAAATATGTTTCTTCTAGTCTTCCGTCCTCCGGTGATCTTTGGCGTTTGTACGTGAACGTGCCAAATCGCCGGATGGATCTTTGGGTGAAAATAATGCCGGCATTCGTTTACGACAAAGAGCAGCCATTTTTTGAGATTCTCGTGCCGACGATCGACACGGTACGATTTGGCTATATCGTGCAGAAGCTCGTCGAGGCCAACAGACCGGTATTCGTCACTGGCGGGACTGGTCAGTAATTATTCGAAAAAATAAAAAAAATCATCCACGAAACGATTCGTCGTTTCGCGTGTTTTCCAGGCGTCGGCAAATCCGTCATCACGAAAGTCGTTCTGAAGAATCTTCAGGAAACAAATCTCTGGCTTCCGATAACTCTGAATTTTTCGGCCCAAACGAGCAGCGGCCGTACACAAGAAATTCTCGAGCTCAAGCTCGAGAAGAAGAAACGCACCGGCCTCGGCGCACCGTTTGGAAAACGCGTTTGTGCCTTCGTCGATGACGTTAATATGCCGAAACTCGACACTTACGGGTCTCAGCCACCGATCGAATTACTCAGGTGACAAATTTCTCATCGCCGAACGAGCGTAAAGACGAGAAAAAAAACGCGTTTGCGAAGTGTGAAAATTTGACAACGCGCTTGCAGACAACTCTTGGACTTTGGTGGATTTTACGACAGGGACAAATTGTTCTGGAAAACTGTTGACGACGTTGTGATCGTAATTGCCTGTGCTCCACCGGGAGGCGGAAGAAATCCTCTGACTCCGAGATTCGCGAGGCATTTTGGAATGTTGGTCATACCGTCACCGGACGAGGCATCCCTCAAAGCAATATTTAGGTAACTATTCTCTGAAAAGTCGCGGTTACGAAAAAATCCTCTGCTAGCCACATTTTTTTCTACGCTTTATCATTAATATTTTCTTTAAACATTCAGTGACCCTCTGTTTTTTTTTTTTTTTTCGTCGTTGCGGAATTTTCCGAATTCTAGTATATTGAATATTCAATATATAAATAGGAGATGTTTTAAAAATCCTATACAACCAAACTCAAGCAATCTGTTCAATGACTTCGAATGACGGATCTTTACGTCAACGGCAGATCAATCATGCGAGGCTTTCTGCAAGACTTTGCGCAGCCCGTAATCGACATAGGCGACAGGATTGTCACGGCGACGGTAGAAATATACGGGAAAATAGCCGTCGATCTTCTACCGACACCGGAAAAAAGTCACTACGTCTTTAATCTGCGAGATTTGTCAAAGTGCGTTCAGGGAATGCTTCAAGCGGATCCATCGTCGGTTAGGGAGGCCAAACAAATATTGAGGTACGATTTCAATTCAATCAATGGTGGTATACGTTAGGCAAGCGATCATCGCTAATATTATCTCGTAAAAAAAAAAAAAATTCAGATTGTTCTATCACGAGTGCCTGAGAGTATTCCACGATCGTTTGATAAATACCGAGGACAAGAGTTACTTCTATCACCTTCTCACCGAGACGTGTTCACGTACGTTCGGAGACGAAGTCGTGCCACTTCCGGCTGAGAGTATTATCGAAAGTCCGCCGGTCTTGTTGTTCGGCGATTTCATGTCATTCGGTGCTACGAGGGAGAATAGAATTTACGAAGAAATATTGGATGTTTCGAAAATCAAGAGCGTTCTTCAAGTTGGTTGAGAATAATTCTTTTTTTTTTTTTTAATTGCACTGTGAGAAGCGTTTTAAATCGATTCTTTTTGACGCGTTGCCTTGAAATCCTTGAAAAAAAAAATCGTTTGTTTTAGGATTACCTGGACGATTATTGTCTAATAACGAACAAAGAGATGAAGCTTATATTCTTCATGAATGCTATTGAGCATCTATGCAGATTGGCGAGAATTTTGCGTTCCGAGCGAGGAAACGGACTGCTCGTCGGTGTTGGCGGAATGGGCAAACAAAGCTTGACGAAATTAGCATCCCATCTCAACGGCTATCCGTAAATGACAATAATTCTCATCGATAAATCGTATCGACATAAAGAAAATTCGGCTTTTTTCAGATGTTTCCAGATCGAAGTAAGTCGGGGTTACGATCAGCACTCCTGGCACGAGGATCTTCGCCGTTTTTATTTGAACCCCGGCGCTTACGGCGAAGACTCTACCTTCTTGTTTTCCGACACGCAAATCGTGATGGAAGAATTTCTCGAGGATATCAATAACACCATCAACTCGGGTATGTCATTCGATTGACGATCTACAATTGTTCTATTAATTCTATATATATATATTTAATAATTTACTAATACTCGCGAAGGCGAAGTCCCGAACTTGTTCGAAGCTGACGAGCTCGAGAAGGCGATAATCGCGACGCGGCCAGCGGCGAAGGAAGCGGGAATCACGGAGGAAAATCGCGACGGTATATACGATTATTTTATCGGGCGAGTCAGAAATCATCTTCATCTTGTACTCTGCATGAGTCCGGTCGGCGATGCTTTTCGTCGACGTTGCCGAATGTTTCCCTCTTTGGTATATTGCTGTACTATCGATTGGTTCACCAAATGGCCCAGGGAGGCTCTTCTCTCAGTGGCCGAAAGTTCCATAGGTCAATTTTTAGTTAGCGATGTGGAAAAATTGCCAGCTCTCTCTTCGATTTGCGTCCTGATGCACGAAGTACGAAAAAAAAAAACAGATATCAAAATTATTGTTCTATGGAAGATTGAAAATTAATTTTCTTTTTCTTTCGACCAGAGTGTCGAGGACACGGCGATTCGTTTTTTCAACGAGATGCGACGAAGATATTACACAACACCGAGCAGTTATCTCGAACTGATAAAACTCTATCTCTCGACTCTGGCGAGAAAAAAGAACGAAATTTCAACGCTGCAAGCAAAAATCCGAAATGGTTTAAACGTAGGATACAAGTAAAAATAAGCAGCGAGAAAATTTGCCATAAAAATTCTTCGCAATCGTTGATTGCGACCTGGATTATCATTGTTCAACAGAAATTGTACGAAACTAATGAAATGGTGGCGGCGATGAAGGAGCAATTGATTATTCTCGGGCCACATTTGAAAACGAGCTCGGAAGAGGTGACGAATTTGATGAAAGTCGTTGCTCGACAACAGATCGAGTGTGACAAAGTTCGTACCGTTGTTGCCGCTGACGAGGCTGTAGCGAAAGTTAAGGCTGAAGAAACTGCAGCGTTGGAATTGGATGCGAGAAAAGACTTGGAGGCTGCGATTCCCGCACTCGAGGAAGCTCAAAAGGCTCTGGAAGCTCTCAACAAGAATGACATAATTGAGATCAAAGTTTTCAATAAACCGCCTCATCTCGTACGCTTCGTTATGGAAGCTGTGAATCTACTTCTCGATGAAAAGTATTTCAAACATTTTACTTTCGACGTAGTTAATAATAGCTATTAATGAATGAATGAATTTGTCGCCATCGGAAAATGGAAATTATGGTTATTCCTTCAGTTAAAAATGATAAGATCGTAAAATGTCAATATTCAGGACGGACTGGGCATCCGCAAAAAGAGTCCTCGCCGATCCCCATTTTCTCGATCGCCTGATCGCGTATCCGAAAGACGACATAAGCGACAAGCTCTTGAAGAAATTGCAAGATTACGTGAAACATCCGGAATTCGTACCGCAGACTGTCGCAAAGCAGAGCAAAGTGTGCAAATCAATTTGCATCTGGGTACGTGCTATAGACGGTTACGCGAAGATCTACAGAATTGTCGAACCAAAACGTGCCGTGTGAGTAGACCATTTTTTCCGGCAATTCTGCGATAATTGAGAGAAGAAAAAAAATAATTGTAAGATTTTATTTTGTCGATACAGGGTGCTTAAGGCGCAGAACGAGCTTTGGGCGATTCAGGGTGTGCTCGAGCAAAAACAAAATCAACTGGCGGAGGTGGAGAAGAAGATACAACGTCTGCAGGATCAGTACGACGGGGCAGTGAAAAATTTGGCGGATCTGAAGTTCAACATAAGCCTGAGCGAAGCGAGATTGAACCGATCGGGACGATTGACAGCGGCGCTTTCGGACGAGCAAGTCCGATGGAAGGACTTGATCCAAGGCTTCGATGGACAAATTGCCAATTTGACTGGCGATATACTCGTGGCAGCTGGCAGTTTGGCGTATCTTGGAGCTTTCACGAACGATTATCGCCGAGAGTTACTCGATACTTGGCTGTCAAGCTGCAAAACCCAAGGAATAATGATCACGACGAATTTCAATCTCGTTAATGCGCTTGCCGATCCTTACGACATACGTCTTTGGAACATGTACGGATTGCCGAGGGATCGCGTCAGTACGGAAAATGCTATTCTTGTTACGCAAGCCAGTCGATGGCCACTCATGATTGATCCACAAGAACAGGTGCATAATTTTACATTCGAAAGACAAAACGAAATTTCTTCCGTAAGTATCGTTATTATTCTTTCGTTAAAATTATCAATGTAAGGCGAATCGATGGATACGTAACATGGAGGAACAGAACAACTTGAGAATTTGCAAAATGACTGATGCAAATTTTATGCGAATTATGGAAGCTTGCATAAGAATTGGCGCGCCAATAATGCTTCAAGAAGTCGGGGAAACGCTGGATCCCAGCCTCGAGCCAGTTTTGTTACGGCAAACGTTCATTCAGGTTTCATTTTTTTTTTTTCTACATTTATTTTCAACGTTCGTGGAGCTGTAATTTTTTCTTCAAAATAAAAAAAAAACCAAACACAGGATGGAAGAACGCTCATACGCCTAGGCGATAGCGACATAGAGTACGATGAAAACTTCAAACTTTACATCACCACGAAAATGTCTAATCCTCATTACCTACCGGAAGTATGCATCAAGGTTACGATTGTGAATTTTACGGTCACACCGTCGGGATTGGAGGATCAACTGCTGGCGTGAGTTTAACAAATTTTATATATTTTTATTTTTATTGTATACTTTTATTTTTCATAACTTCAGGGACGTCGTACGTCTGGAGCGGCCAGATTTGGAAAACATGCGAAACGAACTCGTCGCAAAGATCAATGCGGACAAGAGTCAATTGCAGAGCATCGAGGACAAAATTCTCACGCTTCTCTTTAGCTCCGGTGACGATATTCTCGACAATGAGGAACTCATCGAGACACTCAACGATAGCAAAGAAACGTCAGCCATAATTGCCACTCGTCTTCTCGAAACGGAAACGACCGAGGAAAAAATTTCAATCGCTCGAGAAAAATATCGGAGCGTTGCTACTCGTGGCTCGGTACTATATTTTATCGTCGCAAATTTGGCAGATATTGATCCAATGTATCAATTTTCTTTGAAGTACTTTACACAAGTGAGTTTATACTTGTTAAGAAGTTATTTTTTTTCATTACATCGTACATTACAGTACATTACATTTTTTACGTTGATACACGCAAGGAATACAATTTTCCAACTTTTACACCCCATTTCACACCCTTAGGAGTTGATTCTCGAAAAATCCTTTCTAAGGAACATATCTTCACGGAACTGTTTTGTATGTATAGATAAAAAAAAAACACTCATGCCCTTTTTCTTAAAGATATTCAATAACGTTATCGAGACGAGCGAAAAGAGCCACGAGCTGGAGCATCGTCTGAAGATTCTCTACGATGAAATAACACTGTCAATTTATCTCAACGTTTCCCGAGGATTGTTCGAGAGGCACAAGCTTGTCTTTAGTTTTATGCTCAACACTGCGATTTATCTGAACGCAGAAATAATTTCGTATCCTCAATGGAATTTTATTCTTCGCGGTGCTGGCCAAATACAAACGGTGAGAAATGATTCTTTTTTTTTTCGTCCTTCAACCGTATTGAGTCTAAAACGTGAATGTTTTTTTTTAAACAGGAGAAAAAACCGGAGTATCCTACTCTAACCGAATCCATGTGGAATAACATCAATTACCTGTCGACGAATTTTCCAAAATTCAATGGCATACTGAACGATGCGTTCAAGAAAATCATTATCGGCGTTGCGTATTACGAAGAGGTATTTTCGAATATTTCAAACGTAATATACCGCGGACAATATATTTTGGATTATTTTCAGGAAATAAATGTTGTGCCGAGCAATCGCGAGCGAGCGTCGAACAACTGGAACGCGAAATTAACTGATATCGAGAAGCTCATGCTATTGAAATGTCTGAAGGAAGAAAAACTTATTTTTGGAATCACCGCTTACGTGAAGAAAAATTTGGGACAAAGATTCGTCGAGTCGCTGATGATATCTCTACCGGAAATGTACGCTTTAAAATGTTACTCGACAATTTATCCTACGAGGAACAAGGAATAAATATGCATTTATTTCTACCCACGTATTTTATGTGTATTTTGCAGATTTCCAGACACATCGAAAACAACGCCGCTCATTTTCGTCCTGAGCACAGGATCCGATCCTTTCGGAGCCTTTCAGCGATTCGCCATTGAAACGGGCTTCGCTGATAAATACGAGTCCATATCGTTGGGACAAGGACAAGGTCCGATAGCCGAGGTTCTCGTGAAAAATGGAACGCTATCGGGTCACTGGATATTTCTGCAAAATTGCCATCTTGCTACTTCGTGGATGCTCGCGATGGAGCGTCTCGTAATTCAAATAACCGACAGCCCGCAAAACGTTCACGAAGACTTTCGGCTTTTCTTCAGCTCAATGCCAAGCTCGACTTTTCCCGTCTCGGTTTTGCAAAATTCCGTCAAAGTCACCAACGAGCCACCCAAAGGCTTGAAGGCGAACGTCAAACGTGCCTTTCACGACATCAACGAAGACTTCTTCGAGAAAAATGGCACGTTTACAAAACATTGTTTCTCCAAATACGTATTGATTTTTACTCGGATATTAACTGATATGTTATTCCTCTGATCAATGCCAATAATTACAGTTTTCACGACATTTTTTTTTTGGTAGTTCACCATTCAATTTTGAAAGACAGTTGGCGCAGAATGATTTTCGGCGTGTGCTTCTTCCACGCGATAATACAAGAACGAAAAAAGTTTGGACCACTAGGTTGGAACATTCTTTACGAATTCAACGACAACGATCGAGACTGCTGCTTGTTAAATTTGCGCATGTTTTGCGCGTCCGGTACCATACCGTGGGACGCCCTAATCTACACTACTGGCGAAATAACTTACGGTGGAAGGATAACCGACAGCTGGGATCTACGATGTTTGAAAACTATCCTCGAAAATTTCTTCTCGCCCAAGACTTTAGACAGGAGTAAATTTTTTTTTTAGTCTTAATTTCCTAATTGGCTTCGATGTAGCGGTTGGCTTTTAGGAATACAGAAAATTCTGTAATGCAAAGTACTTTGATACGAAAGCCAACGAAACATAGGGATGTACGGCTTTTTTTTGTTATTGCAGACTATACGTATTCACCCTCCGGCACGTACTACTGCCCGGAATTCGAGACCCTCAAGGAGTACAAAAATTTTACAGAGAACTTTCCCATAATCGAAGATCCGGAAATATTTGGAATGCACGAAAACGCAAATATCACCTATCAGGTAATTTTTTTTAAACGTATTTGTTCTGAATTCTTGAAACGCTTTAAAAATCGAAAGAAAAAAAAAAAAAAAAAAAGAATGTCGACCCTCTTGGCCATTTTTCCGGAAAAAGATACGTATCGGATAATTTTTTTTCCTGCTTCACCACATACACGAGTGTCAAAGAAAAATCAAAGGCGAACACCAAAGTGATGTTCCTCGTGAGATAATAGATTCGCAAATAAATTTGCTCCGATGAAAATTACATCACCGCTGCATCGTGTAACTGGAAGGCCAATTTTTTTTTTCCCCAAACTTACAGTTCAAGGAAACCACAACGATCATAAATACGATATTGGAAGTCCAACCCAGCGTCGGGATCGGCGCCGAGGGTAAATCCAGCTCCGAACTAGTGCTGGAGATCGCCGATACGATTGTCGAAAGAATCGACATTGTCATAGATCCCGACACTTGTCACACGAATCATTTGAAAGTGAGCAGATGAAATATTCGATTGATATCCCATATATTCTTGATTCTTACGCACTGCCAATTGGCGCACGAATACTAGAAAGATCCAGCGGGAAAATTGCCTTCGTTGACGACAGTTTTGCTGCACGAGGTCGACAGATACAACAAACTGTTGTCAACGATTCACGTATCGATGGACAATCTCCGACGAGCGATTAAAGGATTCGTCGTAATGTCCGACGAGCTGGAGAAAATGTTCAAAGCTCTCATTAACAATCAGGTTAGCGGATTAATTTTTCACACCAATTGAAGATTTTTTTTCAAATATTTTTGCGTTCTCTCAGTTATCCCTGCTCCGTGTGTTTTCTTCCCGATGTTTTCGCGTAGGTGCCTCAACTGTGGCACAGAGTGAACGTATATCCGTCATTGAAGAGCCTAGGAAGTTGGACGAGAGACTTGGAACTACGCATAGATTTCATAAGGGTTTGTTTCCTCTAAGCGCCACTTCTTTCTTTCTTTTTTTTTTGCTACACAGTTGACGAGAAGTTGCATTTTAGATTTGGTTGGCAGACACCCAGCCAATTTCCTTCTGGCTATCCGGACTGTCTTTCCCCCAAGGCTTCATCACCGGAATGTTACAGACTCACGCGAGAAAGTACAACATACCGATTGATCAGTTGAAACTGGATTTTTCCGTAACGAAGGAAACTTTGGATCAGGAAGAAATACAAACCGTCCACGCCGAGGCTGACAAAGAAGTTGCGACGGTTTACAAGAGTCTTCGAGGCCCCACCGACGGGGTATTGATACACGGTTTGTTCCTCGACGCCGGTACGTGGGACTTGAAGTTCATGGTGCTCGTTGACGCGAGAAAAGGTAAAAAAACGTTAAGGTCTGCCGGGAAAAAACAATGTACATTAGTCCTCAAGCGTTGTTCTTTGCGCGTGAAAAGGAGAGATGAACCCTCCAATGCCGGTCATTCACATAAATCCCGTTCGAGCATTGCCGCCAAACGATCCAAGATACGTGTGTCCGCTTTACAAAACGAGCATACGCGCCGGGGCTCTTTCGACGACCGGACACAGCACGAATTTTGTCGTTCCTATATTGTTGTCGTCACCGCGCGAGCAAGCCTATTGGATACTCAAAGGAACTGCTCTTCTCATCCAAGTGACGAATTAAACGCTCCGGGTGAAAAATAGACTAGGCGCAAAACGATATCCGTACGGCTTTGTATAATTACAAATTATTTATTCTGAGATAATTGACGCTTTTTTTTGTTGTATAGGAATACACGATTGACAATGTTTCGAACACAAGTCCTACATCGAGGAAATATTGATAAATAAATAGTATTGAAAATTGTTTTTGCGTCGAAACATTATGCCAATAGAATTCATTATCGCGATTATTTTTGTATTCATCGTAAAAACCTATTATTCCCTCTTCGGAAATTGTTTTATCGATATATATATATATATATATGTATAGTTAAATATACAAAGGCCACTTTGTTCTCGGCTGAGCGTCCATTTGCCCGCTGGACTAGAGACTTTTTACCAGACTGGTGAAAAAGTTAGAAAAAGCAACAGAGAGAGAGAGAGAGAAAGAGAGCTGAGAAAAGAAATAAGTACGGTATCAAGAAGATGGAAGAAAAGTTTGGGTTTGTTTGGATGCGCAAAACCTCTCGTATTTCTGCAAAAAGAAATAAATACTTCTTCAAGAGAATGGAATAAATTATGGAAGATTTTACGAGAGATGGCGACGTTTCCTTTGAACGGTGTTGGCGTGGTATCGATAATCCTCCTGGTCTACGGTCCACATCATGACCATGTACACGGTGAGTAGGATCGCTAGCAACATTCTATCGATCCTGAAAACATTAAAATCATTGAGAAAACCTTTCAATGTTTCCAAATTCCAAGGATTGTGGCTTCTCCGAAGAGTAAAGAAACGGCGCCTCACGTCATGAAAGGATGGATCCAAAAAATCATCAGGAATCCCGTGAAGCTGGGATGCCTCATGTCCGCGTAGTAACGTTGCAGTTCCTTGGACTTGATTGACAACGGGCAAGGTCGCGCGGTACATTTGTAATAGACTTGCTTGAGGCCGGCCAATTCGGATATGTCCATCATGAGACATCCGCTGTAGACGATGGACCATCCGAGAACGTGAAACGCCACGAAGATGATCCACGTTTTGTTGCTCTCTGAAGTATCGACGTCCCAGAGAGACATCCAAGGCACGGGTCGCCAGTTGTTCATGAGAAAATGCAGTGTCGCCGAAGATGCGGCGTTGTAGACGCTGCGCTCGATTTCTTCTATACGCATCCTCCGATAGACGTTCTTGACGGGCTCTCTGGCCATGAAAGAGTGCTGGAGCATGAACAAGCTCAGGAGGCATGCGTCCACCAGCAAAATCCACAATGTCGTCAAGACCGACGTTTCTTTGGAGTAAAAAAAAAAAAACAAATGAATCCTATCGGTGAGGTATTCATATTTTGCGATGGAAAAATGTTTCTCTTACCTTCGTGAGTGTAAACGACGAACTTGTGGTGCTCGTTGTGCCCGGAGGTGAAGCACATGAGACGATAGAGTACGTGAAAAGTGTAGAGAAAACTCGCCACTCCGATCACCGCGATCGTGCTGTTTAACAATGCACGGGCCATCGAAACGCTTGCGAGAAATAACGGAAAAAATAAGAATGAGTATTGAGAAAACTGGCAAACTTTGGAAGAGATTGGACAAACGGATGAGAGCATCCGTAAATCAGTGTATTCGCGTATTCAAGAGCATCTCAAACGCACGGTGTTTACCAAACACGCCCAAAGTTGAACGGTTAGAATCTCAGCTCTCGGATTTGGCGCTCCGATTCTCACTGGGGTAGTCGGAGCTTTACCCCAGTGGGGCTAGCGGCGCTGACATCGAGCTCTACCCCAGTGGCTTTCCTGGACAAAAAAGAATAGGAAAGTTACGATGACTTTCGGAACGCTGCAAAGACCGAAGCGCAACGCGCGGCTGGGCTGTGAAGCTCGGCCGAGTCCAACAAAGAAAATAAAACATGGCCGAACAGGGATTAATCAGCTGCCAACAATCGGACAATCCCATATTATTGTTCCGATGAGGTCTCATTCTACGAAGCGCACGAGACTGAGCAGCTCAGTCTTTCGGAAAAGTGTCGAAGCGATGCTCGCGTCGCCTTTATCCGTAGTCGAAGAGTTTTTTTTTTAAATCAAAGATACAAGCGTGTTATTTATTTGCAATATCGCGAAGAACGAGCCACTGGGAAGACAAGGACATATCGCGTTCTGTATCCCGTGCGCATTTGTCACGATCGTTTTTTTTTTCTCACGGTTACTCTCGTCGCGTGATAGAAAAATCGAGAGTCAGGCAAAAAAAAACAAAGAAATGGAACGGACGATGGAATACGTGCTGATAAAGGACATAAGACCGGGCCAAAAAAACATAAATGTGGTGTTTATCGTTCTTGAGGTTGGTCATCCGACTCTGACGAAAGAAAACCGCGAAGTTCGAACGTTCAAAGTAGCGGACACAACCGCGTGTATGAACGTCTCGATTTGGGACGAGCCGGGACAACTTTTGGTACCCGGCGATATCGTAAGATTGACCAAAGGTTACGCGTCCGTTTGGCGACAGTGTCTCACACTTTATTCCGGTAAAACCGGCGACATACAGAAGATCGGTGAATTCTGCATGGTAATCAACGAACAATTGAACATGAGCGAGCCGAATCCTGCGCTCGTCCAGCAGCTCGCCAATCAGGGAGGTTCAGGCCCTCCAGGTTCCAACGTCAACAACAGCGTCACCAACAACGGAAATACAAATAACGTTACTACCACGACCGGAAGACAAACGGCGGTCGGTCTCCTCAAACTCAAAAATCTAAATAAAAAAACTTAACTGCGAAGACAAAGGTAAAATTGTTGATTAATGAACAATTTTTCAATTACAGACAATCCAGAGCAACTCGGCTTCTTCTCTGGCCACTGCGGCGGAGTTGTCCACTACCGCGACGGCTCCGAGCACTGGCTGGACCGGAGGCGCCAGATTCAATACCGAACAAAACGCCAAGGCTCCCGCTACGGGGAAAGGCGGCGCGAGAGGACGAGGTAGCTACAGAAACGGCGGCCGTAGCGAGAGAAGATAACACAACGAGTCAATGACGAGCATGCGTACTATTCCATTGTAAAGAAGAAACGGAATGAAGAGAACGACGTATGTAGCGTTCGGCGATGAATACCAGACGAAAGAAATTATGTAGACGTTAGGAATGTGTAATATACATTTTATATGTAACTTTGTATTCGCACACGAATGTGCAAAACTTGTACACAATTGTGAGTGGGTGTGTGTGTGTGTGTGTGTAAAATATTTGTATAAAAGCGATAATTTCGTGAATTAGGGAAAATTGAATATTACTGATCATTAATTGAATATTACTTATATTTTTACAATCGCAGGACAATTTGGAATTGATTATTTTCGTATGAGGTCTTATTACGGCGCAACGCGAAGAACGGGGACAAATGTGATCGGCACGAAGCTGGATCGTGGCTCATATATCTTAGAATGAAAGATAGTCATTTTTATTTCTTAGGCTGTTCCTTTGATACTTGGGTCTTTGAGTTGCGAATGTACGTTCGATCGCGAGCAATTTGAAGGCATCACCGCAAAGTTGTAAGGTGTCAGAGTGTTAAGTACGACGGACGTATCGACTGGTTGGTCATATCGTAGGATCTTTTACCCTGAAATCATCTTTTCGTCTTTTTTTTTTTCAATAAAATTTACATAATCGATAATCACGCAAGACATGAAATTTGCTTTAATCACACGTTCGTATTTCAGTTAATATGAAGATCTTGCAATGCCTTTAAAAAAAAGTAACTTTTCAGCATTCTTCGTTCCAATAGTCTTTTCATTGACCATAAAATGCTCGTAAGTGTGTTCACCTCGAAATTGTTAATTCGACAACGATGTACTTAAATTGGAAAATTTAGTGACGAGATCGTAAAGCACCGAAGCTCGATAGCTCGCGCAATCTGACTGGTCGAATCAATCGAGATCGTCGTTGTGTATGAAAGTTTTGCGTTCGTACACACCATGGATGTGTACAGCGCTATCAGCGGCTCTTTCATGCACTTCCGGGGCTGATAACATTCGGCGGAAGTTTGAAACAGCAAGTTGTACATTTCGAGCTTCCACGCACGATCACAAGTGTCATACGCAACAACTGTTGGTCTCAACTCCGATAAGATAAAAGTATGGTGATTTCTTACTTTCTCAAAGCCACGGCGGCAAAAAAAAACGTCGAATCCCGAAGGAAATAACGAATTGTCACTATCCATATTGTGACCGCACATATTTTTATGTGTGCAACGATTACAACGGTTGGCAAACATTTTTCCAAGCCCAAACATTCACCGGACCGTGATACTCCGCAAATTTTGAGGTTATGTTTTTACACGTTTGTGATAACGTGCGTGAGATTGTTAAAAAATACTAGAACAATCGCCTAAATGATCTTACCGCTACGAATTTCTACGCTTCTTTCAGATCCAACATGTCACTTTGAGACGTGCGCGATGTTTTACCGTAGATAAGTTCGCGCGGAATTCTCGTTTGGTTGACATATGGACGAACGATCGATGACGAAACAAGGCACAAATTTCAGGAACTCTACGTCCAGAGGTTTGGTCGGAAATTTGCTAGTCCTTGTTCGTTAAGATCGCGACTACTATGAGTTAATACGAAATTGGTGAGTCGTCGAGTCTATATCCAGGTGCAGGATCAAACTTTGATTATTGGACTAGACGTACGATTTTTACAATCGAATAGTGAATTCGCTGTGAAAGCAGTTTGCGCAACTTCATTCACAAACTGAGCTTCAATTCATCGGCGTAGCCGGCTTTTTTTTTCTCGTCGTTCGACACGAGGTTTCTTACGTGCGATCGTTGGTTCTTTGCAGACCCATTAGTCTCAGCGAAATGCCAAATTCCAATGTGAAATATGAAATTGCCAGGCAGGATCCGGACGGCGCGGATTATTATCTGCAACGCGTGCCAGAATTTCAGAATTCTCCAAAGTGGGAAAAATCAATCGGCCAGTCACTATTGCAATCGATATTCTTCGTATGCGTGTATTTCGTTCTTTCCGTGGGACTGACGTTCTATCAGCAATGGTTGTACGGAGCCTATGTAAATATGGACACTTCTCAATCAAATATATATTTATCGTTTCAATGTACGATCGCTTTTTTCTTTATAAACAAAACAAAAAGATAAGCGCCAAATTCAAAGATTGCTATAATTGTTATGAAAAAAAAAAAAAAAACATTGCAGAAGTTTCTTCGTCCGTTGAGCGTGGTACTTTGCCATTTGGTTGTAAAATTTCTTCTCGCCCTGCTGGTGAGAACTGCTAGGAAGTGTACGAAAGGAAAACAACAGTTGCATCTGCCATGGCCGACTATACTGGCGTCTCTGGCTCCGCCTGGAATCGCGAGCGGTCTGGACGTTGGATTTTCCAATTGGGCCATGTCCCTCATAACTATATCCCTGTACGTTAAATTTATTTATTTCACACGCTTGTGACTAAAAATCTTTTCTCTTCACGAGAAGATTCAAAGGGGAAGATGCCTAAAATTTTTATTTTCAAAGCTTTATTGAAAAAATGGAGTATGTATAATTTTGAAAATGCCTCGTATGAAGAATTACTCAACTTTAATAGCAATTGTTTTTTTCAGCTATACAATGACAAAGTCGACCTCGATCATCTTCATTCTTGGATTTGCCCTACTCTTCAAGCTGGAGAAAAAAGTATCAAGTGCAGTACGACCGGCGTTGAAGTGTGCATCATTGGAACGACAATTATTCGTTCTTTTATTTCACTTGTCATCCAAAATATTTTGCCTGCTCAAAGAGAAAGTATCCTCGCGTTCCAACGATGCAAACTTCGTAATGGTACAATAAGTTGGTCACGCGCAATATGTGAATGAAAAAAAAAATAATTTTTTCTTCCAGTCATGGCCGCTCTTTGGTGTTGTGGGCATGATATCTGGAGGTTTAATTATATTCACTTACAAATCAGTGCAATTTGATCTACTCGGATTTTTGCTGTGTCTAATGGCGGCTTTCTCGAGCGGATTGCGCTGGACAATGGCGCAAATGTTGATGCAAAAATCGAAAATGGGCATGAAAAATCCCATTGACATGATCTACTACATGCAACCTTGGATGCTATTGGCTATTTTACCCGTATCTCTGTGGTTCGAAAGTGAGTCTCTCGGTAGTGAGGAATTTTCGAATGGTCTCTCGTCCAATTTCCATTTTTCGTATGTTTTATAATTACAGTTTCTGTATTTGAGTCAATGAAAAGGAGATATCGTCGTAAATGAAAAAGCCGAGATTCAAGATATCCCAAATTCAATATTCTGGCTATTCGTATTTTAAATTTACGATTAGATTTCAAATATTTTCTCTTTCGTATATAACGATACTAGGTATTTTCCTTCTCGTTAATGCAATAATGCCAATAATTATCATTTAAAATAAATGATAATAATATGATAAAATTCACAAAAACCTTCCCGTAATTATAATACGCAAATTTATTTGTCAAACTAAATTATATGTGGTATCGAAACTTGTGCCAATGTTTTATCGATATTATTATTATTTAACGCAAGGTGGGAAGATATACGCGACGCTGCAAGCAACCGATTGGAATAACGTTATTCAAGTATTATCGACTACAGGGGCCATATTGGCTGGTGCCATTTTAGCGTTTAGTATGGAAGTCATGGAGTTTGTCGTCGTCACATATACGTCTAGTCTCACTCTGTCTATCACGGGTATCATTAAAGTGAGTATCAAATACATTATTTCATTTTAATAATTAAAAAAAAAAGAGACGCGTTAACGAACGTTCGTGTAGTTGAATTAGCCGTTGATTTGCTTGTAACAATGTTGCCCTTTTCAGGAAATATGCATAATGATCTTGGCCTTTGAGTTTAAAAACGACAAAATGACCGTTCTGAATTTCATCGGACTGCTACTTTGCCTTGGTGGTATAGTTCTCCACGTCGTACAGAAGATATTGAAGAGTTCAAAGGACATGACCGAGAAAATGGAATTGCAATCGAATTCTGTAACTACGAATGATTCCAATTGCGACGACCCGATGGAATCGAATCTACCACTTTTGACGCAAAGATCAACGTCGCTCACGAACTTGCTCGATTCGAATTTTAGCTCGGACGACGAGGACGATGGAAAAAACAAAGAAAACACCACACAGGTGCTCTTCGACGTTTTGCAACGCAGAGAACAGTGATAATTTATTAGGAATTGATTTCAATCGGTAGTGTGCATTTTTCCAGTCACACCCACACACACACACACACACACACACACACACACACACACGTGAATGAACTCTCGTATTATAAGAAACATTATTGTTATATATTCTTCCAGACTACAATCCTTCCACTTAGTTTTTATTACCAAAGCTCCTCCAAGTAATTCTAATTTTTTTTCTTTTATTCTTTAATCGATATCCAATTATATGTAGTTTTTAAAGAGGACAAAAATGTGATTCGTCAGACAATGTAATTTTGGCCCCGATTCACGTCCAAACTTAAATACAGAAGAATCGGGCAAGGACGCTTTTAATGTGTAAAGATCGAGCATAATTTAATTGTTTGCTAATTAGTATTATTTTATTTCAATTAACGCGTAAAAGAGGGTGTGCTCTGACATAAAAGTAACGCGTAAAGACCTCTGTCCGCACATCTTTTTTTTTCAATCATATTCATACATATGTTCGAACTAATTTATAGACGCGTGCACAGAGAATGGATCGCTAGGATTTGGAGAGAAAAAAAAATATGCGATTTGCGCGAGGACAGGACAAAATGTTTATTTCAAACATTTAAGCTTTCTCATACATTAGTCTTCTAAAAATTGCCAATACAATTCATTCCTGTGTTATGAAGATAGGAAAAAAAAACATTTCAATTTCCAGGAGATTTCTTTACCCTCGTGCAAATGGCTAAACTTACGGTTTTTTCTTCATTACTTTGTTTGGTGATAATGAAAATGTTTTAGCAAATGAATTTTGGCACTTGGATCGCGGTAACGACGATCCTTCGAACACTCGAAGAACAATACGCACTTATAACGAAAAGCACAGCAACCGATGTAAATTTGGTATTACGCACTAGTACACGTTGTTTTTTTTTTTTTTTTTTCGTTACTAAGTCTCTTTTTTTTCTTCAATTTGACTACAATAATAATCCTATCGTACTTTTCAAAATTCTAGTACGTTTAATATATCATTTCGGCGATTAAGACGGGAAATGAAGGAAAAAGAGAATACGCACGATAATACTGCGCCAATAAATTATAGGATACGACGAGTCAATGCTCAATGTCGACTGCTTGTCCATAATCTTTTTTTTTTTCCTACACAGACAAACACAGATAACGCGCACGAATTTTAATGATGCGCAATCGACATCCGGTCAGTTTACGATTATCATGAGACCCAATTGTAACATTTGCATCAAAAAATCACTAAAGTCTACGAGTCGGTAAAAGATCTATGATTTATGCCAATAAATCATAAATATATATATATATATATATATATATAATATTTATACGATAATGTAACTATTTCGATTGCCTCGTTTGATTAGTTCTCTTCGACTTGACCTCGATCCTGTCTTCCAGCTTGTGTATCAAGTCGTCCAATTCTTCCTGTTGAATCGTGCAAATAATGACAATTAGAATAAACCCGAGTGACGGTTAACATTTCAATCACATTGAAAAATAATTATTTCTCGACGCTGACAGTGTCCTGGTGACCGCGAATTAAAATAAATATTGGCACTGGCACGATAATCGATTTTTTCTTGTTTTTTTTTTTTGTTTTTGTCATCTCTCAATTGCCAGAAGATATCAAGTTTTCGAAAATTGCTTAAAAAAATGATGCAGTGAATCGAAAAATTGGATTAAAAAAAAAGAGTGATATTTACCTCCGTGTACGTGTACATGAGAGTACAATTCTTCAGAATTTGTTTCTTTCGTACGATTAATTTAAGAGCGTGCGGCAGGCAATACATGCTGTCATCCTGTGAGTTACTAACAAGTGACACGAACAAATTCGTCCGGCAAGTTTCACACTCAAAGTCGCCGTCCTCCTCCTTGATCCTCTTGCCTTTTTTTCCCTTGCTCGTGCCTGGCAGTGGTAATTTCTCCTTCTCCGTCAGTCCTATGTACTCCAACTGTTTTCTATATTCGAGCTCGCGCTCGCGAATTTTCAGTACAACCGGCATGATCTGCGGACAAGACAAGAGAGAGAATTCGATCAATCGAATGAGCGACGAGCTTCCGCGAAATCGAGCGCTTTACCTGTTTCAATACGTCGTACTGAGAGCGAGAATCATTGATGATGCTGAACAAAAGTCTTTCGAACGAGAATATCGATGGCTCGCAGCTGTCCTGCAAGTCCTGTTGGAATGAAAAGTATCTCAGTAGTTTACACGTGGAATAAAAGAATACAAATTTCGATTAAAATTGGTGAATTTTGCATCGTTGGAATGCAACGATTTAAAAAAATTTCTTTATTTTTATTATTATGAAAAACTTTTAAGTTTCCGAATTTAAGCTAATTAATTTTTGTGGATAATCTTAAAAAATGCGCGTCGAAAGAAAAACGTACTTTGAATACTTGTTCAGCATTTTCAAGCCACGCCGGTTGTGCGAAATATACGCTCTCGGATACGACGTATCCGGTGCATATGCTTGATGTGAATGCTTTCGGAAAAACGATGATGAACTGTCCGGGTTCCTGAACCGTACGACACAGCGGTACACCGTTGTTGACCAACAGCTCCGGTGGTACCATGGCTGTGTCGGACGGCAGCCAGATAGTTTTTTCCTTGCAATAACGCGGCACCATTTTTGAGAGCGCTTCGCGAAAATTGTTGTTGTGCTCGTCTGGTATACCGTACCAGATTTTCTTCGCCCCTGTATGAAGATACTCGATCCAGGGGAGTCCGTGAGGATCACGATACCAGCAACACGCGCTGAATAGCATTCCAACGTGGAGCGTTGGCACGGTTACCCCTGAAAAACATCCTCCGCATTTATCTCGCATCGAATTACAACACTGTCATTTTTATCCAGCGTAGAGAAAAAAAAAAAAAAATGAACGTCGATATTGGAATTTGCATTGGACGATAATTGTTCTACCCATGAGAGGTCCCAATGCGCGAAGAACCGAGCCAGCGTTGTTGGTCAATACTTTGAGATTCCACGGATGTCTCGCGAACGGGCTATTCTTAGCGACGGAAAAGCCAAATCCTCGTCCACTTGAATCGATACTCGCTGCATGAACGCAAACGTGACGCTTTCTTTCAGCTACGTGCTTCCAGAACGCACCTTCGACGTCTATGGCTGACGCACCTTCGGCCTCGCTCCCCGGACGTTGATTCTCACCGAACCACATGCGTTGCGTGTTCCGGGCGATACGATAGAACGCGTTCAACGGCATGTTTCGCCCCTGTGCAAAGTTTTTTTTTTTTTTTTTTTTCAATTATAAGCAAAAGCGTCAAACGAGACGTTCGAAACGAATTGATTCGACGACTCACTTTGATTATACATTCTTCGATCTCATCCGAACTGTCGTCATCGTCCTCGTCATCGTTGTCGTTCGATTGGGCATCGAGCCTCTGCAAAGTCTTTGTTTCTCTCTTCTTCCAATCTTCCTCCACGTCGTCGAAAAGTTTGCCGCGTTCCTCTGCAATTAATAGTTTTTTTTTTTATTGTTTGTTCACGAATGCGCACGTTGTATCCGGTACTTTTGTCAAAGGCAAAGATTTTTACCTGGCGAAAGAGTATCGTAGGGTAGCAGATATTTGCAATAAATGTCATCGAGCTTCGTGACGCGATCCTGGGCAGATTTTGGTATCTTCATGCCATCGGCAACCTTTTGCCATTTTTTCTTCTCAATTACTTCCTTCAAGCCACCGAGGCTCTGCACCGTTTGATACAAATGTGGCAAATCAACTTCCATCCCACCGATCTGCGAAAAAAGAAAAAAAAAAATTGCAACGAATCAGGATTACAACAGGGTGTCGTTTGTTGTCTTCGCTTCAATTACCCATGGCGGATGAGTCAGCGTGATACTTTGAGTAGCGAGATATTTCTTGATGGCCATCATCTCCTTGACATTTGGACCCCAACGATGAAGCATGCGATGCACGTACTGATTGTACGCCGTGAAACGCATGTCGTCCGAGACCTTGCATTCGGGCTTGAAATTCGCCGGTGGCACCACCCGACATATACCAAATTTCTCGGCAATCGATCTTATTTTGTCGATGTACTCGAGCGGGTCTTGAAAGTCCTTCTCGGTCGGATGGAAAGTCGGTGCCTCGACGAGCCGAGCTTTCGCATTCGAGTCCGTCGAGCATGGCAAAACTGATTTGTTGCTCGGTGACACGATCTCGGATATTTTTTGCCTCGACTTTGCCGAAACTCTGAAACGTGAATATTACGGTAAACCTTTCGCGAACCCGAAGATTTATCAATTAACTGATTTTCGTCTACGATTAAGTACATTCCAGTATACTTGTAAAATTTTGAGCCAAGTTACCGAACTTTTAACAAAAAATTACGTCTTTAAAAATCGTTTAATTTGTGCAGTATATTATAGACGTGACCGTGATAGAAATACCTTAATAAAGCTAAAGTCTTTGTCTTTTACAATAAATAGTTGGCTCACTAATACCCTCGTAACACACCTTTTTCCAGTTTTGACGTAGTCGACCGAGGGCTTCCTCTCGCGCGTAGTTTTGGGGGACTTTGTTACTTTTTCAGTCCCGCCAAGAGCGGAATTCTGTCGCGTTGTGCCGGAAGTATTGGTTGGGATAGAATTAGTAGGGCGGATAGGCTGTGTAATCGTGTTATCGGCACTGGTTTGCAGAGGAGGACAAGTCGTGGCCAAGGTCGAAGTGGCCGAGGTCGAAGGTGCCGTAGGGTCCGCAACGGCGTAAGGATGATCGAGTACAGAAGTGGTGGTGTTCGAGGAAGTGGGTGGATTGCGTGTGGTGGGTTGTACAGTACCAACGGGCGGGCAGCGCGCCACGGCCATTGGTGGTTTGGTGACTAGCTGTGCCCTCAGTAAAACCCTTTGATTGGGTCCGTTGGGACCTTCGGTGCCCAATTTAACAGCGACTCCCTGTATGAGTTGTTGACCTTGAACGAGATTAGGTCCGTTTCTACCAACTGTCTGAAGAGGTATGTAAAAAACATGTCCGTCCGTGTCGTTCTCGTTCTCGTTCGTATTCTCTGTTTGCGTCGATATTTCCGTGCATTTTTGTTGGCCGGTCTGTTGTTCCTGGGAGGAGTAAATTGTTTCGTTCCTCGAGTTGCCAGCGAGCAGGGGTCGTTGTTCCTGAATTTGATGGATCTCACGGGATTGCTCGTCAAAATTGACCTGTACGGCTATGGAAGCGCTGCAATTGACACCGGCCCATTCCGTGGGCATTTTACCGAGCGGCAATACCTGAACATTCGACAGACTACCGAAGCTCTTCGGCACGACAAATTTGTCCGACATCTCGTTCGTGCAAGAAATCCTCGGCGCGGAATAATTATCCACGTTAATCACGTTTCTACCGCCACCAAGGTCCTTGCACTTGCTCGAAGAATCGTCTACTTCCGGGCGAGAAACTTCCGTCTCCGATTGCACCGAGCTGGACTTGTTGGAATTTTCTTTGAGTTTTCTACGAAACGGCGTGTTTATCGGTATTTCGGTGTCGCTCTCGAAAGCGTAAACGCTGCTCTCGTTTTCCGGCGAGAACGCGTTTGCGTTTGGCGTCGTTGTTTTTCGTTCTTTGACTCTCGGCAAAAATGTCTTGCGCTGCTGAAATATGCCTTTCTTCTCGGGTGTCGATTTTTTGTCAGGCGACGAACCGTCTATCGAATTTTGATCGGATTTCGATACACCGTCGCTCTCCTCGCCCGTTGACACTTCCTTCATCGTTTTCACACAACGACCCTTTATTATCTCCTTCATGTCGGCGTTTATCTTGTTTCTGTTCGGTGCCGGTAAATCGAGACGTTTCGCGATGGGAAATCTCGCGAGCGGCACCAAATTCGTTATCATTTTATTCTGATGAGAAAAACGATCGCGCGACGACTTGTCCACCAATTTCGGTATCGTGACGTTTACCGGACGCACGAGGTGTTGTATCCTCGTTGGTATGGACAAATGATTGCTCTCGGATTTGACTTTACCCGGCGCGTCGAAATGAAAATTCGACGTCGCCTCGTTGTCCGACTTGTTCCGCGAGTCTTCGCGCGCCATCGAGCTGTCGTTCAACCATTTCTCTATTTGTTCCGTCGACATGTTGACGCGCGCTTTACGACCGTGGATACCGGTGAGCGGCATGTCCATAAGGTTCATCGTCGATGTCTTGTTCTCCGCCGAGTGATTGCACTTGGTCTCCATTTTCGGCGGAAGCCCGAGGCTCGACGAATCTTCCTCGATCTTTGGACCGACGGCCGGGCTCTCCTCCGTTGACTTGGCGATCGTTAACGAGGCTACCGCCTCGATCGACGAATCTTTCACTTTTTCCATGGCACTCTCCGGAAGCTTCGTTGATACTTCGATCTTTGGAATTTCTTGCCGTCCCGAGAGATCGAGATTGCAGGAAGCTTTCTCTTCGTTCGCCAGAAGATTCGCGCTACTGTGAGAACTGCAGGAATTCAAGACCTTCGATATGGCCTTCTTGGTGAAACCCCGAAAAGATTCCTCGTCGTCAGACATTTGAGAGGCTACCGGAGTCTCGACGCATCTCGTCGATTTTTGCGAAGAGCTCTCCAGCTTCTTTTCCACCCCTGTCGGCGGATCTACGCGAATCTTTTGGAGTTTTTCCTCCTGCTTCTTGCTTATTTTGTTCAACAAATTGCCCAGCGATTCCTCCTCCTCGGATTCCTCGCTCTCTTGCTTCTTCCGCGCTTGTCTCGGACGCTTAACGATCTTTTCCTTGATCGACTTCAACAGGGGCTTCTCGAACTTTGTCGGTTGATTCCTGGACGAGGATCTCAGACTACGCGGCGAGGGTTTCTCGACTTTCGTCGCGCTTCTGCGAGTAAGCTGCCTCGATTTTTCCGGTTCCATCGAAGTCTCGGAATCCTCCTCGCTGTCGAGCTCGCAATAACGTCGCACTCGGAGAGTTCTCTTGCTCTTTAAGGCCGGCTTCTCCACTTTCGTTCTCGTTCTGCTCGTCGTTGCGTCGTTTCTCGTATCCTTTTCCTTCGTATCCTTGGCCTTGCATCCTCTTGATTTGGCTCTTATCTCGTTCTCGGCTTGTGCGGTACGTCGAGCGTTCGGCAACTCGGGAAAACTGTCAACCGAGACGTTGTCGTCGTTCTCGAGATCGGGACTCACGAGTTTACGTCCCAATATCTCCATGTAAACGGCGGCAGCTTCTTTCGTTTTTCTCGTGGGTCTTCGCGCGAATGTAGCTTGCTTGCTGGTCGAGCGTTCCCCCTGTGATCTCGTTATTCGTCTCATCTCCGATTTACTGCGTGTACAGATCTTCTTCTGTATCGTCTTGCTGCCAGACGTTTTACGCATTTGCGCAGAATTCTTTCGACGCACGATATCTGCTTCCTCCGCCTCGTCTTCCTCCTCCTCCACCTCCTCCTCCTCTTCCTCCTCCTCCTCGGCTTCTTCTTCCTCGACCGCGTCCTCCGCCTCCGAGGAGACGCTCTCCGAGTCCTCGGACTCGCTCGTTTGCTCCTTCACGCTCGTTCTCTTTTTCGTCTTCGGTGTCATCGCTTTCGTCACTTTTCCCATTGACGCGTTTGATTTTTTTCCTTTCTCGCGGAAGCCTCCGCTTCGCAGCCCGTGACGTCGCTTCGTCGACTCGTTGCGCGGAACGAATTTTCCCGATGATATCTTCGTCAATTGTTTACGAACCGTACGATCGGTCGACGAGCGTGTTCTCATAACGCACGACGCTTTAAATTTGTTTTTTATTCTCTGCTTGGCCAAACGTTGCTCCTGATATTTCTTTTTCAACGCCTGTACCGTCGACGTTGCGTTCTTGTATTTGCTCATCGCCTTTGGCACTCCGTTAGCGATCACCTTTTTCTTCACCGTTGCTGAACTCTTAGGCGTGGCTTTGCTCTCGACGCTTCCGCTCGGTTCCCCTTTCACAGGCGACGCGCAAGATCCCGAGGACAAACTCGTAGACGATTTCACCGTCGACCTGGAGACGCTTGCTTTTGCCTCGACTTTTTCCTTTCTCGTTCCGACGTTGAAGAAATTCAAACTGGGCGGCAGTATCGAAGTACCTAAGGTCAAGATACCAATCTTTATTAAAGACGATGTAAAACTTGATATTTCGTTTTAAAGTTCTCAACAGGCATATTACTTTCTCACAATTCATTGTCGTATCTAATCCTGCTGGAATATTCTTTAGCCGTCATGCTCGTCCAAGCGAACGGGCTACAAAGATCGAAATATTTACCTCGAAAGCAGAGAAACGTGAGAAAATCTTCGGTATTGGGACGCTTGTGCGTTATCAGCTCGGTAATGATAGCCGGTTTTGTTTTCTCCTTCTCCTTGACCAGTGCCGGCACAGAACTAAAAACTGTCGCCGCTCCCTGAGCGAATTTTCTCTGAGCGTGAACTTTGGTTCTATGAAAGAAAAATCTATTAGAAAATCAAATCCGTTGTTTTTTTTTTTTACCTTATTTTCCAATTTTGAAGGGCTTACCGCTTGGGCGACTCGGACAGCGGATCCACGAGATCCACAAGATCGCCCTCTTTCCTTTTTCGCTTGTCATTTCTTCCGAGTACCATATTTCGTATAGAGTCGAATGACAAAGTGGCCTCGCATCAATTATTGTTCATGAAAGATTCAACGAACCGGAGAAATTGTAATTTCTCGTTTTGACAATTCGAACGATCATTGGTAAAGTTTGGCTCGCGTTAGTTTGGATCTAGGAGTTGTTCGTTTGTCAGGGTCGCTTTGGGTTTGTATGTCGAAAAGATTTCGTTTTCCGAGCTGCAATCACATTTTACGAAAGTCGCGATATTTTTATAACGAAAAATATTCGCACCTCGGGACGTCGATGGAGTTTGCGTATTTGGAGAAAAATAACGTGTACGGAGAATGCGTCGAGAATTTTTTTTTTATCACAGGTATCGTCGTACGTCAATTGTACATTTGTGTATTTCCATGGAAGATCCCTCTCGCTTGAAAATCCAGCAATTGAGTGTTAATCCGAAAAAAAAATTCACTGTTCTGAGTCGATACTCCGCGAGAATTGGAATGTCGATTGTTTGTCAATCTCGGATTAAATGTCCCCCCTCGGCCATTGTAAATGTTGCTTTCGAGGTTCAATCGGGCACAAATGGCTGAACACTTAGCGGCGCGTGCACTCGTTTTCTTCAGTACCGAAATGACGATACGAATGTTTCTTTTGAAAAACTTTATGTGTAAAGCAGACAGCGAAGAAAAGGACGTTTTCGCGATGAATTTAGGATCAAAGTCGCCCGATGGAGGATCAGAGCAGTCAAAATCCCTTCGACCTCGTCCGTGTCGGACCGCCCCCTTACCACACGCGGGGGAACCGAGCCTTTTTTGCCGGAATCAGCTTTCGCTTCGACAGCAGTGATGTTTTTCACGGCCGTGTGAAAGGAACTTTTTGCGGATGTACTTGTTTATTCCGGGAAGATTTTTTTTAGCAATGTGGGTATTGAATTCCATGTACGATGAATTTTTTTCAAGTGATGCGTTCTTTCATTTGGCTCATTTTTGGCATTTGAATAATGGCGCCTACGGGCGAGTAAATTTTAGGAATGTACAATTTTAGTGCGAAGAATTCCCTAGGGCCTTTAGGGTTTTGAAAAAAGTCCCTGTAGCGACTGTAAAAGTCCAGGATATGACATCTAGCGGCGACTTGAAGAACCCTGCAGCGAATTAAAAATTCCCGGCAGCGACATCTAGCAGTGAGTTTAAGAACCCTGCAGCGACTGTAAAAGTCCCGGGAGTGACATCTAGCGGTGACTTTTAGAACCCTGCAGCGAATTAAAAAGTCCCGGCAGCGACATCTAGCGGTGAGTTTAATAACCCTGCAGCGACTGTAATGTGGAATTCCGGTAGTCGAAGATCTCGGCGCGTCCATCGTAATTGACGTTACATTTTCAAATAACAGCGCTTCAGAATACAACGAAGACACGGTGGAAGCGTATTTTTCGCGTTTGAGAGACAATCGTATTCTATATCAATTTTCTTTAAGGTTTGTAAACTTCTCCCTCGTTTGCTGATATTCTGCTAAGATTTATATGTATATACTAGCTTTCGCCCGCGTGGAATCATGCGTTTTATTATTTGTTTTGATACAAAGTATTCAAGTATGTTTTGTATTCACTTTGTATGAATATTTGATACAAAGATACAAATATTCATACAAAGTTTCAAGTTGATATACGCAAGGGTCATTTTCCACACCAACATTTACACCCTCTCAAGAGCTGATTTTCTAAAAATCCATTCTTCAAGGAACATCGTCGAAATTTCTGTGCGTTGTCTATACGTTAGTCAGCCATTCACGGAACTCTTTTATATGTACACATAAACATATATGTAGTTTGTGACGCCGGTATCGCAGTCACTCGTATCTTCAGTGATCGCTCATGTGCTTGTTTTTATTGTTGTCTGCACGTTTTTCTGCCTTCCTATATGTTCTTGATACTTATATTAGCTGCTCGTACTAGCGTAACACAAATAAAAATCTCGTGCCTCGCAACTATAGAACCGGAAGTCCAATTGTCCGAACACGAAAAGAACCCGCCAAGAATACAAACAATGGCGGAATCGCAGCAATCGGCCGAAATTCAAGACGACATAGAAAGCTTTGCGTTTCGTCATGGATACATATTCGTCGTCGATGTTGCGCCCGAGATGTTCGAATGCGATCCCGAAACGGACACGTCCTATTTCAAACAATGTTTGCACGTAAGGACAAACGCTTTATGAAATTCCACTTCTCAATGTTTTCGTTGTTCGAAATACCAAATTGTCATTCGTCTGCGCAGTTGTACGCGAGCATTCTCAGTCAAAAGTTAATGTGGAACAAACGCGATTGGATGGGTCTGATATTGTACAACACGACGAAAAATTGGGATCGAGATCCCGAGATCAAGAACATCCTTACGGTTCACAAGTTTGCCGAGATCAATGTGAATATGCTACGGGAGATTATTGACATTAGTGAGTACGCGACCGCTCAGCGTTACGCTCCAACGATTGATATATTTTATAACGAGGAGAGCAAATTTTTCAGAGGATCGTACCACGAACCAAGAAGATTATTGCGATTCGTCTGTGGATGTCGAGCTCGACCGTTGCTTGGACGACGTACTTTGGCAAGGTTGCCGCTCCTTCGATTGCATAAAAATCGCCATGCCGCTTCGTCAAGTAGTATTGCTCACCCGGCGAGACAATCCGCTTAAGGACGACACAGAGGAGCGTCACAAAATTCGACTTAGAGCTAAGACCTATCGGGACGTGAACGTCAAGTTGCAAGTTGTTGGTCTGGGGAAGAATTGGAATCACGAGCTTTTCTACAAGGATGTAGACGTGCTGGCCAATAACGTCGAACCGGATGAATCCAAGCCTGGAAAACTCAACGATCTTGAGATATTAATGAAATTTCCAGCAAAAACGAGCGGTCATTTGAAATGGAGAATCGGCAAGGACATTGAAATTCCTCTTGTCGTCTCGTCATTCTCCAGGTTCGCGCAGTTTCATTGCGATGCAAATTTTTACGTATTCCGAATGTTCCGATTTCAAAGAGTTCATTTTTTTTTTTTCCAGCAAAACGAAATATCTGAAAACAGCTCGAATGCACAAAGACACAAATGAAATTCTCGATGTGCACAGGCACTG
This sequence comes from Ophion ventricosus, assembly GCA_963932345.1. Classification (NCBI taxonomy): domain Eukaryota; kingdom Metazoa; phylum Arthropoda; class Insecta; order Hymenoptera; family Ichneumonidae; genus Ophion; species Ophion ventricosus. Next base: position 23,005,063 of record OZ010722.1, read on the forward strand.
GAGACCTACCCAACAACACGATGGCTTGTCGTCGGACGAGGTGACGAAAGAAATGTTTCCAAAAAGCGTCGCTCCGATAAATTCGCATTTAGTTTTGCTCGCAATGTTTCATACATGAACGATAAAAATTTACATATTTTCAAGAAAATCCAAACGCAAAGACCAGCAGTGAAAGATGTCTATGAAAATGTTTTTATTTTCTGGGACCGATGACAAATGCATAATTTATCGCTGATCGCTGCGATAAATTTGTGGTTCCGACACGCAGGAAACTGAGGAGGTCTTCAACACGCACATTCCCGATAACGTAGGCAAAGCAATAAATCGCGGGGACAAAACGATCTGTTTTCGACTTGACGAAGTGAACAGTATACGGATAACGTCTAAAGCGGGAATTGATTTGATCGGTTTCAAGCCAATTGCTTGGAACTTGGCTTATCACATAAAACCACCGAGATTCGTGAGACTCGAGGCTACGGTTACCCATCGTAGGCAGAATTATTTCTACGATACGTATCGCCGCGTTGTTACGTAGCAATGATATATTTCAAACGATTAATTTACTTTGCAGAAGAAAAAGCTATGTTCGCTGCATTGATTAAAACCTGCATGGCTAAGAACGTGATGGCGATTTGTGCTGTAAGTCATCGAGCTGCAACTTATCTTGCGAGAATGATACCATGCCCAAAATACGGTGGCTTTTACCTTTACAAGACAGCCTTCAGAGGTAAATAACGCGACTATCCGTCTAAACTCTCTATAAAAAACACGTTTTTCAATTTTTTTTTCTTGAATTTTCAGAACAAGTGAACCAGCTTGGACCGTACACGAAAGAGTACGTCTACGACGGCGATGACGAGAGTTCATTGCCAACCGATGCAGCGGGAGTTGATCTTATGACTAAAATCATCAAAAAGATACGATTCAGATGGGATCCTTTTATGTTCACGAATCCAAAGTTGAACCGACAGTTGGCGTATATCGAAGCTCTCGCGCTGGACACAGAATTCGTGGCACCGACTGATACTACGAGTGAGCGAGAAAAGTGAAAAAAAAAAAAGCAAACGTGTAACCGAATAGCCTGAAATTCGAAACAATCGAGGATGTATTTTTCCAGGTCCGTACACCGAACATATAGCGACACAGTTGGGAGATCTTGTCGAAAAGTTCGAAGCGATGTTCCCGATGTCAACAGTCAACGCAGGTAAACGCGAATGTCCGGACCCTCGGGTCGTCAAGAATGCTGGAAAAATGGTGAAGGTCGACAACGATCTGCTGCGAAGCTTGATAAAGAGCGGAAAGGTCAGTATAGCGAGAGCGTAATAACGGCATATAAAAACTTTTTGTCAATCGTAATTCGTTGACAAAGTACGTTCGTTTTTTTTTTTTCTCAGCTGAAGGAACTGAAGGTCGAAACGTTGAAAGTGTACGCACGATCGATCGGCGAACGAACAACGGGATTGAAGGCTCAGCTCGTCGAGAGAATAACGGAACACTACGCCAGAAATGATACCTCATAAAAAAAAGCCCAAAATGCGGTTTATTGCAACGATGATTGCGGTGTATGCACGTACATGCGGTATCGTTAAGTCGATTCACTTCGGTCGCAACATTTCTACCCTCTTCTTCCGTTCAACTATGATTTTCGTTTCAATTCTTTTTTCTCTTTCGTATTGTGTTATTTTTATAAAAAATATTCTTTTTCTGTTCGCTCGGTGTGGCTTCAGAGCGACGTTGAGACTCCTGTAAAAGAGTTTTATAGATACGTCGCGGTCTGCAGCCAATTGCACGTTTTTTTCGTTGAGCCCCGATTGATCGAACGTTATCTGGCTTTCGGTTTGGAAAAAGGCTGAAGGGATCCTGGCTGGAAATCGCAATAAATACTCATATTCCGATTAGAGTTTCCTGACCGACCGTTGGTAACAAATTCCCGGAAATGTCGATAAAGGAGATTTCGCGTAAGCTCGATAAGAGAGAAAATAAAAGAAAATTCATTTTTATCCTGCCATCGGCGGTCTGTTATATTTATTTGGCCCTCGTCGAGCCACGCTTTCGCGCTCCAGTCTCCTTTGGTTCTTCGCCGTACGTGTGTGTATATATTCGTGAAGCTGTAATTTCGGGCTACCTTGAAACAGACATTCGATTAAAATATTCATCGCTAGTATGCGTAAATTATATATACTTCTGGCGAGTGTGCGAGGCAAATAAGTCGGAAACAGAGGCTGTCTATAGTCACGGATTTTATAGAAATAGCGCGATCCAAACTACGTGTGTGTCATGACAGAGGCATTCGGTGATACTTAAATAATTAAAGACAGAGTTGGCCGTGCTATTATTTTCGTCTCTTCGTTACGTCCGTTTGGGGTGAGTTCCATTCAGTTACCGCTATTGTCGAGACTCCAATAAAATTGGTTTTTTTTTTTGCACCGAAGGATCGAACATGTCACGCGTGACATTATTCATATATTTCGTTTCGCAATTGGGACGAGTATATTTAGGCACGCGTCATTCTTTTCGCTCATAGTGTAAATTATGGACAAACACACTGGCCTCCCTGCCCCCGTCGTATTTTTATTTTACTCGAAGGTTGAATTTTTTTTAACCGCGGTATTCGTGCTTATGTTAGGTAATTTTTATTGGCTGTTGAAAAATTCCGTAAGATACAATCCAAAAAATGGACAAATTTTACAAAACTAGTCAAATTGAAAAATGAATTAAAAAAAAATTCTGTTGAAGAATGAATTAAATTAGGAGTAAATTGATGATAGCCATTTAATTGGCTAACCAATTGTATCGAATAATGAAGTTTCGTTGCCCTCTGTACAGAAGACTTTCCATCATGTACAAAAATGGACCGCCGCCGTCCTACGACGAGCCTCCGCCGTCTGCGCCGCCCAGTTACTTCCAGAGCGTGGGTGGAGTGCCACCGGCTAGTCCGTTCATGCCTGCGCAAACCTGTAAATACACGCGTATACAAGCCTCTAATCACTTTTTCCAGAATATAGTCGCAACGCTTCGTTAGTAATATTTCGAGACTAAACACAATTTTGTTTTTCAGACGGGAACAGCCCTGCGATCTTGACGACGATAGTGCCGCTGGGATCAGGTTCGACTCACACGATTTGTCCGCAGTGCCATTCGGAAATTGACACGGCGACCAAGACGGAGCCTGGAATGATCGCTTATGTTTCCGGGGCGCTGATCGCCCTCCTGGGGTCGGTACATCGAATCGAGGATACAATTAATTTGGAAGAGCGTATAGCGAAGAATTTAACTATATGAATTTTTCAAACAGATGTTTTTTCGGCTGCTGCCTTATTCCGTGCTGCATCGACGAGTGCATGGACGTACATCACACTTGTCCGAATTGCAAGACTTATTTGGGACGTCACAGAAGATAATTAGCTCTCGTTTTTCGTGGATTAACGAAAATCGAAAGGTTTCTTTCGCACGCCGTCTCTTCGGGAGCGTGCGGACAACGATCGAACGCATAACAGGTTGCCCGTGCGACGAACTATCGCGAGGCCCACAACGAAAAGGAGAAAGAGAAAGGATCTACCGATCGGCTGATAGCTCTTTGGCAATTGGGCGACCATTTAACGCTTTTTAATTTAATTATCTCCACTCTTTCTTCAACGTACCGAAGAAAATCTCGTCAATGTCTCTCTCTCTCTCTCTCTCTCTGTCTCTATCTCTCTCTAGGAATGAAATTTCCAATGCCATGACTCGTGCACCGAGAGGTGTATTTCTCCTGTGAAGGATTTTGGACTCGATTGACAATGAATTGCCACGCGAATCGTGACTTTTTTATCAGCACTATGCGCAATTCAGCGATATTTTCATGAATCTCATTTTTTTGCAATTATCAAGCGTGTCGAATATGGATAATAATACTTATTTTTTTTGTAAAAAAAAAAGAAAAATGTACTGGAACACACATTCCGGCAAGTTTTTCATTTGCACAATGCAGCTTTTATTATTATTGTCTTATTCGAGATGTCAAAGTCTAAATGCGTCGGTTCAGTCTGTACAGAAATTCTACACGAGTCTTTCGCCAATATAATAATTGACAAAGGACGCCTTATGCTGTTGCGGCAACCTTCAGAAGGAAGGAAAAATACAGTACAACATGTGCCTTATTTAAATACTCCGAAAAAATAAAACACTGTATTAGCAGTACGGAGTGGATGCGTTGAAAGTTAAGATGCAAGCTAAACGTACATTCACATTTGAGATATATACATATATATATTTTTAACACTTATCCACGAAAATATTTCTCCTTCATTTCAAAACCGTACTCACCTTATCCTCTCATAAGTTTGTTCAACTAAATATTAAAAAATACGCACGTTACCAAAAGAATCGAAAGAAAAACACGTGAGAATATAGATTTTCAAACGCGAATCGAATTTTGCCGCGAACACATTTATCAATATAATTACAAGGAAAACTACGATTTCGAACGATGTTTATTGCATCTTTTAAAGAAACATCGTAAATTAAGGCAATTGAGTAAACCCACGTATACACATTTGTTGAAGGGAAGATGCCACAATTTTTCGTGTAAAGTTTTTTTTTTTTCGATTAAAGCCATTCGCGATTACGTATATATATACAGACGATTATGCATCGAGCACCGGAAGTTGACTCTGGTGCACTCGAATTCACCTGTCATCTTTATGTAAAACTCTACCAATTGTTGCGAAATAAACAAAGTATTATACGCGTTTAGGAATGTCGACAATCAATGAGTTGTTGCTTGCACATTTTTTATTTCATTCCTGAAGATGTGAATCGCAAGTGCGAGTAGGAGGTAAAAACATAACCTAAAAAAATACGAGTAAAAAATTGGTGCTTCCAAGTAGCAAAAATAATTTGAGTTTCCTGTTAGCCTATCGTTCTTTCGTTCCGTAGATTTAGCGATACTGCGGCCAAGATTGGAACGATGTGGCGAAACCCGAAGCACTGGTCACCAGTCGCCAAGGGGCCGCAATGGTTGGCGACGTGTCTGCGACGCTCGAATACGAATTTAGGATTGGAGACGGGTTGTCATTTGGTGGAAGACTCGGAGGCAGTTTTGCCAGAAGCAGTCGAGGCAGTGATATGCGGCGGAGGCGTCATGGGGGCAGCGGTGGCTTACCATTTGGCTCTCATGGGACTAGGCCCGAGGACGGTCATCGTCGAGAGTTGTAGGCAAGTTCTTTCATTATTGAAGACACCGACAAGTCTTCCTCTCCGATGCTAATTGTGCGAATCTAATCGTCGTTCCAGAATCGGCGGCGGATCTACGTGGCACGCGTCCGGCTTGGTCGGTGCGTTCAAGCCGACTCTGGCGCAGGTCAAGCTAGCTCAGGACAGTATAGCGTTGTACAAGGATCTGGAAAAGAAGGGACTGTCCACCGGCTGGAAGCAATGCGGCAGCCTTTCCCTTGCCAGAACGAGAGATCGCATGACCACTTTTAGAAGAATGAAGGCGCAATCTGTGTTAGAGCATCAGCTTTCGTCGCGCTCGTGGGAGGAAAGCAATTTTTTACCGTAAATTTAAATTGTTCCAGATCTCGGGAAATCGAGTGTCATCTCGTCAGTCCGGAAGAAGCGCTCGAATTGTGTCCTGTATTGCGCATTGACGATCTCGTAGGAGGCATTTGGATTCCGGGAGACGGCGTCGCCGATCCTTACAAAACTTGTCTGGCTTTTATGAGCGAAGCGCGCAAGCAGGGTAAGCATCTCAACGACGCTCGGCTGTAATACGAATAAAATTACATAAAACTGAAAATTTGTTTCATACTGCTTTTTGGTTTTTCGAATTTCTCTGATTAACGCGAGGAAAGAAAAAGTGATTGTAATATTTACAAGGGTACGAAAGGTACGTTATATTTACTTTGGAACTGCCGTGATAAATCTTTTTCACGAATTTATAAGAAAATAGCCGCATCTCCGCTCGTGTTGATTTTGGCTGATAGACACTTCATTTATTATTTGTTTTTAAGAATATTTATACCAAGTTTCAAGTTGATACACGCAAGAAACAGATTTTTCCATACAAAACTTTTACAAAAAAAAATCCTTCCACGGCATTTATTTATATGTATAGATTTCAAATAATTTATTTTTACCCTCTCGTATGACTTCAGGTGTAAGGATCTATGAAAATTGCAAAGTAACAAAGGTAATTACTCGCGAGGATTGTGTCGCCGCAGTCGAGACTTCTCGGGGACGAATAGAGTGCAAGCATTTCGTCAATGGCGCCGGATTCTGGGCGAGAAGCGTCGGAAAATTGAGTGATCCGTATGTTAAAGTTAGTGCTTTTTTATATGCAATTTTTCTCACGAAATTTATTCGCAATACCTCTCACGTTTCTTCTTTTGCTTCAACGTGACTTTATTTTTTGAGGTCCCTCTGCATCCGGTCGAGCATTATTATTTGCACACGAAAAAATTCGAGGCTTTGGATCCAATGACTCCCGTCATACGGGATCCGGATGGCTATGTATATTTTCGTGAAAACGGTGGGTGTCTGATAGCCGGTGGATTCGAACCCGTCGCGAAGCCCGCTTTCGACGATGGCAAGATACCCGGTTGGTGACCTATGTAAATTTCAAATTGTCCACTTCTTTCCATTCTCCTCCGTCAACAATTCTCCGCCAAATGTTCTCTCTAGAAAGCATCACTGAGAGAAATTTACCCCCGGATTGGGATCACTTCCACGTGTTGCTGGATCAAATGCTCCATAGAATTCCGGACCTCGGTGACGTCAGACTGGAACGGTTGTGCAACGGGCCCGAGGCATTCTCACCCGATTGCAAATGGATTGTCGGCGAGGCACCGGAAATACGCAATTATTACGTAGCTGCTGGAATGAAAACCGTAAGGATCGCAAAACGTTCCTTTTTTTTTTTTTTGTTTCGAAAATGAAACTATTCGATTACGGAGTTTGGAGGAAATAATAGAAAATAAAATGAGTGTCTCGTTGACGAGGTCGGTGTGTCGGCGGCAGGGGGCGTTGGTCGAGCAACCGCGGAGCTCATAATGAACGGTTCGACGTCTTTGGATATGTACGAATTGGACATTTCCCGATTTCTCGGCTTGCACAATAATCGTGAATTTCTGCGAGACAGATCGCGCGAAGTACCGAGCATGCATTACGCCCTGCAGTATCCTCATCTTGAGTTCGAGAGCGGTAGAAATTTGAGAATGTCGCCGATATATCCTAAGCTCAAGGAGGTCGGTGCGGTTTTCGGGCAAGTTATGGGATACGAGAGACCCTCGTGGTTTCAATCGGACGACGAGTGCGGTAAAGGACAAAATAAAAAATAAGACCTTTCGTCGTCGTCGTCGTCGTCGTCGTTCGTGGCAAAACTTTTTTGTCATAAAATTCGATTTGATTATATCGCAGATCCGTATCCGGTCGACGGATCAACAAACTACAACATTGCTCACACGCACACTTTCGGAAAGCCCGGCTGGTTTGATCCCGTCGCTCTCGAATACGCAGCTTGTCGAGAAACCGTTGGTCTCATCGACTATTCTTCCTTCACGAAAATTGATTTGTGGGCAAGTGTATCTATTATCGCGTTCTTCCATTCCTCTGAGACTCTCCAATTCACATGATGAACGTTGTTTTTACAGTCAAAGGGAACTGAGGTGGTCGATCTTCTTCAATATCTGTGCTCAAACGACGTTGACGTCCCGTTAGGCAGTATAATTCACACGGGAATGCAGAACTCGCGAGGAGGCTACGAGAACGATTGCAGCTTAGCCAGGATCGCTGTCAATCAGTAATTTCATTTTTTTTTGTCTTGACAATAATCACAGAGTTACCAGCGTCGGACACTTATTTTTCTTTTTTTTCCAATAAATTTACAGTTACATGATGATAGCTCCGACGATTCAGCAGACACGTTGCAAGCACTGGATAAATCGACACTTGCCGCAAAACGGATCGGTCGTCATATCGGACGTAACTTCAGCTTACACAGCCATTTGTATAATGGGCCCTTTAACTAGGCAGTTGCTCTCCGAACTCACGGACACCGATTTGACACCAAAGAATTTTCCATTTTTCACGTTCAAGGTAGCCCTTTGTACACATTAGTTTTTGTCTATTTTTCTTTTTTTTTTATATATAATTTTAATTTTAACCCGTCCAGGAGCTAGACGTCGGACTGGCTAATGGAATTCGCACGATGAACTTGACGCACACTGGAGAATTGGGATACGTTCTCTATATACCGAACGAGGTGCGAACTAGCATAATTTTACTCACCTTTTCGAATTATTGATATTCGTCTCGAATTTTTACTTCAATTGCGTATTATACTTGACTTATCAAAACACTGATGCTGATACGTTTTTTTTTTTTTTCAGTTCGCACTTCACGTTTACACGAGGCTCATAGAAGCCGGTGCCAAATATAATTTGAGGCACGCTGGTTATTACGCGACGAGAGCTCTTAGGGTCGAAAAGTTTTACGCTTTCTGGGGTCAAGACTTGGACACCTTTACCACTCCCCTGGAATGTGGACGCTCGTGGAGAGTTAAATTTGACGTGAGACGAAATTTGTACTTGACGATTAAAACAATATATGTATATATTCACAATTACTGAAATTCATCGTTTATTACAGAAAGATATCGATTTTATTGGACGCGAAGCTCTGTTGAAACAACGCGAGGATGGCGTTAAGCGCAAATACGTACAATTGTTGCTGAACGATCACGATCCGGACATCGATTTGTGGAGTTGGGGCGGCGAACCGATTTATCGAAACGGTCATTACTGCGGTATGACCACGACCACGGGCTACGGATTCACGTTCAAGAAACAGGCAATGCACTAATTTCAATTTACTTCGTTCATTCGAACTATGAAAATTATTACACGAATGAAACAAAAAAAGCAACAAGAAAAAAATTAAATTGAATTTCCATTTCGTCGCTGTCCAGATATGTCTTGGTTTCGTTCAGAATTTCGACGAGGACGGTGAACAGCGAGAAGTCACGAACGAGTACGTATTGTCGGGTGATTACGAGGTCGACGTGGCGGGCATAAAATATCACGCCAAGTGTCACCTCCATAGTCCGAATTTGCCAACGAAATATCCGGACAAAGAGCGCGACGCGTATCACGCGACCCGTGATCAACTCAACACGTAGTTCAAATACTTTTTCCAGCATCAACGATCTTCCACACCTGTACAAACGATGTATAAAGAGAACAAAAAAAAAAAACATAAACAATTCTTTAATACAATTAATTAACAGCGTCGTTTGAAACTTGTGCCGTTTTATTATCAATAGATACATCAAATACTGAAAAAACTAAACTAAAAGAAAAAAAAAACAGAAAAAAAAATTGTCTCCCAATTTCGTAATTACTATCGATGGAACTAATATCGCTCACTGAGCACATTCGTCGTTCCGCGCCTTTGTAAACACTTTTTTTTTCTTTTCTTTGTTTTTTTTTTTCAACAAATACGTATTAAATACGATTTGCATTACCGAATATGCTAGTACCGTATATAAAAATCGCGCCTGCGTGAAACCGAGCGTCGGAAAATCTCCGCGAGACCTTAAAAAAAGAAAAAAAAAAAAGGTTTTCCGCGACTCGATCGATTCATAGCACTTGCTTTTTTTTTAGCACGTTTTCCTTTATGCTATTCGTATTTTTTTTTTTAATTTATACAGATGTAACCTTTTTATTAAAATATTAACATAGTAATTGATTTTTAGTTACTCATTTTTTTTTTCACGCTTTTCTAACCCACTTAGTTGATACGATCGTTTAATATTTGTCCACCGGAAAAGAAAAGGGAGAAATAGTATTCAAAGTCCTCGGTATATAGTACACACCTATTCTTAGATCAACAACTTTTTACACTCGTTTGTTTGTTTTTTCTTTTTTTCCTTCTTATTTACGGAATTTACTGTACACGAAAGTTAGGGGGCAGGGGATGCGGGCGGAAGAAAAAAATGAAAAGAAAGCGTCTTATCACTCGGGTATCTCGGGCTCGGGAGTGGGCTGCACCTGTTTTTGAACCATACAGGAACGGGCCACTGACTCGAACAGCCTGTGAGAACAAACAAAAATTATACATTTGTAATGTTCATGAGAAAAAAAAGAAAAAAAAAAACGTTTAGACAAGACGGGATAGCGGTACGTACTTTTCAATTTCCGAAGCGCAGTGCACGAACTCGTGGGTCCAAAATTTGTACGTTGGATTTTTGATGAGTTCGATGAAAGTGATTAACAATCCCCAAGGATGTGGCCTATTGACGATGAGGCGTTCGAGCAAAACTCTGGTTATCTGTTCCTGTATTGCCTCGGTGTTAGCCTCGGCGAATAGGTAAAGCAGAGTACAGCTGAAATAGTGGGTATGGCTGTTCGGATAGCGCAGTTGATTGGCAATTGCGTTAAGGAAGAGATAACGTCCCTCGGTGTCTAGATCAACAGCGAGATTTTGAAAGATGTCCATGTGAGCCGAGTGTGCGATCGTCGACATGTTCGGTGTGTGTCCTTTGCTTCTTATGAAGGCGATGGCTTGGGTGCCAACGTAAAGCACGAGAGCGTTCATCAGCGGTATGTTGTATCTCAATCCGGCTTCTTGGGAAACTTGAAGATTACTTCTGAGCTCCGAGAGAAAGGTAACGGGGGCTCTGGCTTTGAGATAAAGATCGAGTTCCTTCTTAAAGCTTATCGGTTGTATCATGGAGGCGAAATTTGTGAGAACACGCGGTGCGTGAGTTATCTCTTGGAGCATATCGACCTTGAGATTCGGCGTGAAAGGATCGGGCAATCTCATCGCTCGCGGAAATGCGCTCAGTATCAAATTTCTCATTTGTATGCAATTTGGCGGTATAACGTCGCAAAAGCCGTAATGATAGTCGCAAAGAAATTCCGGAAAATCGTGAAGCAACACGAGCAACACACGAAGAGTTCCTTTGTAGAGTAGTGTGACGGGTTTTGCGAGTTCGGCGTTTCGAAGATACGGAGCAAGATATTTGAACAAATCGATTAGCAGCTGGGCGTACATACCCCAGCATTTTTGTTGTGGCGTTATCGCCAACATACGCCCGATGAAGACACGATGCGAGACGAGCTCGAGCCAGGCGTAGCAGAAACCCGAGGCTTTCGCCGGTCTCAGGATATGAAGAGTGTGACAAAAAGCCGTGAGAACTTGATAATTTACGGCCTCGAGTACGGGCTCGGGTGCGCAAAGCTCCAGGAACAACATTATGAAGATTCTGTGATAGGGCAATTGTTGGAATTCGGTACCTCGCATCTCGTGATCCTGGAGCAAGACACCAGCGACTATACCCAATACTTTGTTAAGAAGATTTATTTTCGTGTGCGTGTTGGACGTGTCGCCGGAATGTTTGACGAGTAGAGCGACGAGACGAACGAACGCGTCGAGGGTGTGAAAACACTTTGCCCGTACGACCGATGGCGCTGCGTTCGCTTCCGCAAGTGCGCGATAACAAAGATCCACGCACATTTGGGTGCTCAGCTTGAAGAATCGCGTTATCAAATCGTCCGTCTTTAGGATACCGTGTATGTTCATCTGATGAACGAACATACCAAATGCTTTGGTAGGATCACGCGCGTGATTCGGGCTGTGGTGCATCGTCACCCACTCTCTGAGAAGGTACTCGGTCTTCTCCATCAGACCCGGCGGATCGTCGAAGTCGCGTGCCTGGCAAACAAAAAAAGACAACATGTACTTTGGGGAAAATCAATAAACGACAAAGAAGTAAGGTTTTTTTTTTTGACACAACCCTAAACGATTTTATCACGAAATTGCCGAAAGTATATCATTTTATTTTCGTCGAGTTGGTTTGATCGTTTTATTGTTAATAGTCGATAAGAGAGACACGCGTAAGAAAATCGGGGCTAAAAAATCTTATCGGGTTTTTATATTAAAAATAACGATTTATTATCGAGCAGCCAAAGGATTCTTACTCTAACTTGAAGGATCCCGGAATGAATGTGTGCAGTTGGTCCAGCGGGTGCGCGATCGGCGAGCATAGCAGGATCGTGATGTGCCCGAAGCGATTCGATCAGACTCGTGAGCCTGAACAAGGAAATTCTGAAAGCACAACGAATATTGAGGCCATACAACCGAGCAATGATAAAGAAGAAGCAAAGCTTTGACGTAACGTCCGTTTAAAAAACTGACCCTTCCGGTGGCGCTCTGTGGTGTGCCATTCTCGCCAAAATTTCGATCGTATGAAAGAGATCGGATTCGGTAACGTGGGTAGTCTGTCTCTCGTCGATGAGATACAATTGAACGAGTTGCGTGGCAAATGCAGTAGCCATTGCGTTGCCAGCGTCCATAGCTTGGGCAAGCGTGAGATCGAATTGTATGAAACTCAAGAGATGCGACCTTATGAGACAATCGACAGCTTCGAAGTTGTAGCGAAATTCGTCGCGACACTCGGCGAGGCATCGCGTCACGTGTTTGTTCGTCCATTGCATCCCGTAAGCACGGGGATCCTGGAGGCACTTGAGGATTCTCAGATAGAGCTCTCGATAGCGCAATATAATTTCGGAATCCACCACACCGCTTGCAATCGTCGGACCGTCGAGCAAGCCTTCGACGGTTTTCTTCAAGAGTGCCATTGCAGCGCCAGCGTCGCGGGATCTTCTCGTCAGTATGATGGACTCGAGTAGACTGTGAAGAGCGGCGTGTTGAGGCGGTGGTGCGGCAGGTCCCATAGCGTTCAACAAAACCTCCACCTCGCCTGCGAGTTTCTCGAGCATCGTGCCGACCTCGTCGTTGCTGACCGCCACGGCGTATGCAGCGACGTGCTGAGCGGTTGGCACGGCTACCGCGGTTGGATTGCCAGCGAAGCTCGCCACAGCAGGCTCGCTTATCGGTTTCGGTATGAAGAGAGTCTGCGTGTCGCGCTCCGATAGCGGCAAGAAGCCCGGTATGTTACGCGCGAATTCCTCGTAAACGGCCATTTGGAGTGGCGTCACACCGCCTACCTTGAGCCTTATCTGTTCGGGCATGCGTTCGGCCTGATACTTGGCCAAAAGATCGCAATAACGTCTACCCTCTTGACGCGCGATCTTTCGCAATTCCAAATCGTTCGACAGCCGCTTGTCCATCTCGGGTATGGCTTTTTCTATCGCGGTCTTTTGCACGAAAGCGCAAGCAAGCTCCATGTTGTCGGCGGATACGACGTTGGCCGCTTGCTCGGCAAGTTCCTTCTGCTGTTGCGTCGAGCCCATCATCGCGCCGAGAAAAGCCTGCTTCAGGTTGCTACTTATCGACGCGAGTATCTGATCACGACACGTTATCATTGCCATACCGGCGGTCAAATTTCTCACCATGTGACGCGCCGCTGTGCGCATTCTCACTTCCTCCGGATCAAGGGCAAAGTCTTTGCGTACTATTTGCTCGCTCGTCGTTAGTGCTATCTTGATCGAACGATCGACTACGGGATGAATCCATTCTTGGATAGCTCGCTCGACCGCTGGACGTATGAATTGCTTGAGATGCGGATGAGTTTGGAATAGCGGCAAATTGTTGTTTACCGTAATGTGCTGAGATATGTTTGCCATGCCCGTTACGGATATGTCCATGTAATTGAATCTTGGCTCTGGTGGTCCGGTCGGGAGCGAGGGTGTCGTGTTTGCCGGTGGCGCGGGCTTCGACACCATAGCGCTCGTCGTTGTTGGACCAACGAGGTCCTCGATCGGTCCCTGACTCGGTTGTTGCTGTTGCTGCTGTTGCTGCGGCTGCTGCTGTTGCTGGGCTTGTTGCTGTTGCTGCTGCTGCTGTTGCTGTTGCTGCTGCTGTTGCTGCTGTTGTTGTTGTTGTTGTTGTTGTTGCTGTTGTTGTTGCTGCTGCTGCTGTTGCTGTTGGGCGCTGGCGACGCTGTCAGTTTTCTTGTTAGGATGAGACAATTGGTACTCGAGAGTGCGCAATTTTTCCGTATCCTTGAGATAAACGACGGGCTTTAGCTCGGAAACGTCGATATTCAAATTTTTGCACAATACTTCGATCTCAAATTTAAGATTGAGCTTCAAATCGGGCTCTTGATGAAGCTCCGCTAGCACATTCATGATCGCCATTGTCCAAGGATTCGGTGGACGAAAGACTCGGCTCTTGGCGCAAGATTCGAGAACTTTAGCGACAAACGGCACAACGTATAGCAATTCCTGTTGTCCCTTGTGATAAGCCTCGACGAGAAGACTCTTCAGGTCAATGTCAACTTGTAGTATAGGCTTGTTCCTACCAAGTGTCAACATACCCAGCCAATGTCCGAGATTCTTCAGCAACGAACGATCCGAAAAGTTCGCTATGCCCTTGTCGCTTCTAAGCAAAACTTTGATATTGCGAAAAGTCTCGCGTGTCACCATCTTGTTGACGTCCGGTACCTTGAGGCAATCGAGAAAATTCGAGTAGAGTCCGTGAAAGCCGAGCTCTATACTTGCACGTTTCATCACGAGGTATTGCGCCATCCACGGCCAATATTCCTCAGTCACGATATCACGTATCTCGTCGCACTTTTGTTGTAAATTCAATTGGCTAATGTTGTTGAATATGAAGGCAGTTTTGTCCTGCAATGCTTCCGGTGGGCTGGTAATTTTTTCCTCCTTGTCCGTAGCGACGAGAAGAGTATCGATGTTGGTGGCATTGGCGATGGAGGGCCGTGCCGAGAGGGACGTAGTTGGTGTGGTGGACGCTTTCGATTGGGTCGTGCTCGTCGTTATCGTTGTTGTCGTGACGGTTTTGTAAGGTGTCGTGGGAGGTGGTGCCAGCATCGAGGCTAGGGTCTTCGGTAAAACGGCCCCTTGCGGTCTCGTCGGTGGCTCTTGAGCTTGCAAACCGTACTCTATGTACTCGACGAGATGGGGCGGAAACTCGTTGAAGTGTTGTATCGCTCTAACGTGCTCGCAATACGTCTGATACTCCTTCAAGCGACTCTTGAAACAATCGAGGGCCGCTATACCGAAGTAATACATTTTGCTACCCTCGGGCTTTCTCAAGGCGTCGAGAACGAATCTAAGAGCAAGTCCAAGAGTCATGTAACTGTTTACGAGGCTACGCTCGATTATACCACCGAACAATTGTGCCGTTATGTGCAATTCCTTCTCCGGATAATGGGGAAAGAAGCGATACTCCTCGAATAAATTTCGCAGCATACAGTTGAAAACTTCGCGTTCACGTTTCGTGCCGGATTCTTGAAACTTCTTCAACATGTCGAGTACCTCGTCGATGGAGAGCGTCGGATGAGGTGGATGATTGTAGATACGTTGGAAGTAACCGTTCGCCTCGTCCTCGATCTCCTTCGAGACGTTTTGCGCCATGTCCGGGAATAAATTCGACGTCTCGGGTATTCGAGTCTTCTCGATACCCGTCGGCGGTCCCAAACGACTGAGACTCCCGATAGCAGCGCCACCCGGTATCACCGTTGGCCCTTGTGTTCCCACGGATGACGAGTGAAGCTGCGACGACAGTGGCAGCATGGGAAACGCGCTCGGCGATGGCCCCATCAAACGTGACGGCGAACCCGGTGTCGAGGCAAGAGTTCCCAATGCTGCCGGAAGATTGAAGGCCGAGCTACTCGGCGGACCGAGACTCGAGCCCAACCCCATCGAGGCCAGACTCGTGCTCAGATTACCCAGAGTATCCACCGGTTTTGCCGAGAACAACTGTCAATGTTTTGTACATTATTAGATTTTGCCCGCGAAGGTAAACAAAGAGTTTATCTTCTCTATGTGTCAGTCAGTCAGTCACGTAACTGTTTTATATGTATAAACGTTGGGCTCTCCGTCGTCGTGTTGATGGATCTTTTGTTGTTACGGAAGTGACGTAATATTCTTACCGGGCCAGCGAGTTTCGGTAGATTGAACGGATCCAAGCCAGGATGTCTCAAAACACTTGGGGGAGGTTGTCGACTCATTGTTCCTTTGCTAAGCATGAGGCTACAATTTTGCACCATTGTCATTATCGCCTCGGAGCATTCGGGTGAAACGCTCCTGAAAAATTATGTCACATATGTTAAATCTTTGTTTTTTTTTTTTTTTAATCGATAACAAATTAAATGTAGCAATTAAATTTTGTCAGAAGAAGAAAACATACCCAGCGCAAACTTGAAGACAGGCTAAAATCGTCGTGAGAGTTTCTTGAGGCAATTGACTGGCTTTTGGTACGGTAGGATCTTCCTTGATACCGGTTCCCATAACCTGGGGGCATCGTCGTTGCAAAAATTTCACGCAAGCCGTGACGAAAACCTCGCCGTGATCTCGAATTTTGTCGGTAAGCCATTTCTCGAGTTTGAGATATTCGCGTCGCGAGGCAAGACACGCAAGATCGATAACGAAGGGAAACGATTGAGCGTTGAGCAGCGCCGATAGAGCTTTGAGATCCTGTGCTACGTCGAGGATTCGCGACAATCTAGTCTGATCGTGATCACCGCGGAGATACCAATCGGCCATCGCGCGCATTATGGCAGATTTTATTTTGACGTTGTTGGCGTGCCAGGCGTGATGAAGGATAACCGCCGAGTTTGGATGATTGCCGAGAAATATTGGCATCAGTGAGCTCAACAAATCCTGTCGCAAAATCG
This sequence comes from Ophion ventricosus, assembly GCA_963932345.1. NCBI lineage: Eukaryota > Metazoa > Arthropoda > Insecta > Hymenoptera > Ichneumonidae > Ophion > Ophion ventricosus. Next base: position 23,021,645 of record OZ010722.1, read on the forward strand.
TTATTGGCGGATTGATCTGCAATAGCGCGAGTACCAATACATCCGGACAGTGTTGACTCGGCCATTTGAATATCTCTTGTACAGCATTGTACAATCCACGCTCGGCCATGTGCAATAACAACTCCACGACGTTCAACGAGCGCCAAGTCTGTGCCTCTTTGCTGTCGCTCTCCGGTGCCGCTTTCAACACGTCCACCGTAACCGAATGATACGGATAATCGGCGAAGCAAAATATATCGGGATTCTTCAATATTTGCTGTACCAATGAGAATTGTCCTTCCACATTGTCCCAATGACGATAGAAAAGCTCCACCGGAAATACGTCCAACGGATAGCCCTGATGTTGAAGACCGAGCCTAAGGCCCGTTATCAACAGATTCAAACCTTGCCGATCCTTCACGATGAATTCCGCGTGATCCAACTTCACGATCACTTCGTTCCAGAGAAGCGTCGATTGCTGTTCGAAAATCGACCCAACTCTTATACTCTACATATCCATCGTTACATTCATACAAGTTTATCGAGTTATCAACGTTATGTCCAAGAATTGCCAATTCTTTCTACACTTGCCCAATGACTTACGATCTCTTTGAGAGTCTGAACGAAAACTTCGATGTTCCAAGTAGTCGCTGGCCCACCGTCCAAAGATTTGTCTTTATTGGCGTCGGCATTGCCCGAGGAGTTTGCCCAGAAAGACTGGAGACCACCGGAATCCTCGAGGCCGTTGCAAGATCGTGCCATGTGGGACAACACCCTCGCAGCGCAGATGGGCGATATTTCACGAGCACCGAGGCCGGCGAGCGCAGATCGACACTCTTCGACACTCCCGGTGAACCCGTAGCCCAGCTCCATTATAAGCTCTACCAAAGAATTGCTGTCCTATAGGTTGAAGATGAAAAAAAAACAAGTGTCAGAGAATCCGAGGGCTTTACAATTTTCGTAACGGCGAAGGCTTTCGCCAGCTGCTAAATGAATCGTTAATTCGTTAATGTAGATGAAGATATGTTAATTAACAGAAAGTTAACGAGTACGGTTCAGAGATTCTCGTTCTGAAAACGAAATTTATTAAACTTCACGAGAGACCGATAGGATGCTCGAGAAATTGACAAAACTATTGGACTTACCATCGATGCCATGTTTAGCTCGGTCGTAGCTTTCTGAAATTCCCCGTCACCTGGATACAGTAGTGGTGCGAGCACCACCGGTACCAGTTCACGGGGAAAATCGCGCCTTAGGTTCTTGAGAAATTTTTCCTTCGCCTCGTTTGTAAGGCCGAAATTGTTAGGCTCGCGAAGCGTTTCGTACAGCACGAGGTGCAATATCTCAGGGGACGAGTCGTGCAAACCCTCCTCCTGTTGCTTGGCGCTGTTCTCCGAGTTTGTGTAATTCTTTATCAATATTGGCAATTGTTTCTGTATATCTTCGGCCGCTAGCGCCCTCGTGTCTGTATTCTCCGAATGCAACAGCGCTATCGCCAGTACAACCTCTTGCACCAGAGTCAAGCCGAGGACCCGTCGAAAATTTGGAAAAAACTTTGGCAAGGGATTTAGAGTCTGAAACGTGAGAAAGCGGCGTTCGGTCTTTTTTAATAGCGCGTCTCGTTTTTTGGCAAATTAACTTTTACTTGGCTTTTTATCTTTGTAAAATAATTATTCTTTAGGAGACGAATAGTACGATATCTCTCGACGGAGATAAAAATACGAATTTTTTTTTTTCCCGAATCCTTCGTTTACCTTCTGACAATGAAGGGGATGATCGATGGCGTAGCAGAGATTGGAAATGAGCGACGGCTTGCCGAGTAGGTTGGTATACTCCTGTTTCAAAAGTTGAACCTGATAGTAATCTTTGGAGTTGAACTCCGGTGGCTCTCCTGTAGAAAAGTCGATGTACGAGAACAAACAGCGCAGCAAGTGTCTGTCCGCCTCCAGACCCTTCCACTGCACTAACTAGGACACAAATACAACCTTGAAGTGCTCCGCATCGACGTTCGACCCGAAAGTTTCTGTCGTCTCGTCATTCGTCGTCCGTCCCACCGAGCGCACTCGCCGTACGCTTCCGCAACAAAAAAATTATGCTTCTTCCAAGAATGAACTTTGAGCCGCGCGTAAGGAACGATACATCGTTGCGACGACGGCCAGGTGTAACGGGCGAAGAATGTGTTTCATCGGGGTGGGGGCGATTGAGAAAAAGTGAGGTTAAAGCCGCGAGTGATAGGGAGCGAACGAATTGGCGCCGGAGGAGGGCGAGGGAGGCAGGGAGAGGACACACTCGAGGAGTCGAATTTACAAACGAAATTTGCGAAATCGCTAACGTGGCGACTTTCGTCTCGTGAAAGCTTTCGCGAGGGAAAGCTTTTCACGAAGGGCGAAGCAAAGAAAAAAAAAAAAGCTACGGCAAGAGTTGGTCACAAAGCAGCTGCGTGACTTTCGAAAGTGTTCATTATTTTTAACACGAATATAGTCTAAACTTACCACAGATATTTCCTCGGAGGTGGGACGTAAATTTTTCTTATTCAAATTTTCAATCAAATAACTGATTTGCGACAAAGTAAAAGACAACGAGTCCAGGTTCATAGTTCCATGAATCCGACCTCGAAAGCTTCAAACGCGTTTGAAGCTTTCTTCGGTATCCACGAATAGCCTCTCCAGTTTCGTTTATCGTCAAGAGCATGAAAACTACATTTGCACTGTACTACGACCAACATCGGGATCGATATATATATTTATAGATAATTTTTCGTCTCCTTTATATGTATATATATTTTTTTAACGTTTTTTTTTTTATTTATTTATTTTTTTAAATGTCTATAGACGTTTTTTTTTGCTCATTATTTAATTGAAGACACTACGATCCGCGGAACGTCATGGTGAACACAACAAGAAGGCGAATGTAACTGCGATCAACGTATTGGCTCCCCTCGCCGCGCCGCTTAAACGCGCTCCGGGCCATCCGTTGATCACGGGGCCAAAAGTGTATCCGATCGGAAAAATCGCACTGAAAAAAAAAAAGCGACGAACTTTACTCTTGGTGACCAGCGACGCACAACGGCCAGTACGGGACGGACGGCTAGCTCTTCACTGAAAGTTTTTTTTTTTTTTTTTCCTTCATCGTTGGCACTTCCGTCGTTCTGGGGGAAAACAAGATGTCGGAAGGTTGCCATTTTTAACGTGTACATCGCTATTGGCAGCGACCAAACGAATCTCTCAATTCACGATGTGAGTTTAGTAATTTTTCTTGCTCAATCGTTTTTTTTTCTTTGTTATTGTTTTTTTTTTTTCAATATCAATCATCATTGCAATATCACTCGATCAAATTGGATGTACGAGGATTGGTAAGCGTTTGAAATTTGCCGCGGAAAAAAAAATCCCTAGACGCGTTGGCGTGAAGGGGCTTCGTGTCCGGCAGATGGCGCGAGCGCGTGACTTCCACTGTTCGCCGCGTACTCACACGCTGCCGGGGAGCGCGTCAGTCGCCCGATGTCCAAGCATATTTTATTGAGCAACGCGGCTTCGTATTGGTCGTTGTGCCAAAGATCCAACGATCGTAATCACCGTAGCGACCAATCGTTTGTCTCGTATCATAGCGCTAGGCAATATACCGTTAAAAGCATCACCACAGAGTTATAAATCGCGTCGCCATTTTGCGCTTGATATCGGGCGAGCAGTGTTGGAGCGCAGTGTGTAACTGTTCGTTTGTGATTTTTGCGAAGAGTGCACGACTTTCTGTTTGCCTCGTGAATGGGCGATGCTCGCGTTCTCGAGGATGCTGCGATAAGGTAACGGATATATTACGCTCACGAGCGCATAACGATAGTTCGTCAAGTACGTCGCGAGGCATTCGCTGCACGGCTTCGAGGGGATGGGAAAGAAAGAAAGAAAAAAAAAATCGCTCCAATTGTACGGGCGTTGAATGAGTCCAGCTGCCCGATTTCGCTTCGTAATTACCGTCGTGTGCATCTTCGCATCTGCGAAACGTTTTGTCGGAAATTTTTTTTGTTCCCTTCTCAAGATCACGTCACGAATTTGTCAGTCGTGTTTTTTTTAAATTTATTTATTTTTATTTTTATTTATTTATCTTTTGCTCTAGTACAAATTTCGCGGTTACACTCTAGCGGAATTGTTAATGCCTTTTGCGTTTCCGTAAACGTCCAACGTTACACCACCAGCGTGCCGTTATTCAACGTTTTTCTTGGTTTTTTTTGTCCATTATTACGAACGAAGCGACTAAACACTTTCGGACTACCCCTCCGGTGAACAATCTTTTGTCGACGAGTACAAATTTTCTTTCTCCAGCACTCTCGCTGTCCACCGGGAGAGCAAAAAGATACTTTTCCGGTTGTTCGGTCCTAAAGATACAAAATTATCAATTTATTAGCAATTAATCACCTACTTCATTGATTAATTCGTGAATTTAAGGAATTTAATGAATTTACTCGTATTTAAATTGATTTACTCGAACTTAACGGATTTGTTTGGGTTTGTTTGGGAATTTGCTCGAAAAAAGTGAATTCTATTTTTTCCACGTTCACAACCGACGCGTAATAATATTTTTTACAAGTCCAATAAATCTGTTCTATTAGTCCACACCTAATAATTCTCTTATTTTCCTCGTAATTTTAGAGTCGATGGTCGTACAAGAAATCGGACGAGAGTCGAAGAGTACAGTACGAAAGAAGCGTAGAGAGAAAAAGTGCGAGGTGTAATAGGCTTACGATCGGCGGAGGAGCGTCTAGAGAACTTCGAGATGACGTCTACAAAGTCCAAGGAGATAGCGGACGAGTACATATCGTCGCTGTCCGATCTGACGATAAACAGCAAACCTCTGATAAACATGCTCACCATGCTGGCGGAGGACAACGTCGAGCATGCATCCGCTATCGTCCAAGCAGTCGAGAATCACTTACAAAAGGTTATCTATCCTTCGTAGTTACATATTACCAAAGAACGTACAAAGATGAAAGTAACAAAAAAACATTGTCACTTGTTTTGAGATTCGATGATCGAACTTTTGTAATTGGATGGATCTCTGTAAGAGTACATTCAAGGATGTCCCGATCGAAACTTATACTTCTGTATCGCTCTGTATACAGCTCGGAGAAAGTGCAAACTTTCTCAATGGAATTCATATATAAGTTTCGATGGTGGATTTTTTTCTAACATTTTTCTCCAAGTTACTAAAAAAAAATATATATATCTATATATTTCATCGTTTCTAGTCATGTGATATTCACAGCAACATTTACTCGTAGCACTTTGAATAAGCGTATCAATAGTCATAATAATAATAATGATAATAAACATAATATACGATAACGAGCGATATTCGTTTTGCCCCCACAACCCAAGGCATTCTTTCACTCGGCATGTTACCTTCGATCCGTATCGAGTTCCTCGCACAAAAATTCACCAAAGGGTCTTTTTAATTGCGGATGCAAAAATCGTAGAAGAAGAGGATGAAAGATCATCTCAGTTTTTTTTTAATCGGTAAAAAATAAAAAAAAACAAAATCGCATGTCCGAGAGCAAATTTGCGCTCCAGCACGATGTGAACGTGTGTGTGCGTGTGTGGAAAGTAAAATTTTGCCTCTAGAATGCACGTGATTTTTAAAAGCAAAAGAAACTGGTCACTCTCGGACTGGTCATGTCTTTTTTATCGCCCAAAATGCTCGTGACTGCGATGACGATGATGATGTTGACGATGCAGTAAAATTCATATCAAGATGATCATGTGGATTAAAAATAAAGTGTACCGTTTTACACCAACGACCATCACACTTCTCTGTTTCCGAACATTCTTTGTCACTATCGTTCGTCTTGTTTTTCTTCTACTCTCTGCGATCCTCGAGTGACGAGCGAATTTTTTTTATTCTTTCAATTCTAAATTCCGCGCACAGTTTGGCAAAGTGCGGTTGGATTCTTTCATCCGCGAGTGACGCGAGGGAATAGAATGCAGTTACAATCCTGGCCGTCAGTAAGTTTGATGCGCAACTGATAAAAAAAAAATATATATATATATATATATTTATCTTGCATATCTGGGAACGTTCTAATTTCAACGGCTAACGGTACCGCGAAGTACTTGGGTGTTGGCACTTTGGAGCGTGTGTGAGCGAACAGAAAAAAGAAATGTAAAATCACATATAATAATCGAATGTACGACGATTATTGCACTCAATAATTTCGCATACAATGAATTATTGCGTACAATAATACGCTATTATATGTAATTAAATCTTATATTTGATAATCAAGTCTTGTTGATTTCGAGGGTAAAAAAAAAATGGTCGAGAAGTAGATTCGCGGCGAATCAGCGTTGCGGAATTTCTGTAAAGAAACAAAAAAAAAATGAAAAAAAAAAAAAACAGAAGAGTTCAATCGAAGATGGTGGTGGTTCCTGAATGGCGAAGTCTTCTGGGACAGAAACCAGTTGTCGTAAAAGAGAAAAGTGCGAGACATTTGCGTTGTTTGGACGTATGGAATAGTGTGGGTATCGTTGTGTGTTTCACTAGGTGAGAAGCGAGATCAAACTGCCAGTCCTGTATCTCATCGATTCGATCGTGAAGAACGTTAGCGGAGCTTACCTAAGCCTCTTCACACAAAACATCGTTAATACATTTTGCTGTGTCTTCGACAAGGTAAATTGAGAAGCAATAAACTTTACTCGCCGTTTATAAAACGATGAAACAATTATCGCGATGCGGGTGCTGCAATTTTCACGTGCTCGTAATTTTGTAAAGTAGCCCACTTTCAATTTTTCCGCATGTCGTGTCATAATGATTCAATGATATTCTTCAGTTACTCCAGTCCTTTGTTCCTCTAGCACGAATTTATTCGTAATAATTGAACAACAGGCATTATAAAAACTGAATAAAAAACATCATCTCTTTGGAACTCAGTGCAAAGTCGATTTTTCACCGTACCATCGCTACAAATGTTCATCCGTTAGCGTAAAAACAAACTCGGCTGTGGGTGTTTCGAATCATGGTACCGGGTTTTCTTTTCTTCACTCATACTTGCAGCTGTCACGTTCTTTTTTCATACGGTACGCATTTAATTTTCGTTTTATCCGCGAATCTTTCCTCGCGAATGAAAAATAAAGTTGATGCGTTTGAGAGCTTTGCTATAGCTGCCTTTACTCAATATTTCATCAGACGTAAGATAATAGTTACGTCGATAGGGGTTTGTTGACCTCTGTGTAAAATTCAACGCGGAAGATTCTTTCGAATTATTGATCGCATGCATACAGACGCGATAGCTGCAATTGCTTTTTTCTCTCATTGGTATGGAAAGAAATATTGATTTAATTTGAAAAAATAAAAATTATTCATCGAATGACGAATGATACACAGGTCGACGAGAATACACGTTCGAGTATGTGGAAACTGAGACAAACGTGGAACGAAGTATTTCCAGCTAAGAAATTGTACTCTCTCGATGTGCGAGTCCAGAGTATCGATCCCGCCTGGCCGATCACCACACCACCCCCACAAATATCATCCGGTTCTATACACGTAAATCCACGGTTTTTGGTGGTGAGAATCTCACCCGAATTTCAATTTTTTTACAAAAATCCCTGACGTTCGAAAAATCTGCACCTCCGATGATACTTTTTTTTTTTTTTTTTCGTTTTCCGATCGAACAGTCCAACCCAGCACCGACCCCCACACCTGTAGCACCGCCACCCGCGGTGGCCACATTACCTCCGAGTGACTCTACATCCATGAGCGAAGCCGTTATGAGGGAACAACTACTCAAGAAGAAGCGCGAGCTCTTGGAACTTCAAAAGCGTAAACTCGATCTTGAATTGCTGCAGGCTGAAACGAGTTTGGAACAACAACGTAGACAATTGGACAAACAAGTTGCCGACATAACGAATGTGGTACTTTGCCTTATATTTTGTTTCTTTTCAATACGAAAATCTATTTTTTTCACTGAAAATTCGAACTTTGAAGACGTTTTATCGAAAAATGAAGAAGAGAAAAATATAGACATCCATTTTCACTTATACATTGATCATTGATTATTCGATGATTCTTTTTTTTTTTTTTTTCATTATTATAATGTTCGCATTTGCCGTTTGTCCAGGTTGTACCCACGGCTCACGTGATACCGACGACCGATGCCTCCCAGACGAAGCCTGTCGCTCCTGTAGTGCCTAGTCAAGCCACGAAACAAGTTGCCAAGCAGGTAAATTCATGATCAAACGAAACAAATTATAAGCATGCACAAACGCGACCGAAAATTCGGTTCGTCTCAGTAAACGATTGAACGTAACGAACTTGCACCGAAAACGTAAAGTAAAACTGCTGAAGCGAACCAAATTCTCCGCGGCCAAAACAAGGACTGACGTGCAATATTTTTTGTCCAAAAAAAAAAAAAAAAATTAAAACTAAAAAAAAACGACAGTTCCCAGCGGCGGCTGCGTCACTATTGAAGAATGTCGGAAGCGCGAACGGTCCGCGTATCGCGCCGGCGAGTAGCATAGCCGTAGCATCAGCGAGGCCGGTATCGCGCGATCCGCGATTAAAGCCAATACCATCGGTCGGAGAGCCGGGAGGGCCTGTTACGGATCCTCGTTTGCGTCCTGTATCAACTGGCTTAACGAAGGATAGTCAGGTTGATGTGCAACAACAAAAGGTTCAACAAGCGGCGAGCATAAGCACTGTACTTTCAGACCAATTAAAACAGCAGTTAATAACGAAACAGGCTGTGAGTAGCGCTATCAGCAAGCCTTTGTCGAATAACGCCGGGTCGGATGTTGTCGCCTCGACGATGTTGAACGCTAGTAATAACGATAATCCTATTGCGTCACACGAAAACGCCGCCAACAACAACAACAACAACAACAACAACAACAATAAAACATTAAGTGGTATAACGAATAAAGAGGGTGTAACACATCGTGCGAGCCAAAAGAAAGACCCCAGAACGTCTAGTAATAATAGCGCTAACAGTAATAATACAAAGAGCAGTCAGGTACAACAACTGTCCGGTCCATTGACGATTGCCGCGACTGGTACGTCGTCAAATCCGATAAGCTCAACCTCCACGAGTCCGCGAGGAGGTGGAGGAGGTGCCCTTAACGATGCAAAATCGAAAGACGCGAAGAGCCGCGGCTCTTCTTCGTCCCTCGAAAAATCTTCCACTTCCTCAAAGTCCTCGCATAGAAAATTAGGAAACAAAACTCGTTCCAAGCAGCCCCAAGCTTCGCCCAGCAAGATATCAAAGATCGATAGAGACTCGACGAGTCCCGTTAGATCAAAGTCACGCGAGAATGATAACACCGTTAACGATACAAACGCGTCAATCGCTAATCGTATATCGCCCCAATCCTCCTCGTTCCAATCTTCATCCAAGAGTCGTAAAAAAAATCTTAAATCGCGGAAACGAAGTCCAAGCCCACCTTACAGAATACCCCGTCGTAACGACACGATCAAATCAAACTCGAGCAACAACAACGCGGTCGGTCTTACCGAGGAGGAACAGTCGGGTTCGTTCATCGTGTCACCACCGCATCCACCGGCTTTCAAAGAAATGCGTTCCAACGCGAGACAACGGAACTACGTCAGACGCAACAAGGACGAGGACAATAACGACGAGGCTAACGATGACAACGCTCCCGATACATCGGGCACCGTTAACCCGATCGTGGCTCAAACGAACAACGAAATGTTGATCGATCCAACTACCAAAGACGAGGATCTCAGATCGTCAATGAATATACCTAGCTTGCCAGTTGCAACCGTCACGATGCCGGAAAAGAGTGAGTCCCGAAAAAAGACTGTACAGAGTTTTGAATACGTTTTTTTTTTTTTTTTAGCTATTCAAGTCTATATCGAATTTTTTCCTTATTTTCAGTAGAAGACTTGGATCTGCGTATCCTACCTCCCGTCAATGCCAAGAGACACAGCTCCGAGCACGTCGAACCCTTGGTTACGAAAAAATCAAAGGCTGAAAAATTCGACGCGTAAGTTTCCAAAGCAATTTCCTTGGGCAAGAAGAATGAAAGTACAAAGCTCGACAAAGTTATTAAAAAGTGAGAATGAAATTTGAATGTTTTCGGAATTGCAGTTTGTTCGGAAACGAGGACGTTGATTTGAGAACACTGACACATCCAAAGGCGGGTCGTCCACCCACCCCACCGCCACCGGTCATATCGGGCGAGGATGGTAAGGACAGTTGGGCAAAGTTGAAGACACCGAGCAAGAGCGAACGCGAGAAGCAAACGAGTGGAACCGAGGAGAAACGCGAGCGCGATCGTAACAAGGATCGTCTCGGTAGGCCCAGATTGTACAGCAAATTGCCGGACGATCCTAAGGAGAGAAGGCGAACACTGTCCTCGGAGGATCAGGAGCTTCGGCCGAGTCGTCGCGGCAGTCGATGCGAGAATGACAAAGCTGACAGAAATTCCGATCGTAACATCGAGATAATAATGAAGCAAGCAGCGGAACAACTGAAACAGGGTTGCATAACGAACAGCGATTACAACACGCTGATCCAGGAAGTTCTTCACATGAGCGAGGATCAGAAGCTTCGAGCCGCGCAGCGCAAGGAAAAAGAGACGGTTGTCTGGGAGCCGGGTATCAATTTGGATCTCAATCGTATGGGTGATAGGCCAGGATCGGCGTTCAGTCCATCGATGGACGGTGATATATCGAGGGGAAAGGATCACGGACATCCGAGAAATCGCAACGGTCCTCGCTGGCAGAATCATCAACCTTGGCAACAGCAACAGCCACCCGCACCTTGGGTTCATCCACCGGGTCCGGCCTTTCCGCCGGCTCCCCCTCAGGGACACTTCAACAACGACTTCCGGCCGGTTGGACCGTGGCAGAATACGCGAGCTTTTGGCCCGATGAGGCCCGACTACGTTCCCTATCACCGAGGATTCAACGCGAATATACCGCCGAATCCTCGAATGGGCCCGGGCATGATTGGCATGGGTGTGCCGAACGGACCGATGATCAATATGATGCAAAATGGCCCTCTCGGACCAATGGCCCTGTCCACTCCTCCCCTTCAAATATCCGCCGTCAACGGACCCACACCCATCATAATGAACAACGTACCTCTGCAATCCGGACAAATCGCAAATCTTATCGGATCTCCTAATTTACCGCCCATTGTCGCTGTGAGAAACTTATCGCCCAGTGTTTCGCCCAATTGCGATCTGGATGACATTCAGGATTCCGTGATGGCCAGAGTGGGACAAAACAGTCGCGAACTGCCGTTGCCCGATTCCAAACAGCTCGAATGCATCGCCAATGACAGAATGAAGTCGATCGAGATCGATGGTGAACCACGGGAGATTCGTTACTACGGCCAGACTGGCATTGTATTCATGAAAGTCGACGATCCCAGAGAAATTGGCTTCCAAGATGGAACCAGGAGAGTTCTCATTGATGACAAAGAAACGGTTTTGTGCGCCTTCAATGAACCTTACAAGGAATTCATTTACGAGGGCGAAGTTCACAGGTAACAATTTCTTGATATACCAAAAACTAATCATTTTAGCGGTAAAAATATAAATCAGACTGGTGGCCCGGTACAAAATGTATTTCGTTCCTCAGAATACGATTGGGTGGACCTTCGAGAGAATTGTACATCGACGATCGATGGTACGAGTGTTACTTCGGTGGTTTGCCGATAAAGATTGATCTCGGTAATAAAAAAGTGAGTGTAAAGTTGGAAGGACCACCGCCGCAGGTGAAAATTGGTAGCGTGAAGCGTTCGGATCTTGTTGTCGGCAAGGTACATCTGATCCTCGACGCTAGAGAGTTGGTGCCAGTTTTCGTCGACGCAAAGCCACAGATGTGAGTCACCATCATCAGCATCTTTTATCCGTTTTACAACAAACACGAGCATTTTCTACCGTTATTTTTCTTCACGTTTTTCGTAGCTTCGACATCGATGGTAAACCACAGATTCTCGAATTCATCGATTGTCTGGAGAGAGTATTGCTCAACGGGCGGCCTTTCAAAGTTGTGTTCGGCGGTCTGCCGACGTCCATTATCGTTCGTGGCAAGAAACATTTCTTCCGGTTTACGGTTTTGCCGCCAGGCGTGCGTCCCGGTTGCGTTAAAATCGTCGGTATGAGAGGCGATCCGCCCAGGGAATATATTCAAGAAATGATACAAGATTCGAACGTTCCAACGGTGATTCAGAGCATTCCGAGCGGTGAGCAAGATTCAGTGTCGCAGGACAGCACGGAATTGCCAAATGCGATAAACGCTGGTCGGTATATCTTACGAAAAAAAAAAAACTTTTTATCTCTAAGATGAGAAGAAATTCAAGGTATTCTTGCTCATTCCAGATTTACAAGTTAACACGTTACCCTCGACACTCGCACCAGCAACAGTTTCGCCGACCTCGAGCGTGCCTTACAAGGCCGAGATAAACGAGACGACGAGTGCACCAGCCCCTCCGGTTCTCACGCTGCCGCTCAACATGAACGAGCTCTTCCAGAGACTCGTCGAGACTGGAATCGTACCCACTATGACGGGACAGAAGAAACAAGACGTGGAAGAGAAGAAAGAGCCGGCCATACTTCCGGTCACCTTTGACAAACCCGAAACGCTCAAAGTGTGAGAGTCACGTTCGTTACAGACTTTAGATATTTTAAGTTTTAAAAAATGTGACAACAATCGTTGTCCATTTGTAGGAAGCAGCCTGCGATCGCCGCTGCGCTCTACAGTGGCATACAGTGCAGTTCCTGTGGTGCTCGGTTCGCTCCTGAATTGGCAACGCGATACAGTCATCATCTCGATTGGCACTTTCGACAAAACAGGCGCGAAAGAGATTCAGCGAGAAAGGCCCACTCGAGGCCGTGGTACTACGACGTCAGCGATTGGATCCAATTCGAAGAGATCGAGGATCTCGAAGACCGAGGTAACGTCAAAGCCTTTTCGCGTCTCTTGCAAGCTTTATAGATGAGTATCAGATTTTTGCAATGTTTTTTTTTTTTTTTAATTAACGCAAACATTCAGCCCAAAGCTGGTTCGAAACGGAGAAGCAAACAGCGGAAACCGAAGGAACGGCCACGGAAGATTCGCCGCAAGAAACTATTCAGCCAAGTGTTCCGACTGGTTCGGACGAGGACTCGCGCTGTCAAGTTTGCCACGACGCGTTCGAGCAATTTTACAACGAGGAGAAGGAAGAGTGGCACCTTAGGCCGACTGTCATCCACGAAGAAAAGAATTATCATCCTGTGTGTCTCGAAGATCACAAGGTAACGCGTCAACGCGTTTTTTTTTCTTTGTTATTATTCACGCGTTTCAATTTTGCATCTTGTTTACCCCTGCCCGTTATCTCGAAAGGCTTGTGTATTAACGATTTTTTCTTTTTTCTTCCTTTTTTTTCCTACATTTCCGCCAAAAAAAAAACTATGTGTATAGGAGAAATGTGTATTGGTATGTGCTTCTGGATAACTAAATATTCTTCGATAGAAACAAAACTGCTCAGTAGCTTGATTTTTATTATTTGCCTTAGCATTGAGAGTTGAGCAACTTTGCGACGAGGCCCCTGATTGGTTGAAATCACATTACGATTTGTTCGTTTGCAGCGTTCGCTGGAGAAGTCAGCTCTGGCGCTCCTGGAAGACGAGAAAAAAGAGAGCGTACAAGAGTCAACGGCGCTCGAGGAATCGAAACTTCCAGAGGCCGAGACCGATAAGGAGGAAATCACCGATGATAAGCCCGAAGATAAATGTCTCGAGGAAAAGGAAGCCGCGGCGGTCGAGGCTACGGAGAAAAATACGAGTGAGGAGGAGTCAGGGTCGAAAAATGAGAACGAAGAAGATCCGAAAGTCGAGGAAGCGACAAAACCGAGCGAAGAGCCCGAAAAAATGGAGGAGGAAAAAGAGATCGCGGAGGAAAAAGTCGAGGGCGAGGAAGGGCTCGGCGATGGTCTCGAGAATATTAAAATTAAGGAAGAACCGATCGAGATGCAGGAATGTGACGAAGGTGAGAATGGATTTCAGTTTGGCGACGTGGATATTAAGCAAGAACCAGCTGATACCGAACCTGGTGAGTTTTCCTTTCTCCTCTACCTACGTCTATAGGGGCCATCGAAGTCACGTGTGCGTTCTTTTTTTTCTTTTTTTGTCCCCCTTACAAATCGCTCGACAGACCATGACGAGAGTATCCTGGCCGAGACGGCAGTCGTGGACACGACGCTCACAGCGGTGAAGAGTTCGATCGACGGTAACGTGGAATTGGAGTCGACGCCGACGAGCCTTCCGCCAGCACCACCGAAGATCAAGATAAACATCACGAAACCCCTGGTTGCTAAAGAACCCGAGGAATCGAAGGAAAAACCCAAGGAGAAGCCTGTCGTGGAAAAGACACCGGAAGAAAATCCGGCTCCCCTGGTGGCGGCTTCGTTAAAGCCCGCGTTGCAAGGTAGGAAATTGTCCAATTTGCCGCCTGTCGACAAAGGACACGAGCTATCCGGGCTGTGCTCGATCATGTAAATAAACGACATTGATCGTTAATTATGAGCGTCCAACGAGGCGCGATGTGAAAAAAAAAAACCCTTAAAAGATCAAGTCAAAAGAAATACACAACCAACTGCCGTGATCGAAGAATGCTCCGGAGCATTTTAGAAAGCCGTCGAGTGCGATTGACGATCGGCTCTGGTTTCTCCCGTAATAATTACTATTTAATATTTCGAGTTTCGATTGATGATAAAATCTTCGCGTACTAAAGGAAAAAAAACATCACGAATAATGTAAAGCTCGTACGGCATGATGTTAAAATGAAAGCCGAATTATTTCTATACTGCATACATCACGGACATTAACTTGGTCAATTTATCCTTTGACATTTTCGCTTCAGGCGGAATAAAGAAAATAGAGTAGCAGCCGGATAAAGTTTTTCGTTTTTTCTTTCGCGAAAGCGCGAAGCGAATCCCAGGGCACAGGGCCGAGAGTTCCAGCTAGGGCATTCTCATCACGTCGTACAAGCTAACGATGTTTTCTTCTTCTTTTTTAGACGGTTTAGTTTTACGGATGGAAATATTGGCGTGTGTTGTACGTGTGGGCAGGTGATGCGTGAATGAAACGGGGATAACTGAATTGCGACGGCGAACCTGTAAATATTTAGTTTAATGTTACCGACGTGTAATGGCTAAGGTGAAAAAAAAAAGAAAAACACGGTGAATACCATTCCTCGTAGTGTGTAGTGTGCAACTCTTGAGAAATTATCGTCTCGAGAAGCAACTATTTTACATGCACAAAAACTTATAAAAAAAAAAAGAGAAGAGTTTCTTACCATTTGTACTTTTTAAGAGGTATGAAAAAAACAAAAGGACTTTTTTTGTTTTGTTACGCGCGACTTTACTCTGTCGCGTGTATGGAAAATAAAAATTTGAGAGAGAGAGAGAGAGAGAGAAAAACAACGGAATTTTCGAAGTGGAAAATTCGCGAGACACGCGGCCCGAGAGAGTGAAACAAGTTTTTTTTTCTTCATTCCGTTGTTGAATATGTACAAAATGTGTGATATACGATTATCTATTGTACATAGAACTCTATCGAGTGGGATAATCTCACGAGGAGAAAGAAGAAAAAAAAAGAGATCGAAATATTTGTGCGAATCAAATTTATCGTGCGCGAAATTAATGCTTGAGAAACATTATTTTGTTGTATAAAAAAAAAAAATACTTGTTGATCACTCGGGGGTTTTTGGCTTTCATTGATCGTCTGTCACACCCCGATATAATCTGAAACCTTTCTTACTACTAATTTAGTACTCTATTGCCACCCTGTATCTATTCGAATGGAAATAATGAAAAGAAAAAAAAAACCCCCCAAAAGGACAAAAGACTTCGGCTGCTGGAGAACTCGCCCAGGATACGTTTGGATCTTTATGGACCAAACGCCAGTAATTCGAACTAATGATACGGTAATTACGGGAAAACATTTAGTTTAGTTACGTCGTCTTGATTATTCAATAAAGGAAAAATCTATATCTATTTGCGATTTGTGTTTTTTTTTCCTCTCCCTAGGTCTAAGAAATAGCAGTGAGTAAAAAAAAAGAACAGCTGCATTTAATTGGAAATCATTCCCGCGAAGACCTGAAATAGCATCTTTTTTTTTTTCTTCTCTCAACAGCGTTTCCCGTTGCTCAATCACTGACCAAAGTTTCACACTTCCGAGATCGAGCTCGTTGGCATTGACCGCAAGCGTCTTTGGCGAGTGATTTTTTTTTTTTCATTCTTCCGGACCAAAGGGTAAAATCACAACTCAAAGACCTGAAAAGTTTATTCATAGACCGCAGTTGTGCGGCCATCGGGGGAAAGGTATGACATCTTTGATGTTGGCCGTTTTCAGGAAACATTGTAAAAATCTCTCGAAGCCCATACCGAAGCCACCGCTTGGTGCGTTGCCGAATTTTCGAAGCTCGAGATACCAGTTGAGATCCAAGCCTGAGGGTAGCTTCGCCTTTAACGTATCGTAATCGTCCTCTCTCAGACTACCCCCGAAGAGCTCGCCCACTTCCGGCGCGAGAAGATCCATCGCGGCGACCTTGAATACAAATATTCGGTAAAGTAAAGAGCAACAATGAAAAATAATAAAAAATGGTCTCACCTTCGAAGGATCGTTCGGGCAAGCCTTCGTGTAAAACGGTTTGATATCTTTTGGCCAATTGATGACGAAAATCGGTATGCCATTGTTATGCTTGACGAGAAACAATTCGTGCTCTTTGGACAAAGCTTCGCCGGGACGAACCGGCCTGGTAAGAATGTCCGAATTTCTTTCGAGTATCGCAATCGCATCGTCGTAATCGATAACGGTGAAATTTTTCTCGAGCCAATTTGGCACGGGTGCACCGATCGCGTGCAAATCGGCGCTACCACGATCGAGCATGTATCTCGTCATAGACTTAATCAGCAACTCGGCTTCGAGTATAATTTCATCGATACTCGTCACGAAGGCCGCTTCCGCCTCTAGCATGTAAAATTCGGAAAGGTGCAATCGCGATTTTGTATTTTCAGCCCGAAAGTTCGGGCCGAATGTGTAAACTTTGCTGAGAGCTCTGAAAGTGAAAGAAAAAAAAAAAAAACGAGAAAATTTCACTGCAAACGAGTGAAGAAAAAACAAGTGTGCATTTTCCTTTGCCGAAGATTCACCTTGCCATCACTTCCAAGTGCAACTGTCCTGAAACGGTGAGGTAAACTTTTCGATTGAAATAAGCGTCCTCCAAAGGTGTGTCTTCCTTGATCATACTCCGGAGTAGCTCCTCGGATTCGGGTCTGACCGTAAAAACTTCGCCCGCACCTTCGCAATCGTTGGACGTGAGAATGGGCGTGTGTACGAGCAGATAATCGCGCGACATCATGTGTTCGCTTATGGAGCGCGTGGCCAAATCTCTCAGTCTCATGACGCTCGAGAAATAGCGAGTCCTTGGCCTGAGATGCAAATACTGGCGTATGTAATCGCTGGAGTATTTTATTCTCGGCGCGATCGGATAACCCTCCTCCAGCGCGCACTTTCCCAACACGTCTATTTTCTCAGCGTGCAACTCGGCACGACCGTTGAAGACGCAAGATTGTCCCTCGACGCTGACGCTACTGCCGTAGCTCAAACCTTCCGGTTTGGTGTCCTTCGGCAGGACGATCTGCAGGTACCGCGGTGACGAGCCATCGTCGATGTCGAGGAATACGTTTTCCTTCATTTTCCGAATCGCGCGGACCCATCCCTGCAGAAGAGAATCAAGGAAATTCGACGTTTGGAATGAAAAGCAATCGAACGTCAATTATCGAAATTTTCGAACATTAATTTCTTCGGGATGACTAATATTTTCGGCAGAAGAACGACGCTTCGTTTGTCTCAAAAAATTGAGACATCTGTGAGAAAACTTGATTCGAAAATTAGTAAGGCTATGTTGAGTTGTTGGTGTCCTCAAGGAAATAAAAACCGTTCTACTCGGAGACTGGAGTGATGATAATTCGTATTGCGCCATTGTTGGTCGATACCTTGTTCGCGAACCATTGTCGCGATCCATGTGTCTAACCTGTACTTTGGTGAGCTTTCTTTCAGACGCCTCCGCTCCAACCTCGGCTACTCTTGAATAATCGTGAAAATAGACGCAACCGCTAGCACACTTGTTTCGCCTCGATAAAAAATATTTGCCGACGCGTCTGGCTATCATTTCACGAAATGAGACTCGAGTATCACGAGCCGTTTTTTGTTTATGTTGAAAGATTTTTCACGTAGCTCTTTCGTACATTTCTGGGAAGATTCAAGAACGTCACTAGCACGCTGGACGTTGGGAAATAGTCCCTTCCTTGACCCCAGCAAGAGTCTTCGAAAATTTAACATTAACGATTGGCTAACGCCAGGCAAATTTTGTCCGAATGGGAAAAGGTTAGAGTGCTAAATTTGACCACCCGGTGCGCTTCGGTAACGAGGGACCGCGATGCTCCGATTAACGCTCAGAGAGGGAAAAATTGAGACGAAGTAATAAAAATATAATATTTATACTTAAAAAAATGAATATTATTATGTATTATACATTGTTACAAAAACATGTATTTCAGACACACGTATTAAACATGTTGCGACTTGAAGAACCCTGCAGCGATTTAAAAAGTCCCGGCAGTGACGTCTAGCGGTGAATTTAAGAAACCTGCAGCGACTGTAAAAGTCCCCGTAGTGACATCTAGAAGCGACTTGAAGAACCCAGCAGCGTTTTAAAAAGTCCCGGCAGTGACATCTAGCGGTGTAATTATTTTTATCGGCCATATGGTACTTTGCAGGTCGAGCGATAAGCGGCGCAAAGGAAAGGCGTACTATTTTCTACGTCTAACGAGTTTCGAATAAACAATAAGGCACGGTATATGTTAGAGGTTAGCAAAGCAACGATCGTATTTGTTGAATAATAAGAATTAACGAGGGCTCAAAATACAATAAAAATAATGTCACACATAGTCATAAATCTTTGATGTACGGCGTAAAAGAGATAAAAAGGTTTTAAAGCAATTGTCATTCCAAACAAAAGCCTCGATTATTTGTTTCACACTGCCTGCCGTGGCGGAATAACATTGCAGAGCCTCAGGATTTACCTTCGTAAGCAACGAACAAACAACGATGGTCGTTGAAGCAAGAACCGGAAGAATTAATTCGAATACGAATGGCGTAAAAGTCACTAAATACAAAAAAAAAATATTCAACTTTTCAATTTACCATTTCCATTAATCTTTAGTAGAATTGAAGATAAGTAAAAAAAATTATGAATAAAAATAAAAGAATGATTTTCTATCGATCTAGCCCTCTCCACCTTAGGCCTCAGGAGGACGAGGTAAAAGTTCCAAAGTACTTTGGTTTTGTTTGGGTTAAATAAGGAGAAAAATAGTAAGCAATGTGTTCATTTATGTTCCAACAGAATGGTTTGTTACACGGAATTCCAAGCGGTGGTGCTGGCCGGTGGAAAGGGATCGCGCATGACCGAGCTCACAGCTGGCAAACCGAAGTGTCTCCTTCCCGTTGGCAACGTTCCCATGATCTGGTACCCACTGAGGCTGCTGGAGAGAGCCGGTTTCACGGAGGCCATTGTAGTGGTGACTGAAAGTACAAAAAACGATGTCGCGACCGCCCTGGATAATTTAGGATTGGGAATGAAATTGGAACTCGTCGGCATACCCGGAGGAGAAGATCTCGGAACTGCAGACTCCATCAGATCGATATACGACAAGATACATCACGATTTCGTTGTCGTTTCTTGCGATCTTATAGCGGATATAGATATATCGGAGCTGGTGAATTCTTACAGAAAGCACAACGCCAGTATAAGCGCTCTGATGCTTCCGCTTCCTAAAATTCCTCATGATTTTGTTACGCCGGGAGTCAAAGGGAAGCAGAAGCCCGAAACGGATCTCATCGGAATAGACAATGGAACGAGTCGTCTTGTTTTTCTGGCGTCTGCCTCGGATTTCGAGGAAAGAATAAACATTTCGAGAAAATTACTCAGAAAACACAGCGGCTTTACCATACACTCCGACTTGATGGATACTCACTTGTACATAATAAAAAAGTGGGTTCTAGATTTTATGGTGCACAACAAGTGAGTTGGATTTTCTTGTGATTCGTTTGGAAATTATGATATGAAAAAATGAATGAAAAACTTGTAAATATTCTTCAGGAATTTGAGTACTCTCAAAGGTGAATTGCTGCCGTACATTGTGAGCAAACAATTGTCGAGACCTGCGAAGCAAGCGATCGACGACAAGAACACGTCGATCGTTAAAATGGACATGAGAGACGATATCTTTCGTTTTGCAATTGACAAACCGATCGACGATTTGATTCGTAAAATGTCGGCGTTTAATGACCACAGTAACGATTTGGATTACGCTTATCACGACGATCCGATAAGATGTTACGCTCACACGGTTACGGGGAAATTCGCTTTACGCGTCAATACCGTCCAGATGTACGCTCTGGCTAATAAAGTTGTAAGTTGCCGAATTATTTTTCAACGTATTGCTTTCGCGGATGCAAGATTCGAGGGATCGTGAAAATAAAAGATTTCCATTGTCCCAGATATCGGAAGTTTGGAACGGTGAATGTAACGCCGAAAATTTTTTACCTCCGCCGATATCGGCAAGCGCGGTGATCAAGGGTACGCAGGTGGAAAATTGTCGCATCGACGAGGCTGTCATTGTCGACGAAAGAACGTCTTTGAGGCAGAGCCACATTGGTCCATCGACGACTATAGAAACGAAAACCCGGATAGCCGACAGTGTCGTTATGGGAAACGTTACCATTGGACAGAGGTGAGAAATTTACTATTCTAAGCCTATTATTTAAAGCCTCATATTTCGAGTATGAAGTATGAACGAGTATGAGAATTTATTTCATGCCCTGTAGGTGTGTCATAAACAATTGCATATTGTGCAACGGCTGCGTGATTGAGCAAGGAACAGAACTCAAGGATTGCCTCGTTGGAGCTCAGCACGTTGTGAGCGCGGACAGCCGTCATTCTCGGGAGGTTCTTACCGATGCTGATAGACTTATGGAAATATAATTATTCAAATGAATAAACGCTTACGATTTTAGATATGTAGGCCAGACATTTTTTTTTTCCTTTAACGATTTCGAGGCTCCGGTGAGAAATTTTCCGCCTATTACGAATATCACTGAGTTTTTGTCGAAAACTGAAAAGTACGCCGGCCCAACGAGAAAAACTTCTTTTTCCACAGTTTTGGCGATTTTTTCATAAAAATGTTGGGGTTTTAGGGAAAAACAATAGTGATATATTGAAAATCCAAATGTGTTTTTGTTGTAAAAATACAAGGCGGGCCTCAGGAGATTGAGTAATTATCATAGCTACCCGAAAAAACTTTCATCACTTTTTAAATCTCCCGGCTACCGGAATCGGCGCTCTTTCACCGCGCTACTCCTCGCGAACCGGATACCGTATGTACGGTCTCGGCGTTTCCGTTTACCGAGCGTACACTCTACCCGAGCGACCTCTCTCGTTTCTTTTCACGTGATCCTTCGTGCATAATGGTGAGCAAAAATTCTCTTTTACGAAATCCATTTTTCATCCTGCGATCTTCTATTGTACATTCACATTATATTCGCAAAACGATTCTTCGGGTTTTTCGAAATCCACGAAAAATAATAGTTGTCACACTCGCGTTTGGAATAAAGTGTTAAGCGTGATGTACGTTCGCTGTCATTTTGGAGGTTAACCATCGCGTGCAGTGTTTACGTGTTACTTCTCGCAAGTATTTTTACGCCCGCCAGTCCTAATACCACTCGAAGAACCTAATCGCGTGAAAACACGCATTTTTTGATAAATTTAGCAATTTCGCGACTGTAAAAAAAAACGAGTTTTAAAACATTCTTGATAACTCGTTAGCATTTCGTTATGCAATTTTGGCATTATTGGCTAAACAAAAACATATCTCTTGGAACAGTACAACCGTCAAGTGCTCAAGTTTGTTTTGCAAAAAAGATGACGATTTCTTTGCTTGCCCAATAGACGAAGGGTACATCCAGCTTTGGTAAGCGGCGCAACAAGACCCACACGCTGTGTAGGCGGTGCGGGCGCAGTTCCTACCACATTCAAAAATCGCAATGCGCGCAGTGCGGTTACCCGGCCAAGAAGATGAGATCTTGTGAGTATACGATATCTTAGTCGTATCTAAGCTAACGTTAATCTAACTCTAAGGTGAGGTTAAGCCAACTGTACGTTAAGGTCGAGCTAAGTTGGAGCAAACTCTAAGCTAAGGTTAAACTAACTCTAAGGTGTCTCGGCCAAATCCTTATATTACTATTTTAAATGCTTTTGGAGCATCGTACCAGCCATTCTCTCCAAGTCTGTTTTTTTTTAAGATGATTTAAAAAAGATTAGAAAAAGTATACAAACCGAAAGCCTTGAACTCTGACGATCGAAATATGATTTACTTCTATTATCGTTTTAAGTATGCGGAGCATAAATTTTAATCCATCACGAATGAACTAGAAAGTAAAGCAAGTAACGTTTACTTCATTAATATTGAATAACGATCCTTCACTGATATAGGAAGTGGACGAATACTCGGATGAAACGTACGTATTGAGCTGCAGCTGATTAGTCTTTTTGAAAATTTCAGATAACTGGTCCATCAAAGCCAAGAGGAGGAAGACCACCGGAACCGGCCGTATGCGTCACCTTAAGATTGTTCGCCGCAAGTTCAAGTGAGTAACAAATTAATCTGTGAACGTTTAATTTTAGATGTTTTTTTTTCTTTTAGGCGTACAACAAACGTGTTGAATTTTAGATATTTCTTTAGACGTGTAACAAACGTGTTCAGTTGAAGATATTTTGTTTTAGATGTATACCAAACGTGTTTGATTTGAAATATTTTTTTAGAAGTTCTAGCAAACATATTCAATTTTAGACATGTTTTTTAGCACTTTCGACAATTTGTCGTCGAAACGTAAAAACGAATGAACGCGCAACGCGAAGAAGAAGATCAAGTAGACTGTGCATTGAATGGATAAATTCTTTTTTTTAACAGGAACGGATTCAGAGAGGGTCTGCCTAAGCCAAAGGCGGTAGCAGCCAAGTAAACTGTACAACAGAGAATGTTCAACGTTTTCTCAATGGACTGTAATTCGTTTGTAACTTCGAATAAAGATCGTGAAGGTTTATAACACTGTCTGGCATTCGCAAGTATTTGTTTTCGTTAATTATCTTTCTCAAAATCATTTTTTTTTTTTCATTTCAATTCTTCATCTCTCATCTTCTGCATGACCATAATCGTATGTGCATTTTCACAACTGCGTTATGAGGTGGGAGGTTGTGCCAGATGATGAGTATCACGGATAAGACGGTCTAGTGAGAGAAAAGATAGCTGGATTTTTATTCGAAAGTACTCCAACGCGTCTTTGCTCTGGTTTGCACATTAGAGAGAGGGAGAAAGAGAGAAAGACAGTTTCGTCTGATAAAAATAGGTGAAAGAACTGATCGAGCGAGAGATTCGGACTCGCGAGTGCGCAAACTCCGTCGCAACGGCAAATTGTTGGCAGCGTAAGTCTTGGTCTATTTATCAGCGTTCATCCAGTTGTGAAAAGTCAGTCAGTCACATTGAGCTTCCGAGTGAAGATGGACGGAACGGGAAGTTGCTCGAACGCTTTTTACTGAACTGCCGAGCTTCATACGCAGAGGGCGAGAGTAAAATTCGGAGGAGAGAGACAGAGAGAAAGCCCATTTTTTTTTTTCATCGAAAGGACGGAGTATAATAATCCGCCTTCCTCAAGTGGCTGGAACGTTATGCCACTCAAAGTTCAGCCAACGTTCCGTCTTCATAAGCATCAAAAAATTAAGTTTCGCGCGGTACAGGACCCCATAAAGTAGTCCTCGAATCGTGAAGTCTGTTGATTGACAGTAAGAGAGAGGAAGAGAAGTACAGGGAAGAGATAGAGAGACGAAAAGAAGAGAAAAAGAAAAGCAATTTCAATTCTGAAAGATTCGCAGTCAGAGAGGTCCGTTTGATTATTCTGAAAGATTTTCAAATCTGAGGTAGACGATGAGGTTACCGCTGAATAATTGAATCTTGTTTTTATTAAATATAAAAACTTCGGAAATCTTAACACAATATCTGAGCGCAGGAATTCGAAAGATAAAAATTTCCGATCGACGAAAAATATCTCTCAGAACGGTGTTAAATGGGTGCATTTCGGAAAATATTCGGTAAGTTGGGAAAAACTGTGTAATTTGATCAGATTTATGCTCACGAGTTGTCACTCGTATCACATAGCGTCCTTTAAAAAAATTATTCCAATAAAAATTAAAATCTCTAATCGTATTGTACAAATGAAATATTTCGTTTAGTGATAAAAAGTTAATTGACAAATTGAAAAATGAAAAGAAAGTTTGACTAAAATTCACAGGCAAGTACCTGCTTGTGACGAATACTCTGAGCTGCGGCGTTATGATGGGCTTCGGTGACGTTTTGCAGCAACGTGGTGATCACTGGAAGCGTCAAAATTACGCAAAGTATTTCAAATCAGATACGGACGAGACGAGATTGCACGATAATAATGAAAACGTTATCGATGATACAGTTACGAACGAAAACAGTAACAATCACGATGATGTTAATTCATCGATAGTGAGAGAGAAAGTTGTACTGCCCGATAAGGATTGCGAAGGAAAAAATCTATACGGGCACGATTATGTACGAACGAAAAATATGTTTGCCGTTGGCCTCGTACAGGGACCCTTTCATCATTATTTCTACGCGATACTCGATCGTTTTCTTCCCGGTAGGAACACGAGTTCCGTCGTTAAGAAAACACTCGTGGATCAACTAGTCGCCAGTCCAACTTGCCTCGGCATATTCTTCTTCGGTCTTGGTACACTTGAACAAAGGAAGGTTGAGGAAATACGTGGCGAGGTCAAACTTAAGTTCTTTGATACTTACAAAGTACGTTGCTTATCACGCGTATACTGTCAAGACTTGTTTTTTTTTTCGCTTTGAAATAACGAAGACACTTCTTTAGGTTTCTTATCGAACGGCCATGATTTTCGATGTTTCTTCGTTGCAGGTCGACTGTTTTTTTTGGCCACCCACACAGTTTGTCAACTTCTTGTTTGTACCGGTCCAGTACCGAGTGGTCTATATCAATCTCATGACCATGTTTTACGATATTTTCCTCTCGCATACGAAATACGTGGGTAGAGAGACTCGATCTACATATGTATATATTTTTTTTTTCTTCTCATTGACCCGAATTGAATGTAATCTTCTCGTTTGTATTCTCTTCAGGATGCTGAATAAAGGATCGAGGAAACGTGGCGTTGACATTTTTTTTTTTTACGACGATGCTTGCATTGACAATCCTTCATCTAGATAATTAAGAATTTTTCACATCGAATTTTTATCTGTATCAATAAAATCTTATCATCCATGACTGTTTTATTTAATTCACCAAAACTTTCCTTCGCTTTCATAATTATGGAATAATCTGTGAAACGTTTGCTCGAGCCTGGAAAATTCGAAATTTGCGACTCGTAAATTATAAAGATTAACCGGATCTGCGTGACGATGCGCTGCGACGATTAATTCAGCGATATTGTCTTCAATAATATTTGTCAACTTGTTGCAATGTTTGTTGATGCGTCAGGAGAGAAAAAGAGAAACAAACAATCGAGCTCGGTTGCTTGAGGCGCCAGCGAGAAAAAAAAATCTAATGATGGAGTATGTATGTGTATTATATATGATTTATAGTCTCGAGCTGTGCAAGCGCGTAGTACGACCTCGATTTAACGAAGAGTGGCGGGATCGACAACGCGCTTCGTACGTAAAACTACTCCCTTTAGGGCCAAAAATCAATTTGATGAAAAATTTTGTATCCTCAATGAATTCGTCTAGCATCAATCACAACGAATGATTCGTGCCTTTAGAAATCGCGAAACCAAAGATCAAAATTTAGCAGGTCGATCGCAGACAACAAATTTATACCTTAAGGTGTCGAGAGATCACAAATATGAATTTTTCTTCGAACGTAGACACTGAAATTGATTGATTGGATTAATTTGATTTAAAATCAATAGAATTCTTCAATTGATATTTATTTTATTTGATTTTTTTAAATTCAATAAATGATTTTGAAATTTTAATTCAATTTTTCGCTTTATACTAATTTAAAAAATAAAATTAATATCAATTTATTGTGTGCAAAGATTTCATAGCGGTGGATTAAGAAATGCTGTTTATTTATTTATTTATTTATTTAGGAAAGCAATCTTTTGCTTATCTCCGATGGCGACACAAAGTCGCTGCGCCAGGTAGCGGGGATTACAAAATTGTATAACTCGGAGAGAGTCAGGAAGAAAGAGATAAAGAGAGGCAAGTCGGCAGCGACGAGCATTTTGTGTTCTCGTGTGTTTGTTGACGATGGCGACAGTCGCGATAAACATCCGTAAACACAAACAATAAATTGAAATTAAACATTGCGCAACGATGTGGTCGATAGGATGCATTGGTGAGAGAGAGGGAGAGAGAGAAAGAGAGAGAGAGTGAGGCCGCGCCACGATGATTTTATCGCGATAAAGTCGCCGGCATGGCGCCAAAACGGCCGCCACGCATATCGATCGTACGACAGCGATCTTCGTTTCTTTTTTTTTTTTTTTTCTCCGCGAATATCCAAGCGTTTATGACCCGCTCGTGCAAGCGATTGCACCAATTTTCAACCTGGAACGAAAATTCAAAATAATTTGAATTCCGGATTTCGACTTTTGATCAAATGGTGTATTTTTTAAAGAAGAAAATCACCGAAGATTTTTTTTTCGGTAAAACGTTTTTAAGATATCAAAAATCCTGTGGGTGCTTTGATGCAAAATGTTATAAAGTTCGAAAAACAAAAAAAAATTAGCGACGTAACGTTGCCGGCTGCAGGACACTACCGGACAAATATGACTTCGTCCAGCTACAGCATCCCTATTTTGTTGTAAAATCTTGTGAAAAAATTTCTAAACATACTCGAAGATATGTCAAAGAAATGGGACCGAACGGAATTTTTGTTCCGTCAGCTGGGTGACCGGAAAAAAATTGTCGAAATCCACTTTGTTCCGGGCTATAGACTGAGACATATCTTCGTGTTTAGAGCGCCCTGCTGGACGCACCGAGTCACGAGACAAACGAGTACGACGAAGCCACGAGACTGAACATGTCATATTAAATTTAAAAAAAATAAAAATATCAATACGGTAGACATCGTGAAAAGAAACAAACAGGCATTTATTCACAAGAGGCGGGTGGCTACATTATTATTTCATTCATTTTTTTTTTTCCATTTTATAATATTTGTTACACCGTTATCGTCCGTTTTATTGGAATAAAACTGGACCGAGGTTTTTTTTTTTTTCTCGTCTACGCATACGGATGGGCGTGTTACAGTGGTGGCGGCGGGTGCATATCGAAGTTTATTCTTCCTCCTATCATTTTCAACCCTTTCGCTTCTTTTCCTTCGGCAGAAACCTCAAGGGCCTCGTAACGTCGCGTATCTATCTCATTGCAATAAGGTGCGTTTTTTGTTTTGTTTGTTTGTCGGTGAAACGCACGCTATCCAAAACTTGTGACCTTGTCTTTCAGCTTTGTTACTTTCGCTCTTCAAAGGAATAACGCAAACCCACACATAGGTGCGTGTGTATACTTCACCGCATATATCATAATCTCCATTTCCTTATCACAATAAAAATCCGAATGATCCGAACGATCGATGGCGAGCTCTTTTGCGGAATAATCATAATGATAATGATAACAATAACGAGGATAGAAGCTTATGGAACAAAAAAAAAGTGTGTACAAGTCTCTATCATCGAAGTATATTACTCGATCGGATTTGTAAGCACGACGATATGGAAAAATGATTTTTTTCTGACCGATCGACGAATCTAGTGATCCAGCATTTTACATGGGTTTTTTTTTTTTTTTTTGGGCGGAACTTTGGGCCGGCGGTGGTGGCTGGAGGGGTGAGGGTGGGCAGTTATAGAGTACGTTAATTTCGAAAGTCCATATAATTATCAATGAAGCATTCATGATATTTTTCTGTGCAGAATGTTTTTTTTTTGCCTTAATCGTAACGGTAGGGTTACCCTTTTTTGGATTTTTTTTTTCGTAACCTTTTACTTTTTAAAGGGCTATTAAATGTTGACAGATAAATATAGTAGGTTTTTTTTTTCGTTAGTAACGCTAGTATCATCGATTATGACTTTTCACCCAATATCACCCTGACGCGATCTAGTTTACTTTCTGTCTCTCTCTCCCTCTGTCTCTCTCACGACGCTTTGAAAAAATTCGAGTTCTTTTTCCGATTTGAACTGAACAAAGCTTTTTTTTCTGGGACTGTCACGCTCGAAAGCTCACTAGAATGAAAATTTTTCTCCGTTCGCTGTGAGATAAACGTCTGAAAAAAATTACAGTTCCCTATTCTTTGCGAGTGAAAATAATTTTTCGACATTCACGTCGTAGTCGAGGGTTTTCCAAATTAGTCGAAAATAAACCTCGGCAGCCAGACAAGAGGAAAATCAATAAAAGGATTTATTGATGAATGAATTTACGAATTTCGAAACGATTTTCTGAATTTATTATATTCAGATTGATTGCATAATTAAAGAAAAAAGCCTTTAACATCGACGCGATAATTCAACAATTTCTTTATATCAAGAATTTTATGGAAAATTTACGAATACAATTTATCAAGATAGGAAAGAATTCGAAAACCAAAATAATTTGAAAGATTTCGAAATTTTTATCTTTTATGCCCATTGTAATAATTTTGAAAGATTGTTATTATTATTAATTATAAATAAACCGACGTCTCGAGTGTAATCGATCTTTTTCAAGTTTTTATCTCATTGTTTGGAAAATTATAGTCCAATAATTTAGATTCGCCGTTGGCTATTTTTTGAAATAATTAAATTTAAATGAACGCTTTTTTTAATGCGCAACGACGTCCCATTATTTCTTTCACTCGCTCTTTTTCACTATCTCTCTCTCTCTCTCTCTCTCTCTCTCTCCCTCTTAGCATTCTCTTACACCGATTTTTTTTTTAAACACTTATTAACAGACAGATAAGCTAATTCTCGCGAGATTGTTTTTTTTGTTTGTTTTTTTTTCGTTTTTATAATTATATCGCAATTTCTATATCTTTGTCTTTCGTGTAATTCGTCTAGGAGAAATCCAATCCTCTCATGTATTTAGCATTTTTTCATTCAAACCTTTCGTGACATGTGTGTGTGTGTGTGTGTGTATGTGTGTAGTATTGTTTTCATTTGTTTATCGTGCAGCCGGTGTGATTCAACGTATTCCATAATAAACTATAGACGCGCGTGTAATTATTTAATTTCATATATTTACAAGTTTTCTTCGAGTACCTTTTTTTGTTTAACTATCTACGTCGCTCGGTCACCATCTCGAGCCTTCCGAACATTTTATCGTATTATTTTTTTCTAAATAAAGAGGGTTATTACCAATCGCTGCATAGTGCTCGCGAAAAAAAAAATGCAATATCAAGAGGTAACAATCAACAATTCGTAGATTAAAATAAGTGGGAGTGATAAAAAATGTTCGAGTAATACAAACAATAGTGACACAATGTACAATGATGAATATACGGTAGCAATATTTTTTGATTATTCCCTTCGTGGCTTAAAACAAAAAGAATCAAGTGAAATTTATTGTATGAGAACGAAATTTTTTTTTTCGAATGATACGAATATATCTATTAAATGCAAGAAGGCCTGTCAACGTTTTGTTTTTAATATTTTTTTTTATACACAAGCCCAATCGTCTGTTGGCGTAATACTGAAAAATAAAAAGAAAGCTCGAAATACTGTTACCCGGATATATATATATATATATATGTGTGGGTGTGTGTGTGTGTGTCTTTGTATGTGCATGTATGCACACATATGCGCGTTTATATCACATTACCCCAGGCGATTCGTACACACACCCACACGCATATACGCAATTGTTATTTCATTAAATTTTATTTTCCATCTTAATATTAAATATCATATCATATACAGGACGAGCATATATAATAATATGATATAGCAGTTACGAGTTTTGCGTTTTACACCTACAGCCAAGTACGGATTGCAATTTTTCTTTCGCATTTCAGAGCATCGATCGTTTGCGATTGTTATACGTTACACGATTTCATTAATAATATCGATCGTTATCGCGTCGATGACAAATTTAAGACGGGGCGATAGCGTGTTCGCATGATATTACAATTTCTCCATGAACACCGTATATGTATATACGCATATTTATGTACTATATATATATATATATATACGCATATTTAGGGTGTCCCATTTTGACGTTGTCCGTGCAAACATTTTCGGGACTTGGGGGATCAAAGTGGGACAGCCTGAATATGTCCATACGTTAAAGTCTTAGTGAAGGCGGGCGTTCAGCGTGTATTATTTACAATAGTGATTCTTTTCTTATTTTTCAAAATCCATTCTCACGATAATTTTTTTCTTCCCTATCTCGCACCCACGATATATTTTTCTCTTGTTCAACTCATTTTATTCTCCATTTAGTTAAATTCCATTTTATATTCTCATCGTCGTTTTTTTTTTTTTTCATTTCTTTCTAAGACATGCGATTTTTAATCCGCTTACTATTTTAGCAATCATCGCACGTTTATCCTCGCTTTTCAGATATTTCGCAAGAAAAGGCAAAAAATAAAAACGAATAGTACAACGATAATTTCGCGAAAAGGCAAATATCTCGTCGAAAATTGCTTCTTTCTTTTTGTTTTCTTTTCGTTCGCTTTTTTTTTTTTCTTCTTGTCTCTTTTATTTCGGCATAATATTCACTCACGCAATCATCACTTCTGCAGCATAAACCCATTTGGGTACAATATTTTTCTAGCTTTACAACTTCATGCACTGGGTCCCACGCGATTTTTGTATTTCTCACGATTCACAGTTGTTAATTTTTTTTCTTCTTCCTCTTTCGTCTCTTTTGTTTTTCTCTTGCTAATCTCGTATGTTGCATCGAGAACTCGAATTTGAAAAAAAAAAAAAAAAAAAAACACACGTTTTCATCTCTCGTTATTTTGTTTGCTTTTCGAGTCGAAGAAAAGTGTGGCACCGCTAATTTCTATTTTCAATTCATTTCCGTGTGACACAGGTCGAGGAGCATTTTTTACTTATTATATATTTTTTTTCCCCCCTAAAATCCAAACGTCGCAACGAATCGTCAAATATTTTAAAGCTTTGGAACACCTTTTCGATGTTGAAGAACACCAGGAACGTTTTGACAGTCAAAGAGCAATCTATTTCTTTGACAATCGTGTACATTGATATAGCAATTCCTCGGGATCGTACAGTCGTTCATTTGTTCTACATTTCCATTTGGGCTGTTCTCTATCAGAGATCATTGAGGTCTGTCCAAAAATACAGTATTCAAATTAATGGACCAAAATCTCAGGAATGGTTTCTTAACATTCGAGTAGAGAATTTTTCCTGGAACGCGCACATTAGTGTCAGAACGAACAATTTTTTTTTTATGGAGGGAATATTTTTTTCTTTGTTCAGGGAGAGTTCAACTAACGTATTACGATTCGTGACAAAAGTAGGCTGGATCTAGCCCTGACAGCCTTTTTCTTGATTCAGGGAAATGCTCGACCACATATACGTACGAAGTATTCGGATGCCTGAACGTTTTTAGGGTCAACAAACGGATTGATCGTGATCATAGGAACATTGCTCATTACATTATTTTTCTCTGTCGTTCGACGTCGATTGTCCTTCGATCCTCAACCTTACCAGATATGGACACGTTAGATTCTATATAAAAAATAAAAAAATCTACATCCAAAGATCAAAAGTTACGAATATAAATTTAAAAAAAAAAACGAATAGACTACTTCCCCCAGTTCGGTCTTCAACACCTTTATCGTGTTAAAAAAAAGGCATTTTTTAGTAATTTCGTTGAAAGAATCAATAACAAATGAGTTGAAGTAAAATCATTGAACTTTTCCATTTCCGATTAACACTCAAATATTTATATCCTGTGTAATAATGACGATATTCTTTCTGCTTTATCTTATTGGGTTTTCCTTCTTTTATGCATAATAATCCGCATAACAATTGAGATATCCAACATTTTTTTGTTCACCAAGATTATTCGAGAGCTCGATGAAACATCGAGAAACGTATGGGTGTTTCCACACCTCCCAGTCGCGCCAAAACTTTCTTGGCGACAGTCTTTTTTTGCACTCTTCGATATACAAGTCGAGTTTTTAAAATTACCTTTGTCATTTAATTTCATTACGACTCTGATAGCCATTCTAATATTTGTCATATCACCTCTCAAGCTCACATATTATTTGGCATAAAAAATAAATTCCCTTATCAGCTAGACGATGTTTTTCTTTTCTTCAAATTTATCAACGTGTTGCACAGCTGTCTAACATGTTTCCCTTCAGAACTTCTTTGTTTTTTTTTTTTCCTTCAATTCTTCTCGAAAATATCTAGAGAAGGGTGTACAATGTTCGCACATGCATTATTCCGCCTCCCCGGGCTGTTCTCGCGGTATTAACTCACTGTTGATTCAAACGATTAATCAACGAATTTATTGATCAATTATCGACACATCGATCAAGTTATAAATTTATAATTTCGCTTGCGAGGATTTTTTTTTCTCGCGTACTCTGGACGTTCTTTCTCGCGTAAGTTGTATTATCGTATATATTTCAATGCGGATTCTAGGAGAGCGAGAAAGGAAAAATCTTTGCTGACGATCCAGACGATCGCGAATACGTCACGATTTGTAACTTGTATTTACAGACTTTTTCCATCCGTGATTCGAGACATCGAGCCAATCGGTCGAAAGAAGTAGACAAAAACATTGATCGATCGATAAGAAATGAATAATCCCCGTGACGTGGA
Source organism: Ophion ventricosus (assembly GCA_963932345.1). Classification (NCBI taxonomy): domain Eukaryota; kingdom Metazoa; phylum Arthropoda; class Insecta; order Hymenoptera; family Ichneumonidae; genus Ophion; species Ophion ventricosus. The sequence goes on from OZ010722.1 coordinate 23,054,555, forward strand.
TCGCGCTTACTTCCGACACAACTCGATTGCTCTTCACCCTTTCGTTTCTCTCTTTCGCGACTTGGTATGAAAAGATAAGAAAATTGGGACTTCAGCGGGGCAATAACCGTATTACAAACATCGTTATCGTATAACATATATCGCGACACATTTCAAAGCGTGACAGTGGTAATGGAACAGAGAGGGTTCAAGGGGAGAGGGGTGAGCCACAGTTTCTTTCCTCCGCGACTTCATTTCGAAATAAATAATTCAAATAGCCGCTCGCCTCTCGTCTCTCTCCTTGCTTTCCGTTTCTCTGTGATTACTCTCGTCATAATCGCGCACACCTTTGATACTCCCGCAGTTATCGCCACCTCATAGTCGAGTGGATTCAGGGATTGCTCTCCCAGCGCGTCAACTGTACGCGTCTCGTGTCTAGCGATGGCGAAAGTAAGGACCTCAGGGATGCGCTCGGTGGTGAACCACCGAAATACTTCAGCGTCAGTGGTGACTGCAGATGCCTGTGTCTTATCACTTCTCGCTCTCCAGGCAATGGCCAAAGTTCCTGAAATTGTAACAAAAATGATATATCAAACGGAGCCTTCCCCTTGGTAAGAAGCGAAGAAGCGCAGCCGACAACAATAAAAACGTGGATTCTCCGGCACAAGTGGAAACAAAAAGCAGGCTTCAACGAAAAAAAAAAAAGCGAATCACCGCGTTGGATTTTTTCCTGTGGAAAAAAAAGCGTTAAATAATGCAAAACTTAAAAAAAATCCTGAAAGCTCAAAACCGTTTTAATTGGAAATTCAATAAAACTGCATTCATTGCATCGAATTGTAATAAGAAATTTTCGCACCCACCACCGTTACCGTGGCACGACAATATCATTTTTTTTTCCCGCGAAAACAAAGCCTCCTCCGTGAGCACAAGAAACAAACGTAATAAAAGGTCGTATTTTTTCACCTGCAGCGAGAGAGCCTCGTCTCAGGATTCACCCTGCTTGTTTCTACGTCCGGTGAGGGAACCTACCAACGATTTGAGCGTAGCGCCGAGTCCTCGGCCACTCGGCGTACTCAGACTGCTCGCGTTTCTAAAGCCCTGCGGATGAGCGTCCAAGCACTTCTGATACCTCAGCTGTGGATTTCGAGGGGAAAGAAAATCATATTGGTAGTCATTTCATATGAAAATATAATCGAGATTATGGGAGGAATAAGAAAAAAAAAAAAGAAGAAGTTTCTCGATAAGGATCGTAAGGTATGCTCACCTTGCAGGCTGCCTCGATGGTCTTGCATAGTGCGCCGCTACTTGGCTCGCAGTTGAATACATGTGCGATGAAAAGGTCTTGGGCAGTGTGCATTATGAAGGCGCATTGTTTGACGTTTCGTCCGATGCCCAAGAATGACAGGTAACGCACTCGACACTCCGTTATGAGTTTGTCGTCCTGGAAGCAGGGCAATAAAAAAAAAAGGTCTTCGGCTAGTCCAATCGAGTTCATTGAATAATTTAAGGGAGTATTCTAGTCTAGAACCTAGAAAAGATTGATTTTCAAATAAATCAATTCAATACCAACGATTCCAAAGAGCAATTGAACTTTGAGAGGTGGAAAGAATTTTTTTTTTTTTATGACTCACGTTTGGCGTCATAATGGAGATCATACTTGGGGCAACGGCTACGTTTACATTACGCCATTGGTTTATCGGTGTATTCGTGACTGTGTGATCTATCGCGTCGTTCAGAACTTCCATACCGGTCGCTGCTGTCACCTGCATCGAACCGAGATACTGTGCTCGAAGCACTTTTTTCGGCTCCTCCATCGGAGTTGGAAATGATTGCGCTAGGAAAGTTAAAAAAAAATTCTTTTCAAGATCCACCGGAAATGGGAACTTTTTGGTGTGTTTTGAGTATTGTGTAAAAAATTAAATTTGTACAAAGCAACAAAATGCCTCACCGTTGAACTTTCTTTTTTTTTTTAAACAAAGAAAAAGAAATTGCGCAATCAATCAAGACTCACTGACAAGTGGCTGGCCGTTTCTGTGAAACCGTCGGTGCTCGGTCGGTAAATTTGTTGGTCTTGTCGCGAGACTTGTTCTTCCGTTGATGTCGATGGGCTTAGCGAGATTTTGATGGAGCGATCGTTCGATCATTATTTTCTTGCATATGTCGCGTAGAGTATTGGCGATCGTGCGCGCCTGTATGTCACATCTGAATACGTGACACATGTGCTTTCTGGTCGAGCGGTCTCTCGCCACGTAGGCAAAATCCCTGTGTTAAATATTTACGAATGAACGAACCGACAATTAGATTTGTCGCGAGCCGAAATTTTGGAAAAACAATGCGAACGCTTGAGTTTCTATCGTTTGTAAATTTTTTTCATGCTCACAATTTAAAGTGAAAAGAATTTTTATATCGATAGCCCTAGTCTGTTCAGGAATTACCTCTCGCTGTTGAATCCGAGTGCAAACGCAGACATGGAAAAATAGGTTTGTATTAATATAACATCGTAATGAGTCTTAATATTATTATTCATCGTTACAGCTATTGTAAAAATCCAGAAATTATTTCATTTAAATTTGTACATGATAGCATTTTTTTTCAGAATATATCTGGATAGTCGAAATTTTACAAATATAAATAAGAAAATTATTTACAAAATAGCCTGAACATCAGGAAAAAATCATAAGAAAATTTAATTCCTTGAATTTTAAAATTAAATACGGAAGTTTAGTTTACGAATAATGGATAGTTGATATTTTACAGGTATTAATTTGTTAAAAAATTACCGATACGTGCCATTGTTGATAATAACAATAGATATGACTCACCGGCCATGATCTCTGCCAACTCCCCATACCCTGAGAGTGTGAATTGGCTGAGTATTGAGTATAGTTAAATTTTCAGGGTCGATGAGCTTCAGAGCGCCCTCGTCAAGGTCCATAAATAGATCCTTTCCCTGTGTCCATTCGATACGAATCAATCAATTAAAATCACAACTGGATATTTTCTAAATTTAAAAATATGTTTTTTGGTCTCTCCTGAACTCACATCGCCCCATCGTCCAACTACATCGAGGAGATCGTTTCTACCGAGGGAGAGATCGACGATGCATTTGTTGACGGCTTTGCTGCTTCGCTCGGGCGTTAAATCCTCTTCCGCTATTTCCGTCCAGCCGAGCGATCTCACGGCGAATCGTATTGGCTTGTCTCGACCTTCCGAGTCCGCTCGAGCTGGGTAACTTCTTCGCCTTTTTTTTTCAGCGCGATCAAGAACAATGGCTATTAATTCTCGCGTAAAAAAAAATTCAGACTAACGAAAAATTCACAGCGCGTTCCTCGGGGGTGTGAATATTTTTTTGTTTGTTCCGCTTCGCGGATAAATTGTCACGCGTACTCACTTGAGTGCAAGCTCTTCCTTTTTTTTGTTCTCCAACTCCTGATCAAGCGCTGAACTCGTGTTGCTTCGAGTCACAGTGTTGACCATTCCACTGAGCCCGTGAAAATTGGTGATCTGTGAATTGAAAGAAAAAAAAACATCTGAAAGTCATTTCGAGAATTTTTTTTTCTCTATGCTACACTTTAGTTATACATTCTTTACAAGAATTTTAATTCTTTTGTTTTTCAGACGATGCCTGAGAGAGAAAAAATTCCACCATTGCCAAGAATTTTCAAGAGAGAATCCCACTAAACGGCTTATGTCTCCGCCATTTTTTATTCGTTTTTTTTTTCAAATTTGTTCATAAAACTATAATGTATTTGTGAAAAAAAAAATTAATGGATTCCATTTATTGATGAAAGTTTATTTGGTGACTGGAAAAAGTTTAACAATGAGGCTGTTGATTATTTTGCATAGGCAAAATAAATTGACAGAGCGTCAAACTCACGCTGTCGTTATCCTTGACGAGACTTCGACGATTCTCGATCTTGGTATTGATCGGCGCCTCGGGAGGTTCTCTCTGTATTGTGCCGCTCTTGATATGCCAGTAGTAAGCACCATCCTTGTCTGAAATAATACGTGACATATGTGAGAATTAAATGTTGCCTGTGTTCGAAAATATTGAGAAAAAAATGATCGAATGATTTTTCCTCCTTTGGAAAAAAGATAAAAAAATGTCTTATTTTGTTTCGGAGGGATGAAAGGTGAATAATTTTTACCTTCGTGCTTTTCCCATCCGATCGGCAAATTTTCGTCTTTGTCCTCAGTGTCGATGCTGTTCGTGTCGAGGCCAGTTGGAATTTTTTCCGTCTGATTGTGCGTTATTCCATTCGACTTGAGACTCTTCGGCTGTCTTCGTTTTACCGGAACTGCGTAGAGCTCGGTGTTGAGCCCACTCTCAACGTGTGGCACACCCCCCATCTCGGCTATCTCGTTATCGGCTTTTTCGCAATATCTACAAATAGCCGAATAAATCGATAAACGTATTACAGTCGTCAATCGAGCCTTTTAATTTACATGACACTTAGCTTGAGCACGAACAGCCACAATTTAAACTCAATCTGTCGCTATGCGAGATAATAAATTTTAAAAAATTCGTAAATTCCTACGTGAATGTAAATTTCATGACAAAATATGTTCGCGACGAATAAATTTCATTAGAAATTAATATTTCAAGTATGAAAAAGCTCCTTAATAGTCTACATGTTTCCAATATTCTATAATATAAAAAGCATTGAAGATAAAAATTGTCCATTGCGTCTCGAAGTTGCATTCACTAGGGTGTTCGAGGTGAAAAAAAAAACCATCAATAACTATTCAATTTATTAAAATGAATTGCTTTCAATACACTAATTTCTATTAATTGATGAAAATTCTCTGCAAACTCATTCCTTCGGATGTGAATACAAGTGAGGAACAATAATTTTTATTTTTTGGAAACTACTTATAGTGATCTCGGCAAAGTATAAAAAAATCGTAGTTGGTAAATGCCGAGCGAGTCAACACCGAGGTTGATGACGTGGCTCGAGAAAATACGAGTACGAAGAGAGGATCGAGATGTAGACCTAGCGTGTGCAAGAGGTGCTTATCGTCATTCGTCTGGTGATAATCGAAATTACCAATTAAATATTACAGTACGCGAGGACATTGTTGGACTTATGGGAGGAGTGAACTTGACTTCGTCGAGATCGTAAGATTTTACTGAATTAGAGCACGCGGCAAAGAGAGAGAGAGAGAGAGAGAGAGAGAGAAAAAAAGAGAGAGTACGACTCACTATAAAGTACGTACTTAGTAGTGCGGCTGTGGTCTAAGCCACCGTCACCGAGGTTCGCGGTAGGTCCTAGAGGACCATCGGCATCTGTTCGATGCCGAGGGGACGGATTCGTCGTAGATCCCGTTCGAGGATTGCCATTGAGGGTGTCGTCAATTAGGCTCGATTCGGCGATATCAGCACCCTCACTGCCATACCTGAATCATTACCACGTTTGTTTTTTTCTTTCTTTTTAAATTTCAACCACGAGGATGATACGACTTTTTCCTCATGTTTTTTTAGTAATCTAGGCCACGAAGTTTCTTTTTTTAAATGTTATTTCCAAGTAGAGTGGGCACAATTGACACAGGGAGGGATTTGACGAACGATAAATGTTGGCTTTTGATTAATTCATTCTAGTTGATATGATCGATCAAGATATTCTGTAAACCTTTTTTTTTTGGATCTAATAAATTTCAAATCGTTTTATCCAAGCAAGCTCCGTCTTAGATCGCATACACCAATGTATTCGTGACACCGTTGGAATAATTCACACCGCTTTTTTTCAACGATCAAAGAGAAGAGGAGCAATTGCCGGTTGTCGTTTAGCACAAGCTCGCTAACAGTTTTCTTTTTCAAACAAAGTCGAAGCCTTTAGTCGTTACTTTCATTTCTAAATAGAGTTTCGCGAGGGTTACGAAAAAGTTGTTGATTGAAAACAAAATAATGTAAAGTAAAAAAAATGTCCTGTTGATTGGAATTGTCGGATGTCAATGTTGAAATAATTTGTGGAAAAGGCATGTCTATATAAAATAGTATGGAGTGCGGGGGTTTGTAAGGACGGCGGCGTCGTTGGCGTCGTTGGACGACGCTCGTTCGATCAATACGCACAGCACCACTGGCGTAACCACCACCAGCACTGCCGACCACCGAACGCTCGATGCTTTGCGCGCGTCGAGGCTTTTTCGTTTGCTTTGCCACCCCTCGTCTTTGTATAAAAAAAAATATATATACATTGATAAAGAAGAAAAAGTAAGGAAGAATAGGGCCCAACACTCAGCACTTAGCACTCGGCGAGGTAAAATCATTTATTTTCTAGCAGCCTGTACCAGCATTCGTATCTAGACAAATATTACCCTTCTCTATTTAGCACGCGAGAAATAGACGATAGCGCTTTTAACCGTGCACGGTCCTCGTAGTATCGAATTTGTCCGCTTACTCGACGTTACCTAACTCCCAATGACTTCGTGATCACTTTTGGATAGATGCAGGCACCCTTGAGAAACGTTTCGAGGAACTACTTCGCAAATAAATTTTGCATTTTTTTTTTTGTAATTGCAGACGTCGCAGATCAGAGGTGTATAAGAATTTTCTATGATTTTGTAATACTGAAAAACAATATATCAAAAATAATGTTGTATAGCCAATTACGTGTATAATAAAAGCCCTATTTTCTAATTCCGATTTATTTTATGTTTTCGCTGGAAAAAAAAATCACAAAATATGCCCTTTTTTTTTGGCCTGTAGAGTGGCCTAAGGCCTTAAGCACTGAAGCGAGTTCTTTTTATTTTTCAAGATTCTCGAACGACCCAACCATTCTAGCCGAATGCTCAATGCGCTTGTAATTTTTTTTATTTTTCGTCCAATTCTTTTCCAAAGCCAGGATCTCGTGGTTGCCTTTCACTTTGACACGGAACACGATACTGTCTCGGAGGGATTATCTATGAGGGACGAGAGAAGAAGAGCTCTGGCGATTTATCTCGCGTTGGGCTGATTTCAGAAGGACCGAAGCTTCGTATCTATATGTGGCTTATCGGATCGCACCGTCTGAGACTTCCGGGTATCACCGATTACCGTACAGCCCTGAGGAACTACCGGAAAATAATCGACTATATATATATATATATATATATATGAAGAAAGAGGAGAGTTACGCGAGAGAAGGCGAAAGGGTCGAAGAGAAACTGGAGGAAAAGTCTAGCAGAGGGGGAAGAGGGAAGAGCTCAAGCTAGACGCGAGAGGGAATTCCATTCGGCGGATTTATGACCCCGTGCACCTCCAAGACAGGATAATACGGGTATGCAGATATTTATGTTCGTGTGTGTGTGTGTGTGTACTGCTGTGGTGCTTTTCACTAGTGCAGGCAGTCCCGGCAATTTCTCCATACGCTCAACATAAGTTAAACATTCCGCCGGCTTTCATTCTACCGAGAAAATTCCAATTAGAAGCCCATAAGAAATAGAATGAACAATCGTCCGCTTAATGAATTTCTCTTGTCAATTGCAAGAGTAATTACATTTGTTTTCTCATGGAAACTTGTCGTTCGAAAGCAATATTAAGGACGAGAACATTTCATTCATAGATGAGTATCTCAAAGTCCATCTGACAGGAGACTGCATCTAGACCAGAAAATGGGAGCACTAAATTTTGATATTTAAGATTATATTCAAGATATACTTAAGTTAGATATCAACGGTACTGTCAATCATATGAAGTTCGACGGGTCGATAAAAAAATTAAAAAGTGCGTTCGTAAAACACTGAGAGTACGAGCGTGACCCTTGAGACCTTTTTACACTAGAGTGCCTCGGTGGAATGTGCAAGACACTGGGGGGGGGGGGGGGGGGGCGTAATGTACGTCGAGAGGAAAGATCTTTAAGTACGAGAGATCGAGAAGGAAAATGAGTAGGGGAAATAAAAAAAAAATAAAATAAGTGATACATGGCGATGTTACGCGGACGGATAGATCGTAGCAGGAAAGAGAAAGGATCGAAGGTTGAAGAGAGCGAGCGTGCGATCGTTTCTAATTTTGTCGTTCATAGCGGCACGAAGGCCAAAGGAACGAAGAATTGCTCGGTAAGAAAATTGATATTTTCTGTATTTGTGTCTAGTGATGAGCAACATCGAGCTTCTTATTGACATTCGTGCTAGACCAAGATCGATCGGTACGATGGAAATGCATAATCCAATGTTTCTTATTTTTATACCGTTATGTTTTTTCATGCTTAGGCTTCGTATGTGATAAAATTCAGTGGACCAGCATACGAGAGGACTCTGAAAGCTCGTAAATTCCGAATTTTTTTGTGTTGGACCGCGATTCATATTTGGTTTCGTCAGGCAGTTAGTTGACACACCGTACCCGCCTATACGACACATTGTACTCCACCCATGGATTACAATGAGCCAAGCCGCAAATTTTTTTCCATCCCATTATTTTGGTATTTTTTAAACTTTTTGCAAAAAAATATGGGAGCTTCATTGTACGCCCAAAGGTCTGTAAAATCGGTTATGACCTTTTTTTTCTCATCGGACTACCTTGATTAGAGTAAAAATACGTTAGAACAAAAAGTGACACACTGTAGCCCACCTTCCCCTACTTTTCGGCGAGATGATTCACGGTAGAATCGTCGCGAAACAAAAAAAAACCTCCAGGCTTAACCTAGAATCGTGATTCGTTCGTCGACTGTGTGTCGGAGCAAGCGTACAATATAAACGAACAGGCAGTTTTACTGTATGCCCGTCCCATAGCATTCGTTCGAATCGACTTATCGACTGTACTAAATAAAGCGTCGGTTCAGCTTTTGTTGAAAAAAAAAATCGTATCGAGCTTCCACGATACGTATACCGTGAATACAATCCACGCGTTCCTTTTTTCGAATTCACATTTATCAGGAGTAGGATGAAGAAAATAATCGATAAAAAGTAATATGGATGTATGAACGCGCGTACGTGACATTTATGAGAGCGATAGGAGGGAGGGGGTGGGTGGAGGGGTATATTGAATAAACTTACAGTCAGCTTTCATTGCTTTGAAGTTCCGGAACCAATGATATTCGTGCCACCAACTCAACCTCCACAAGACTCGGATTATTATTCATTTGAAAGAAAAAATATTTCAACTATTGGACTATCTCCTTCTCACTACGAGCTTTTATCTAAACAAAAACACTGTCTATTTTCCCTTGAACTTTCGTGCTTCTCACCGGATATTCTTCTCCCTTGCTTACAGGAAAACGTGGTAGGTGAGAAAAAAAAAAGTCTAGCCACGATTGGATTGATCTACCGACGAATTTGCCAACGTTTTTTTTTTTTTTTTTTTTCGTTCGTCGGTAACTCGCTCTTGAGTGCGAAAATTCACCGGGTCCACGCGAGAAGGAACATCAGCTTGAGCTTTTTTTCTTACGGAAGAGCGAAACTTTGCGGGCGCACGAGTTTTTTCGTCGAAACAAAAACATTGGAATTTTTGTTTTTGGTATACGGAGGGAGAGAAGTGGAAAAATTGCGTGATAGTTCGAGGCTGTATAACAAGTAGTCACGGCGATACGATGGCCGTCGACGAACTAAACGCCCCAGTAGCTGCGCTAAGCTCACTACGATTTCGGACGTGTTCGGTGCATTTCGGACTACCTCGGCTCTGGCATGACGTCACCTTTGCCATACCATCGCTTGGTCTATACTACTGTGGCGTCCGACTGGGCAGGGTCCTTCTCCTGTGCGCCTTTATCGTACAGTTAATTCATCTCTCATCGCTTTTATTTATTTATTTTCTTCCTGCCTTTGTCACTGCCTTTCATAACCTGTAGAACAAAGTGCGGCATTACTTTTGGCGGATTCATTTATCCCAGCTAGTGCCGGAAACGAACGCTCGTGTTTCCATTTTTCTTAAGATCCAAGAACAATTTACTTTCTTTTTTGAGCCCACCCCCCTGGATTCGTCATATCAATGCTCTCTACGGGAAAAATAATCGACCGGTTTTTTGGGCCTCAAACCTTTTTCTGCTTCTTAAATGATCAAGCGTTTCCAGTAGTGGAACAGACAGTGTTTGGGTCAGACGATGTCTACGTAGCAGTATCAAAGTCTCGAAAACTCACTTCCGGTATAGCTCGTCATAAATTCCACAATTATTGGCGTGGGCGTGTCAGCAAATAGTATGCAAAGAATATATTTTCTTTTTTTTTTTTTTCTAATAAAACTGTGGTATGAGTTTTTTTCCCCCGAACAAGCAATGTCAACCGTGAGGCTGAAGTTACAGTGCAAACGAGCCAGGCCAAGAGTAAGAAAAGAGGGCTGCGCGATACGAGCCACAAGAGGTGGAAGGTCGAGAGACTGGAGGACATATCCTTCTTCCTCCTGAAGGAGAGAGAAAAAAAAGGGGAGAACATTTACGACGACAGACCGCAAGCGACACGTGCTATACGCGGTGACCTCGAAGGTTTTTTTTCTTTCCATTTCCCAAAATTCAACCCCTGAGTCTCATCCTCGCCCACGCACTTTCTCGTGGCTCGAAATTTTTACATTTCCCGCCGTGGGCCTCTTAAAAAAAAGGCATCGCAGGAGAAATGCTGTGCAGCCGGCTTTTCTTTTTTTGTTATTTACTACGAAATAATTATTTTTTTTTAAATTCATTAGTAGTTTAATAAAATTATCTTTACAGAATTTCGATTGAAGCCTTGAGTTCATTAAAACAAAATTCTTGCTCTAGGATTGCCCTCAAGTGTAAAGATTTCTCAAATATTATCTACCAGGCAACCTGTATGGGATCGTGTTGACACACGAAATGGCAATAAGTTGCCTTATTGCCATTTCGACTCTTACGAAAACCAGCTCGGAGGGGAAGTCAATTTAGAATTCTTTATTTTATAGTGCGACATCGTATGAGGAAAGTTGACGGGGTAGAAGAGTGAGAGCCAAAGAGGGGCGACCGAGCAGGATCCGAAAATAAAGGGGAGAGAGAGAGAGAGAGAGGAGAAGGATAAACGAGGAGAGAGCCAAGAAACTTAATTAACGGAGATAATTAGAGTAGGTGGATGGCAACCACCATCGACCAAGCTGAGAGGCAACCCCTTGGTCCAAGTATATTTCCCGTTGCTCGTTGCGGTCATCCATTTACGAGAGAGAGAAAAAAACTTCTACGAGTCCGCCTCGGTACGTGACTCGCGAATAATTGATATACGATTTACCAAAAAAAAAAAAAAAAAAAAAACCTCGCTTCGTAATTTTTATTGAGAATCTATCGATTCGAACGCTTCGTGAAAGTCGTCTACCTCGACTAAGGGTCGTCCTTACTACTTGCAGGCGAACTCGTACAAATATATAGCTTTTCGTTGCGACACATGAATCTCGGCGAGCGAGCTCTAAATGGGAAACGAAAAAGGCATGAGCCGGAGCTTAGCATATAAATGAAATCCGGGCAACTCCGCTGAATATCAATGCAGAAACGGTGGCAGCAGGATTTTTCCTCATACTCCTTTTTTGTTGTTGTATTTATCTTTATCTTTCGATCCCTTTGTACTTTTTTTTTCTTTGCAAAATACATATGCACTTTTGACTAACTCAGCTCCTTCCTCATGCGCGTGGGGCTAATTTTGTCTATCCTTTCGCTCTTCTTTCTTTACTCTGTTTCTTCGTCTCTCTATCTCTCGACCTTCTCTCATTCCCCATTGCGACGAACATTCATACGTGTTCGACTATTTCTTCATTTTTTTTCTCCCCACCTGGCTACTCATTTCCATACCAGTTGGCTCTTTTTCTCGTTTCTTTATCTCCGTCTGTCACCGTGGCAAAAAAAAACTTCTACCTCGATATATGCCTGACTGACTAATCCCGTTCTACAACAAATGTATTTTTCAGTCTTTCTGCCCTGTTTCACCCGCCGCTTCTATCCCTCGCTCTCTCAGAACCTCTCTGTTTTACTGTACGATGTCGTACAAGTTCCGCGCAGCGAGAGGCAATGCACTTTTGAGTCTTGCATGTGTACAGAAGCGTTGATCGGACGTTAACGTACGTACGCTTGGTGAAATAAGATCTCGGTGTCTGGCTGTTGAGTATCTTGGGGGACACATTCCGTCGAACGAATTGTCATAATTTGGCTCTATATGATCTTCGGCTCTTGTTCGGACGCTGTTATAGATAGAGGATTATTTTCGTTCTTTCGTCCGAGTCGTTTTGCGTCGGGAAAGAGAGAGAGAGAGAACGGTGGAGGGAGGGAAAGAGAGAGTATGTTATTCATTTCGTATTCTGGAGCTTTTCCGCCCTAAGGGCCATCATCCACCAAAGGGTAGATGAACGGAACTAGGCATAACAATCAACCGCTGAACTGAAGCTGAGCGGGCCGATTCTATTGGTGGTCTTGAATGGATGGATAATAAATCAATAATAATGATAATAATAATAATGAGTAATAAAAAAATAATAATACATTATTGTCCCGGTCTGGATGAAGATCGAGCCTAGCCCCCGCGAAAAGATGAATGTTTTCCATTGAAAACTGAAGAAGCGCGTTGCCCATTGGCAATCAAATCTATCAGATCTATCAAAAAATATTTTAAAATAATTTGCGCCTAACCTAGCAAGGAGGAATAGACAATCAGTACTGCTTTAACAAAAAAACTAAGTGACTGACGAATTCTAACACCATTAAAGACTGATAAAAAAAAATGTGTGCATTGAAAAATAATGTATGAATGAAAAAAAAAAAAAAAAAGAAGACTTACCCAAGGTTGTGGTTGTCGGTGTTATCAGATGGTTCCTCGTTGGCCGAGACCTCAGTCAGGGGTCCCTGTGTCACATCAACTCCCATACTACCAAGATCGAGAGCTGCGTATGTTCTGCGTGCTTGTACCCTTGTGCCACCACCCCGACCACCCACGACACCGCCTCCACCCTCGCTTGCTATGACTTCACCGCCTCTTCCGCTCCCGCCAACCAATTCCTGATAAAGTTCGTCAAAAATTGAGCCGCTGTCGCCATTGCTGTTCAGCGCATCGTCCAGACGCGCCGGGTCCAGATGGTAGTTCGGATTCTCGAAAGACAGCAGGCCGTTTTCTGAAGAAAAACAAAATAGCCGTCGGATTACTGAGCAGGTCTCGTGTATTCTTGATTAATTCAGAATGGTAAGATATTTTTCGACAAGACGGCTTTAAAAAAAAACAAGGCTACCGAGTCTCATTTCGTAAATATGCCGGCAGTACCAGCTTACCATACTTTTACTTTGCATCCCTTCATTCAGTCCAGGTGCCCCTTGTCATTGGCGGAAAAGTTTCCGACTGAAAAATGACCGGCTTGGGGCGTCAGGTATTGGATTAGGTCTTATTGGGTTCGAATTTCTTACCTTAGGGCTGTCGATTTAGAGCAACGCGTATAGGGGATCTGGATATAGTAAGGTGTACATGTTACTTAGGGGTACTTTAGATGTCGCGACGCCGTTCAAACACGGCACCACACGCAACCTCCTTTAAGGGCTTGAACCGCCTTGGCGCTCGGAAAATTACGTATAAAAATCATTTTTTTTTTCTCGGCGCGACTATTATATAAAATAAATTTTCTCACAAAAATATTTTAGTTTTATGAACACATTAAAAAGAAAGGAATGAATTTTTTTTCTTTTTCCCTATGCTACACTCAAGCTTTTGCCTTTATTTACAAGATTTAATTGTTTTGTTTCCCTGACAATGCCTGACAGCGAAAAAAAAATTCCACCATCGGCAAGAATTTTCACAAGAGGGTCCTACTACACGACTTGAATCTCCGCTATTTGAAAAATGTTTAAGTTGTTTTTTTTTTTTTTTACTTTGTTCGTAAAACTATAATGTATTTGTGAAAAATAAAAATAATTTCATGTGTAATCCCTTCAAAGCTATCGCTATTCCAGCCCTTCCTTCTTCCATTTTTCTTCTAACTTTTTATTTCTGTTATTTTTTACATTGTCGTAAATTGTTTTCTTCAAGCAATTCACACTGACGAATAATTTTTCTCTACTCTTTTCTGTATGCTTAGACCTGATGTTTTGAATCTTAATCGAAAGCTAGGGAATATTGTGCTACAGTCTAGATATATGCTACACGTGTTTCTTCAAATATGCACGAAGTTCTCCCTCTACATCTCGGCCGGGAGGAATCGATCCGATTTTAACGGGACCGAGAGAGGAGGGGTTGGAGAAAGAACGAGAGGGAAACACGGCTTAGTGGACGGGAGAACCCGTTGTATCAAGAATGCTTTGGTGCAATTTACATGCCCGAGGTGTATTGTGTGCCGGGTTACGTATAACCTCTCTCTCTCTCTCTCTCTCTCTCTCGTAGACCGGAAGGCGGCAGCGGGTGTCTGATTCTGTAAGAACAATTTTCCTTTTAGAAGACGTTCATTGGCCGTTCTCACTAAAATACATTCCTTCTAGGGAGTAAGAAGGAGAGAGGGAGGAAATTGATCGAAGATATTAATTGATTGGTTTATTTATGCCTCGGTTGGACGATGAGACAAAGTAACACAAAGCCAGATGAGAGAAAGTGAAGTAGAAGAGAAAGTAGAAGTTCGCTTCTTTGGTGGACCATCGAGTCCACTTTGGTGTCTAGATCCAGAGGATCAAACTGGTGACAAATTTTGGTCATCAGGAATAAGGTAAGTCGCCCAGTGAATGGGCGGAATCTTGCGAAGCGACTTCCAGGATCGTTCTCACCAAAGACACCATCCAATGGACGAATGACAAACGTAAAATCTTACGAGGACACTGTTCTCCTTTAACCCTGAACTCTTGGTAATTCGCTATAATTTTGTACACCCAAACGCAATATTGTATGGATCGATAGCCGCGCTAGGCAACGAGCGGCCTTGTATCGATCCTTCGTTCCTCACTTACGTAGTCTGAAATGTTTTCGAGGTAAAAAAAAAAAACAAGGGAAATTATCAATATTTTACGTAGATCCTGCAACTTGTGGTCTTCGCGGATGCACGTGGAAAAAAAAAATTATGAACAGACGAAAAGTACTCGTGAATATTCCAAGTATTTGGCAAATTATGCTCGGCAATGCCCTTCATTCCGGACTAATTCATGTGCGAAGAAAAACTCCTTGCCAGAAGTTACTCTTGGAGAATACCTTGCGAGTATCTTAATATCGTAACTTGCCGTTTTCTCTTCTTCCACGATATTATTCTGCCGGAAAGCAGCCAGGCGAAACATAATCTCGCTCGGCTATTTATTTATCTTTCAATTTTCTTCTATTATTCCCCGTTTCATCGGGTGCAAGTTTAGAGCCAAAGAAGACCGCTGTTTTCTCAATGCGCATTTTCAGCTCTTTTATGAACAGCAACTTTTATCGTCTGTGATTAAAAATTGTAAAAATTGTACTATCAATCCTTCTAGAAACACATATTCTATTTCTTTTTTTTCTTTCTTTCTCGTCTTCCGTTCTATGCACACTATCATCTATCGGCATTTTTTGCACGCCATTTGCAAGCAACACTTGTGGAGTATGCATAATGTTTTACACATTTTAGAGCCAGTGCTCCGTGTCAATTTCTCATTTATTTATGCGGCCTGCTGTCTCGACTGTCTCGAGAGATGGAAGAGACTTCTTGCCGTGTGTGCCAAAAGCAGCGAATTTAAAATTCAAGACAATAAACTGCCGGAGAGATAGGAGATGTTTGCGGACACGCGAACGTTTTTTTTTTTTTTTTTTTTTATCACCATGAAATCAGCTCTCCCTTCCAATTAGCTCCAGGAAGGCGCCAGCTTTTCTCCAATTTCTTTCGTCTCTCTTAGTGAATATCCTTCGCGTTGTAAACATACAGAAGACATTTCGAGAATAGCAGGTGGCGAAACGCGGCCCCGGGTAGAACCAATTTACCATAAATTTCTACGTCGGAATATCGAGATTGGAAAATCTTGTTTCGACGATAATGAAAAGGAATAGGGAACAACCAAATCGGTGCGTCGTATCGTCTCTGTGTCGCAAATTTACGTAAGAATTGAAGAAACAAGCTTGCCAGTTACTGAAAACATATTCAAGATAGAACCAAACGAGAGGAGAAGGCTGCCGGCTTGAAACGATGTTTGCAATTTCATAAACTAAAAATCTACGTTGGTATGTATTATAGCAAATAATTTGAAGCTCAATTCTAACTTGAATGGAGTAAATGATAAAGGAACGCGAGAGGAGAGAATTGTTCTTAAGTAGATAGAGATCACGTTCAAAAAGGGCTGGCTAGCAAAGTAGAGGTTGCGAAGAGCGAACAAGACTGAGAGAAAAAAAAAAGACAGATTCATGGAACAAGGGAGGAGAGCCTGAGAGGGACATATTGCCGAGCGCATTCGATGTATTATGCATGAGGGTGTAGAAGAACAAGATGAAAAGGGGAAAAAGAGAACTAAAAGCTTCTCCAAGCCCCACCCCGTCACCCTCGAACACGTTACCATGGTCTATTAATTCAAAAAAAATTGTTCCTTTCCCATCGGGTTCTCATCGTGTTGGAGTACCGTGGCTTCTTCCGGCAAAAAAAAAAAGCAAAACCCCGCGTGTGGAATATTCCTGTGTTCACAGGGCATAGGGTCTCAATGCACCGCCTGCATTGAATGTCAGATTGAATGTTTTATTATTCAGTCGCTATCGACTGTTCGTGATGAGTTTTTTTTTCTTAGCTGGTTGCATTGAAAGCCTCCAGGTCTTTCGTACTCCAGTACAGGCAGATGTCGCCAACTTCCAACCAAAAGACTCCATATTTAGTGACAAGTTGTTTTTCCGATTTGTACTTCGGCAATACGTCGATTTGAAAAAAAAAAAAAAAAAAAAAAAAAACAGTGCAGCTGAAGCTAACCGACAGCTTCCACAGACTTGTGGTGGACGAGTTGGTCGAAGCACACACACATATGGGGAAGGAACTTGACTACTTTTCCAACTTACGGTTCGTTCCGCGAAGTACCATGATGCCCGTTTGACTCGAATTTCACTATGCATACGTATATTTCCCGTTCCCTTTGTTTACGGCACTAATAATAAATCACGTGACGACATCGATGACGTCGGGATGAGAGAAGAGCCAAGGTGCACTGTTCAAATTGTCCTCGGCGCGACGTTGGAGCATTATTTTTTTTCTTCTCTTCCCACTACCGTTCACTGTACCAAGGAGAACTTGAATTTAAAAAACGGCATACGGTCTCCAGTTCACCAGTTCGACGAGGCCCGAATACCGACGATAATTAAGAGTGCTCCGCTGTCTCGCTCTTTGCAAACATTTACCGCAACGAAAACGCTTGCGAGAGAAGACCAATATATAAACAAAAAGAGCCACACACAAACGGTTTTCACCACGTTTTTCGTTTCGCCGTTGTACCAAGATTTCCAAGTTTTTGCTCACGCGCTCTCTCATCCGCAATTGCAGACTTTTGCTTATCGTCTTTTCATATTTTCAACGCTCTCGTTTGGTGAACGTGCATTGTCGTTTTCGTAAATACACGAAAAGCTCGAGGGTTTGTGGAAGGAAATTTGTGTGGGGATATGCCATCGATGAAAACGCCGGCCCGGGGCAGTAAAACGGACCAATAAAAACGAGACAGAGAGAGAGAAAGAGACGTTGGGGCGTCGCGGGCGTCGCAGTGACTGGCGAGCTACATCAGTTCCCTTCACCCCTTGCCCCTTTTCTCGTCTACCAGCGATTATACGCTTTCACACGCTTACCCCTCATCCCCCTCCAACCCCTTAAGCCCAGCATGAGTTTCTCGCCACTATGATTCTCCGCACCCGATGTCAGTGTTCCCCTCCCCCGTACTCACTGTAGTTGGCCCACACACAAGTGACGAAGCGCCTCTTTCCACCTCATTGTTTCGTTCCACTCGCACTTGCGCGTCGTGCCATTCCCCCCCGCTGGTTGGACCGGGAGAAAGGGTCGGCTGGATGCCACGTGACGCGAGCCTCGACCAATCGGCTTCGAGTATATACGTCACTCCCGTGGTTCTCACCCTGGAGTATTTCCAACTTTGCCACCACACTACAAGCGCACTTCTTCCTCCCTTAGAATGCAATCGTAAAGCTTTTTTTTTTCGTTTTTTCCATGCACACGTACAGGGAGCTTATAACTCGAGCGCGGGCGCGCGCGCCTTCGCGCACACTGCCTTACTCTATACTCTCTCGCCTCGCACCAGCAATGGCAAGAACGAACGAGGCAAAGCCACGACGGGGGTTCAACGCGGGTCGATAGAGAGTGGGCAGGGTGAGAGATGGAAAGATGTATGCATCTTGGTGAACCGTAGAACGGGGGTGAATCACGAAAATACCAAAAGGGATGACAATACAAATGTGTGTGAACATCTTATCGATTCTTTTTGTAAAACGAAAGGGCGCAACTGTCGTCAGATTGAGGTCTCTTGAAGGATTAACACCAGTTTGGCGCTCGTAAAAGTAAGTGTAAAGATGTTTATGAATACATTTTTCAACGAATAATATACTTTTTTTTATGGCGGGGATATAAGTCGTCCAGTAGAAACCTCTTTTCAAACTGGTGGACAAAATATCTCGAGATCTATTCAACCAATTTTGATGAAATTTATACCACATAATCATCATTATCGAGGATGCAGCATAGGATTTTTTTTTAATTGGTTGCCGCGTTCATTTTTTATTCATCTTTAAAACCTAACATTTTGGGAAAAAATCAGTTTTTTCCAAACAGCTGTAACTTCTACAAAATATTTTTATTTGTCAGCCGATGCCTGACGGAGAAAGAAATTCCACGTTTTTTCATTTTTTTTAAATTCGTTTTTTGTATATTCGTTCATGAACTTATAATGTATTTGTGAAAAATGAAAATTATTTTCTTTATTTAATATCAGCGTCGATTTTTTAAATTTATTTTTATACCTATTTTTCCGAGCGCCAAGGTGGTGTAACGCCTTAACCCTTTGTATCGAGTACTCCCATTGAAGAGTTATCCAGTTATCAATTGAGAAAGCGATTGGAAACACGCGATAGTAATCCCTCGGGCAATTTTCCCACCAAATTGGAATGTTATTGCATTAGCTACCGTGTACCGTTCTGACCGTCCTACCGGCTCTGCTTTTCCATACCGTCCTCCCTCTTCCATCCTCCTACTCTTCGTTTGTCCTCGCTCTTGGTACAGACGAATTTATTTTTAATTGAAACGTCTGAACGATTCTCGATCAACGAACAAGCCAGATTTGAATGGTTCTCTCTGCTCCACGAGTCTTTCGAGGATTTTATATGAAAGGCCGAGACTATTTCCAAATAGAAATTCGATGGCATGGTTTTCAGGCAGTACTGAATAGAAAACATTTTTTTTTCAAAAGCTTCAACGTTGTCTATGGTTGCCTCTGAATTTGATTGAGCAGCATAAAATATGGCAATAAAGTTTTCCTCGGCATCGAACGTGAATGAGGGAGCCCCGTTATGACTCATATAGGCTGTTAATGAGCTCAATGTGGAAGGCTGGAACACCAGAACGAAGTTGGCGAAAAGAATGGCAAATAGGTTGCAGGGATGTGAAGTAAAAAGCCTCGAATGTGGGAATAAGAGGAAGAGATGGGAAAAAGACAAGAGATAGATGGCACTGCTGGGGGGTGGGCGGGGCGGGGGCGGGAGGAAGAAAAAGCAAGGTGTCTTTTATTGCACCTGAAGCGCGCTAATCCCGAGTACCCATAAATTCACCGGCCGGGAATTGCTTCTTAACTTCTTGGGTCGGCACCGATCTTTGGATTTTACGCGGTGGATGTTCCTCGTACAGTGTGTGTGGGGGTGTCTGTGGGCGCGTGCGTACACGGTGAAAAATAAAAAGAGGAAAAACGTTATTTGCCAGGAGTTCGCTAGGCTGGAACGACGAACGAGCAAAAGAGCTTGGTCTCTTCGTGTGTCGTCGATGAATTTCAAAAGGGGACGGTTTCTATCTTCTACTCTATCTCTAGTTTTTTTTTTTTTGTTCACGTCTTCAATGAAGAGACTAGGGAGGAAATTACGAACGGAATTTGGATAATACGCTTCGATCTTGAGCAAGGGGGGCGAGAGGCCAAAGGCATCATCGGGAGAGACTCTCCCTCGAGTGCGGGAGAGGAGATGCCGAGGATTGGACGTGTAAACGAATGGGGACGATTAAGCGGATATGGTAGGGCTGCAAAGCACTTTCGGCTCTTATTTGCGAGGATATATGTTATTGGCGTAAATAGCAGAGGAAAATATGTTCACGAGCTCGGCTAACAAGGAACATCACTTTGGTGTCTCACGCCTTCGATTTTCTTGTAACTCATGCGTATGATAGAACGTTAGAAACGATTGGATTCATTTTTTTTTTCCAGCGGAAAACGATTTTAGCTGCATTTTCCAAGTCTACAAAAATCCTCGTACGGCTCGAGTCATATAAACATTTCTTTTGACTTACCGAGAAAGGCGCTCTCGCCGTTGTCGAGATCGACGTCAAGATCGTCGGATTGGCAGCTGGTGGTGTTGGAGTGCCGATTGCGCCGTGCAAGATCCATATTCTCATAGAAATAATTCGAATCGCGATTATCTCCGTGTCGCTGAGGTTTTTCGAGATTGTCGATGGTATTTGAGAGACGGCGATTCTCCAGATAGCCCTCGGCGATGAGTTCGGCGAGTAAGGCGATGTACGGTGAGGTGAGCAAACGTGGGCTGGTGGCACGGAGGCAACCGGGCAACCAGAGCCCGAGAAGACCACAGGGCACCGCTGGTACAGCTCCCGTACTCACGAAGCCACCGTTCAAAAGTTCACCGCACAACATAGGTAGCTCGGCAATTACTGACGATTCTATTCACCCTCCAATGCCCCTTTTCTCTCTCTCTCTCTTCGTCTCCCCGCAAAAGCTCGCGCCTTTCTCAGCCTCTCGACAAATTTCCCTCGTAAACCTGTTGATCATTCAAAGAAATAAAAAATAGTCAATAACGATTTTTAAAATAATACATTTTCAACATCATCATATATCGTGCCTCCATTTATCTTCTACTTCCACTTTTCTTCGCGAGAACAGCTTTTTTTCTTTCCTTTTCTTTCTTTTGCAACTTTGCGACGCAACGAACGTGCCACTCGAAAAGTTTCGTCGCGCTCTGCGCAGTGAGAAAAGGGACAAAAGGGAAGAACGTGATCTGCTGGTTTAAAATAAAAATATCAGCTCTCTTTCCATCTTTTGCCACGGTCTGCGACAGCTGGTGGCACAAACCGGCACAAGCCGATAGAGGCCTGCTTTTGTCCTGAGCATGTTCTTTTACACGAATGGGACACATTACTCTCGAACTTGGCGAGAACACAGAGCGAAGCTAGAATGAGAATTGTGAGAGGGAAAAACGGGCGGAGACGGTGAAAAATATTTGCGGGCAAGAGGCGAGAAGAGATGACGTAATCAGGCGCCTGCAGCAATGCGATACGCGTGTGGGTGTGCGCTGATGATGCTGCGGCAGTTGATGACGCCAGGCCACTCAGGGTCGTATCTATTCGCTTCATACGTTTAAATGTGTTGAAGCAATGTGTTGCCTCGGATTTTTTGTCATTCTGTAATTCGGTCTATAATGGGACGATAACTATGCGATTATCATAAAACATTGATGGTATCAATGTCAAGGTCTTTCATTAGGGCTAATGTCCATTCGCCTGGACTCCCAAACCGAATAAATTGTTCTTTACGTTGCACAGCCCTCCATCAAATTATGGTCTGATTTATACGTTTTACAGCTGTGTCACGATGTTGTTGAAGTTTGCATCGTTGGAGTGCAACGCATTTTTTTTATTCTCCTTTTTTTTTCTTTATTTCCACTGTTATCGAAAATCATTCTCGATAGATTTTTGCCAAAGAAAATTGGCAATGAGAAAAAAAAAATTCTTTTCGTTGCGTTTCCTCGATTCAAACTTTAATATCGTTTGTCACGTACGACGCTAGCTTCTTATTTTTAATAAATACGTGTAGTGCTTTTCGCGTGGAAAGTTATAAGAAGCCCCTGTTTGGGGTGATGAAAAATCATCTGTCAAAATTTCTTTGCTTCACACACCCCACGGAACACGCGTGCACTCAGATCGCAGCGAATAATTATCCCATTGCTTGTTTGCAACGGTGCGTTTGGATTTGCCAGGGTTCCGATTGCGACATCGGAACACGTGCTAAACGCACGTGTTTCCGCATCAAAGCAGCGATACAAGATATCGGGCCAAAGCTCCGTGCCCCATCTTGGCGAATGGCGAAAGGCTATCATGAATATCTTTCGACGAGGGTACGTCAAAAAACTGGAAGTTAAATTTCTCACGCTTGTATATCAGCGAAGCCACTTTCAAGCGAATTTCCAACGACACTTTTGGAATATTATCCGAACGTAAGTTTTTCAATGCGATTCAAGCATCAGGGCCAATAATCCGCCAAAGCGGAAATGAACGGAGCTAGGAAAAAACAGACAATAGGATACCCCCCCCCCCTTTCCTTGAACATAAATTCAGCGCTCATCTCCACTTTGGTGGATGATGACCCTTAGTAGTCGATGTATTAGACATTTCATTTTGTAGAAATGTTAAAAATTGATACATGAGTGCTGCTATCAAAAGTGCAGTAGGCGTCTTTCCCTTTGTCAATAGGAAATGCAATGATTTTTTTTTTCATTACTTGAATTTATTTTTCGTGCTCTCCGGTAAGAAAATTCGTTAAGGATTTTTTGCAGTGCTTCTTTAAAGATTTACAATTGATGTATGCGAAAAAAAAATTAATTATAAAAATATACATAAAAGAATGAAAATATAAAAAAGGATTTTCGTTGCATTCAAACTATGCAACTTGGCTGTAATTTCACTTTCATTCGGAAGAATTTTTTCCAATAATTCGTAAGGGTTTCAACGACAAGGATAATAAAGCGGTCAGTACTTGGCGTAAATTTTGTCCTTGTTTTTTTTTCTCGTTTTTTTCTTCAAATAAACGATACGATGACACGAAACGTCCGTAAGAAAGGATAGAGTGAGGGTACGTGGCTCTTGGACTCTTATCGCCTCAGTGTGTGCTCTGACATAAATATATATACATACGTATATTTGAAATGAGATTATATACATACATGTATAAATATCAAAGTATATATATTTTCAAATACACTCAGGACACGGGTCCCGTCGAAACGCGGGCTATTCGGTCGTGGCGCGATTGCAGCACTGAGACTAGTCCCGCGACGACCAGTCTCTTGATATCGCGGGCAAAGAGAGGGGCGAATCGGAGTTAGTAGCTTCTCGCACGGAGAGAGAAAGAGAGAGAGAGTCAGCCCAAGAAGGCTAGCCGTGGTCGACAGACGTTCGGGCGCCATCCTCGTTTTACGCCTACCACACATATATATATATATACATATATACCCTCATGGGAAAACGTCCACACATGGATTTTTTCATAAATATCTCGATAGCACCGATAAGCGCTAACAATTTTGTTATTGCCATTGAAACGTCTTTAAAAATTTGGATGATTTTGCGCAAAAATTGACACTTCAATGAGGAATGTCGTGAAAATGTTACCTGACGTAACTCGAAAGGACTTGAGTCGAAGCGACGTAACTCAAGGACTGCCTGTATCTCCTTTTTCCTCAACGTCCACCTCTTTTTTTTTTTTTTCTCGTAGCAGCGAAATTTTCACTTGCAGGGACGCATGGATGTCGCGAAGAGGGAGGAAAAAGAGCACCTTAGCTACAAACAAAAGTAGCACGAGGTCGAATATTCGTCTTGTCCCTTCCGCTATTAGCATTTGACCCGGCAATTGCATCCCTCTGCATGTCTTTGTTTCAAAGATCACTACCGCAGGCTGCTCAGCAATAAACAAATGGAGCTGTGAAGTTTGCGTGGAAGTATTTTTTTTTTTTTGGATTGACATTAGTTTGGTAATCAACGGTTGATACCAGGTAGGACACCTTGAAGAATATGAGACCGAAGAAGTGTGAAAAGTTGATTGAGCGTATGAAATATCCAATGTCAAAGAATTTACGTTAATTTATTAAAAGCATTTACGGCCGGGATTGGCAAATAGGGTGTGTGTGTGTGTGTGTGTTTGTTTTAACCAGCAAATCGATGAACGTACACGGAGGATTACGTGGAAAAAAAAAACGAGTGGAAGACCGCATCCTCGTGTGTATGGGTGTAACGAGAATGAAGGGAAAGCGTGAGGAGGGCGATGACGACACATTGTGCGCAGCTCGTTCGGCTATCAAATTTCACCGTGTACGAAGGATGAGGGCCAGAAATACCGAGATATATCGGCTTATTTTCCGTAAGGGAGAATTTACACGAGGATTTGCAAAAGCTCGAGAAACGAGGGTGTCACCAAAGCGAACAGCCAGCAAAAAGCCAATGTCTATTGAATAATGTAATCGATATATCGATGTATAAGAAATTTAACGATGATCGATGAATCAACAAATTCCAAGAGTTGAGAAAAAAAATATAGTCTTGAAGTTTGCATCGTTGGAATGCAACGAAAATCTAAACGCTTATTTTGTACTTTTTAGCTTGTGTTTCCCTGACTGCGGATCTTCGAAAAGATTTCCGTCACATTTGTAGCCTAAATGTGCCAAAAAAACGGACGATACGAAAGACAAATTATATCGTTGCATTCCAACGAGGAAAACTTGCGTACCGTAAAAAAAAAAAAAAAAACTGTTTCGTTAAGAATGAAAAGAGAAAGAAAGACAGCGAGTTCACTGGCCCTGAACGTTTTAAGGTGGTTCTATCCACAAGTCTGTTCAACTTTTCCAGGCGCGCACACACACACACATGAAAAACTCGAGGGTGTCGTTTATCGACTCGATGGTAGTTCGTTCAGGTGAGACTATGGATTCAGCGAGGGTATATACCTCAAGTTGTGTGGCGAAAACGTCGGCAGGAGGGTAGTGGAGAAAGTAAAACGGGGTTGCCCAGGGCAAAAGCATTATAGAGACAGGTTGATTAATCGGGCGTCGGGTTTCCAACCAACCCGGCGCCGAGCTTCAAGGGGTTCTCAATTATTGACAAGCTTTATGAATTTCGTTCTACCGTTCGAGAAGTTCCGCGCTCTGAGAGCCAGTAATCTACGATTATAGCACTGTGTATCGATTCTCAGCTAACTCAAATTCCATCAGCATCATGCCGTGGAGAAATTGAAGTCATTATTCTCGAAACTTGAAAATAATCGAATTTTTTCGCATTTTTGAGTTTAAACTCTTAAGAATACGTCCTCGGGAGGAAGCTTCAAAAGTCCCAATATTTACAAAGTTACAACGATTCGAATACGGCCACACCGGTGTCTTTGCACTTGTTTGTATGTGCGTACGAATTGTATGTGTATACCGGAAGTCTTTGCTTTTGTTTCTATGTGTATACCAATATATGTGGATTCATTCGTACGTGCACGGGTTAAAATTTTCCGACGAATTTCATAAACGATCCTTCTTTTGTCTTCATCTCTTCGCACACTCAAGATTTCATTTCACGAGCCGTCGAACAGCGGCTCGTTTCCGGTAGTCTTGACTCGAGGCTTTATCTCCTTTCTCCTCCTTTCGACCTTTCCTGCTCTTTTGTCGTCTTTCCTTCCTCGCTCTCTCATTCTCTCTCTCTCTCTCTCTCTCTCTCTCTCTCTCTCGAGAGAGAGAGAGAGATCTCTCTTCCTCCGTCCCGGAGAAAAGAGCACCCTCCATTCTTGAATGAGGCAATCGAAATGAAAGCTGCAATTTCGACAATCAAATCTTCACTGAATGATATTTTTCGAGCCATGACGGTATTGGTATGCCATGGAAAACCCTTTTTTTCACGGCGGCGTAGACGTCGCATCAAAAGATCGAACTTCGTATAGATGAGAGTTCTTTGTGCTTAAAAAAAAAAATAAAAAAAAAAAAGTGCGTAAAGAGGCCGACGCAGTAAGAAGTATTGACGTTGCGGTGGTTGCTTTTAAATATTGTATCCAAGTCACGTTTCAGGAGCGTAACCCCAAGGTCCGCAGCCTCCCCTGCCTAATGCCCCACCAGCCGAGCTTCTCGGCACACCTCTCATACGTCTTTCTTCTTCTCGTTTTGATTCCGGCCGGCATAGACTTACGGCAAATGGAGAAAAGCGGAAGACCCGAATGCCGCGCATCGTGGCTACCTGACGGATTCTTAAGACGCGGTTCCGATCTACAACGAACCGTTTTAGGAATTTTCGTTTCTTAATAATCAAGATGAAGATTTAGGCTTTAACTATTTATACTTTAAACGAAAAAATTAAATGATTCAATATATGAATGGTGCAGGCTGTAATGGCCCTTGAAAAAAAAGATTTTAGATGAATATCTGGCTCCTCAACTATTGATCTAAAACCGAAAAACCAAAAAACAAATTTCGATGCATATAATTTCCAATCCGATAAATCCGAGTAAAAAAAATTCCTTTGTCATGATTTTTTTCAGAAATCTGCCCTGCTTGAAAATAACTAAATTTGAATAAACCCAATATATTAGAAGTTTACTGACTAGCTGATATAATGTTTCATTAACAAAAAAATCATCCACCATGATCGAATAGTTATTGAGCCATTTATCGCACTATGTCTCTGCGTCTACCCCCTTAGTGTCTTCACGTAAATAATTGAGATGTACTAAAATTCCTTATCGGTCTATTTTTTCACGTTTGAATCAATGCTGAAGCTTGATGTTCGGCAAAATCTGCTTTTACTCAATAAGCTCAGCAAACAATTTTTCAGTGATGAGTATGAATTAAAGGTACACGCAGTCAAGAATTCAGCGATCTCAACAGTTGACGCTCCATAGTACAGAGATTCAGAGCCGTACTCCCTACACAGGGGTTAAACTTTCATCACCTGTTTCCTTCGGTAAATCTTCCCAATTTACAAGTTTTAAAGTCACGTTTTTCGCAAGGTGTAAATTTACTAAACTTGGAACCAACTCCACCAATCCTGGCATCCAACCAGCCAATCCTGGCGTCCAACCAACCAGTCTGGGCGTCTACCTTTGTTTTATCCGTACTTCGCTCATGGCTCATTCTTTACATTCTGGAGTCGCTTTTTTTCTTCCAATACCAACGTTATTTCACGGAAAGCAAATTTTATCACATAATCCGATATTTCATTTCTGTATTCGCCAATCAACGGACTCAATCCGAATAACAAAGAAAAACTCCTTTTCGCCCTGATCCATCGACGCAGAACGCTCGATGCAATGGCTTGCTGCTGCATTTATTTCAATTTCTTCCTTGCCTTTGAGACTTTGTCAATAATTGAAACGTAGATTCCTAAACGGCAATGGAAGCATCTCCGATATCGTGTGGTACTTGGTATTTGGTACAGTGACAAAATGTCCTATGCAGGTTCCATCCACAAAGAACCGGCTACCAAAGGGTACAAGGAGTATTTTGATTACTGCGTTCCAAAAAATCCTTACTCAAAGTCACAGATAAAACAGTGCGTAGGAGAGATGGAAAAAACTAAGATTTTCATTTGACAGTTTTTCCAGTTTGTTCTTTTTGTGCGTGCCTGATATGAAGAAAAAAAATTCTAATAATTCCAAAATTAAATAAACTTTCTCATTTTGCGAAGAAAAAATTCGTATCTTTTGCCAATAATTATAGAAACGCGAAAATGATCCCTTAATTATTTTTCATTGACATTTCCAAGGGAAATCATTGTTTTTCGATTTTCTCCAGACTCAATTTTTTTTTTTCATAAACTATTTCTTCAAGGTGTGGTGTCTCGAAAATATTCAAAAATAATGACAAAGACGATAGTGGAATGAAACATACTTTGCAGGTGAATTCTTTTTTTTTTCAATATTCAACGGTATGATTTCCTCAATTAAATGAGTATTAAATAAATAACATTAAATTATCATCGTCATTTCGTGATGACTGTGAATTTGGATCGCTCCCTCCCGTGACTGAAATACTCACCCTCCCAACTCTAACGTACGTCCATTTCTTCATCCCCTGCTTCTGGAATAATCGTTCATTCACATTACAAATGAGGTAAAAATGTTGTAGTTATTGATAAACTTATTTAATAAAGTCGAGATCACGTTTTTCATTCACGATTCGAGCACGTTAACAGCACTTCAATCACGATAACGAGATTTTTTGTTGTTGTTTCTTCACCTTTTCGTTCTCCTCTCTATGGCATGTCTTGCACTGTCCTTCCGTTCTCCTTCATGCTGCAAATTAGTATCCACAAACTTCCACGTTATCTCGGGATTGGACGGTGGGCCAAAGATTAACGAATACGAAGAAAAAGCATCCCCCCTCCCAATGACGCGAATGATTGACCGAAATATTTCTTAATCGTCTCGTCGTCGATCAATGACAATAAAGGAGGATACCCGAAGAAGAAAAAAAAAAGGAGTGTCTTTGCCGAGATCGAAACGCGGAGACACGCGAGGAACGTTACGAGTCGAAATACACAGACGAGGATGAGGTTATAAGGGATCCTTCTGGGCGGCTGGTGGTTTTTTTTTTTAGTTGCCAAGGATTCCGCTCCGCGGCGCTCCGCTCCATTGCTGAGGAATAACAGTGAGAAAAACAACTCCACCCACACTTTGCGAAATACGGGTTTCTTCCCGGAAATATCAGGGACGAATTTGTCGCCCAACGCACCCGTTCCTGTAAAACCTGTAACGTAATCCTGCCCCGCCCCCCGTTCCGGCCATCTTGGGTTCAGACTTTCAATTCGAAATAAAACGTGAAGATATTACAAAAATATTATTTTATTTTTCAGATTTTTTTTCTTCACGCATATGGATATAAATACTATGTGATACTCCAACGATACTTTGTCGTTATTATCTCATCGCATATTTGCGGAAATTCACCGAGGAATGAATTAAAATACTAAAAAATATGAAAACTTCAACTCTCGTGAAGCATCGTGATATCGTTGCGTAACTCGATCGTTTAACGTTAAAATTAAACTTAATTTTCGAGACGAGCAAAGAAATAAACTAAAAAAAAAAAAGAACGAAAAATACACACGTTTTAGTTATTGTTAAATTGGCGCATTTTCTTGCGGGCAAAATACCACGTCAGACTGTGAACGATTAATCTCTAGTGAAGTTTCAAACATTACGTTGATATTAAAAAAACGTAAATCACGAGGCTAAATTCTAAGAGCTCAATCGCCCAATTTGAGTATTTTCGTTTCGATTATTATGGTTGGTTTATCGATCTTTTTTTTTTTTTTACAAGATTGAGAGTTATACGAGTGACAATAGAGACGGAAGTTGGGCGAACTACATCTCAGCGCTTAGCTGCCGTTTTCTTGAACAAAAATAAAAAATAAAAACTGAAAATAACATTTTTTTTCTGGTACAGACTAAACTCATGCAGACGCTCTGACGTAATATTTCGTTTCAGTGCACCACCAATTGGAGTAATTTCGAATCGAGCTTCGAGAGACTTTTAGTATTTGATAAAGTTGACAAGCAAAAATGAGGACACTCGATATCGAAAAGGAGAAAAAGATTGTGAGACATTTGACGCGAAAACACGTCTAAATTACACGGTAATGAACGAGTCCAAATAGTTACCGTTCTAATGAAAATCCGTAAAGATGACTTTATGAAAAAATGAACTATAATAATTAGGAATTGCCCAAAATCAATACACGTGATAATCGAAAAATGGACAATCAATGAAAATAATCTTCCAATGTACTGTGAGTTTTGCTATTCGTAATTACGAAGTTACCCCGATTACTTTCTCAGGTATTTTTTTTTTTTTTAATACGTTCTTAAGATTCTCATTCCGGATCGCAAAAATCTCGAGCAACGACGATCGAATCACAGGCCTTGGATTTGAATTATTGTCATGAAAAGAGAGCGCTGTCGCAAAGAAACAAACAACAAAAAAAAACAAAAGTCACTAATGAAATTGTCGCGAAAGTTATCGCTGTCTTCGGTTGACCCAGCATTGGGAGCAATAATATTGGTATTCCGGTGCACCGAAGTATTGGCAGTGCTCGCTGCGACACTTTTGAACGATTCCCTGAACAGAAAAAAGACATGTAAGACGAGTAAATAAAAAGGTGAAAAGTTCGAAAAAAAAGTCTAGTGTCCAAGATAAACGTACGTCCAAGAGATCCGAACTCTTCCATAGATCAGCATCCGATACTTGGGCTGTCGTTTTATTGTCGTAAAACGTTGATCTGCAATATCGTCAATAATAACGTGGGTTAGTTATTAATTGGCGTGTTTTTTTTTTGAGAACATTCGGTACATGGAATTCTTCAAACGGCCAGCCATGACAATCCAGCTCTGAGACAAATTATTCACGTACTTGGAGAGATAAAGTGTACGATCCTTATTCGTATTTGTTGGTTGGAGCTTGCTCACGCTCGCGTGACTATCGCTGTCGCTCGCTGCATAAAATTTCGACTTCCCAGCGCCGTAATTCATCTCAGACGTCAATCCGTTGTTGCTGTGATCTTCCAAGTATCTGGAACGACATAGGCGCCCCGTTAAAATTGAACATTGGAAAAAAAATGATCGACCGGGAGATGATAAAAAAAAAAAAACGTATACCTGGTGTGAGCACACTCCAAATAATTCTGTAGCATCGGCTCGACGTACTCGTGACGTCTGCTCTTCAACCTGACGCACAAAACCCCGTTGCCACAGCCCGGTCCGTTGACCAGAGTCGGTGGATTTTTCGGTCTCTTGGCCATCGACCACAGTGTTTTGCTCACGGATTTGCCGATCGAGCCAAATTGCTTCGCTACTCCGAGCAACTGTTTGGCGGCTTTGCTCTGCCTGTTGGAAGACGTACCGTCACCCTCCGAGATTCTGTCGAGCTCCTCAGCCGTTAGTATCTGATACTCGCAATCGAGGTATGCCCGAACCAAGGTTTCCATCTAAGGGCCAAAATTACGCGCTGATTTTGACGAAGATACGAAGATATTACGTACGAAACGAAACACAACTAAGGCGGTATTCTAGTCTAGAAAATTGAAGTAAAAGAACAACTTTTTGGCTTTTTCTTAAAGTACTCTTAAAAATATGTCGACGAAAGGAAACTTTGAAATTCCCAATATTTACAAAGTTATAGCGATTTTAATTTTCAGTTTTTGTAGTTGTTGTTGTTGTAAGTTCTTGAAACATGAAAAAGGCTTGAAAAAATGGATAGGAAAATATCTTTTTTTGTACGAAGCCCAAAAAAAAAATCCAGGAAATTTAGGCCTCTAGACTAGAATACTGTGTCAACGAATTTACGGTATCTTGCTGGCAATCCAGAAGATCCTGCTGAGCTGTCCAATCCCATTCAGGTCCAGGATCAACGGCGAACAATACGGGAAGCAATTGGCCGGTCTCCGGCTCGACGAGAGGTATGCTGACACCTTCGCTCCTATTTTCCGCAAAGTCATTACCGTCGTCGACCGTGACGAGGGGCGAAAAGTGTGCCGAATGATAGGCCAACAAGAGCGGAGTCCTGTGACAATTCGGTGGCGAGACCTCGAGCGGAAGATAAATACCGCCGAAGGGTATAGGCGCGATCGCGACACCCTCGGAATCCCGTAGCATAGTTTCCGCGATAATTATTATGGGCCTTCGTAAAATATGAGCTAGGGCCATCACGTGAACCTCCTCGAGGCTTTGATACGACGTGACGTTTTTATTGCAAGGATGCGCCGATGCCATGTCGACGAGGCTTTGCCACTCGTTGAGCCACTCGGCCTCGCTGTAAGACAGGTCCGCAGCCGCGTTCAGACTAGTTTGTCGCCACTTCCACCTTCTGCAAATAAAAAAAATTACCCTCAAGTACGTTTGACCTTGAGAAACTTGTTTCTTTTTGTCTCTAGAGTCAATTGGGTTTTTGTTTTTACCGAAAAAGTGCATGACGATGCTCTCCACGAGCGAGGGTATTGTGCAATGCGTCTCTCAGAGTGAGCAATCGGTCGTGAAAGCCCCACATGCCCAACGAAGCTGCGTGCAAGAGGCAATTCCCATCTCCCTGAGTCGCCAGAGGCCAGAGCACTCGGGTTCCGCTGTTTTTTCCACCGCACCACCAATTCAATCGTCCAGCCGACTCCAAAGAACTCAAACAACCGCCCTCTATCAGATCCTTCTCCAAAAATTGACGAAACGAATCTGTATTAAATATGTACAGAAAACAACAACAAGCAGGTTTAATTATCATTATACCAGCTTGTGCCTGAGACTTCGTCCGCGTGGACTTTAGGACTCGATCCAGAGAGGAAGTTGAATTTTTCTGTCCAGCTCGATGGAATGTAAGCTTCGATGCTAGTTTTGAAAAATATCTTTCAAATTAAAATTCACGATCTCAGCAACGAACCAGGATAGACGGAAAGATCAGGCAGAGAGAATGTGAACTCTGGCGTATCTACGGCGCTGCAGCTTGCCAATTGGGACCGCGCGTAAGAGACAATGGCGGCGTTCTCCGTAGCTCGAGATATTCCTCTGGCCAATTTTTTCCCCCCAACCGCTGCAGGCTCCAGTGTTGCTTTTTTGGCAGTCGCATCCTTCTCCGAGCCATCGTACACGGACAAGGCACTGCTCATGACTCATGTGTTCGAGCCTTGCGTGAAAACAAAAAAAAAACAGTAATTATTCGCCGAGCTGCCGAATACATATTAACGACAAGGTCTTAAAATCTTTACAACAGCATTGTCATTCATAAATCATATGTCGCAAGAGCGGGATAAACGTTTCCGTATGTTAATTTATTACGACCGTTACGCAATGTTTAAAAATAACGCGATATCCGACTCACGTGTGTTATGAATTTTTAAGGTGAAGCATTTGGGCACGAGTTATCCTGGAATAGCGGAGAAAAACTTGTTTCTTTATTCAGACGATTGTAGGGATGAAATTAAAATATCGGAAACTTGCTTGCTCTCGCAAATGAAAAAATGTTCAACGATAGCCTTAGTCATTTAGGATCGATCTTATGTACGACTCATCAAAATTTTAACCACAAGTATACCGCTGTGAAATTGCGACATCCAAATAACAAGCAAGATTGCTTTTATTGGAGAAATTAGATCCGGAAAGATACAAGAATGATTGAATTTCTACCACAGCTTCAAAGCTAGCGATAAAAAATAAATATCCAGTTCTCCACACGCCCGAATTGAAATCCCTTTTCTGGTGATACATCGGTGGAAACCCGTGAGGATAAATCAAGATTGGGCAAAAACTACAGACATTCGTCGCAAGCTTTGTCAATCCTGATCCTGACCCTGCGTTCCAGGCACAGAGACCACCAGATGGGGGCAAGCCGCGACGATCTTGTCAAGAGGCTTTCCACGTGTATAAAATGGTGCTCTGTGATAGGAAGCCTGTAGCCGCCAGGTGTGAACGACGCCTCAGAGACATTCACCTGTTTCTTCAACCTCGGATTAGGCTGCAACTATATTCGCTACTCATCCTATGATTATCTCGATCATTTCTGTTTTCCAGATTTTGCAATTTTCGTTTACAGCAGTGTAATTATAAAACAGGGTGATGTTTCATTTCACGATTGAGTATTCACCATTATATCAAAAACAAATGATACGGTGAAAAAATATTGATAACTTTGGTTTATTGAGGTAAAAAGATCGCATTTAGTGTTGATCGAAAAAGGTCAGTGTGTAGGCGAAAAAATTAAGTCCAAATTGATGGAAAAAAAAAAATTCGTAAAATGATCAAGCGTACAATAATAAACAAGCGTTGCACAACAATTTCTTCATAAATAAAAGAAACCGAACCTCCAATTTTGCAGTAAGAGAAACGGCACAACCATGCGCGAGAAGAAATTGTGAATAATAAGAAAATTTGACAATCGTAATATTTATGAAATTTCGAGCGACACGGTTATACTGTATTACGTCGCTGTCGGCTATGCTGCTTTACTGTGGAATACGCGGAGATTGCATTAATCTCTTTCCTTCTGTGTGGACGAGTATATGCGGGTATAAAAATAGTATCAAAGCATTGGTGCTATAGTTTCAAGGTCAATTAAAAAAAGACGAGGAAAAAAAAAGATGCACATGGTAAACGGATTGACTTTTTGGATTGTTAAAAGTGGCTTACGGGCGGTTTGCGGTTGAATTTGAGAACGCGGAAAACTATTGAGCAATTTGTTCGTAAAGAAAAATGAAACTAAAATGTTTGGCTTTACCGTTTGTAACTGATGGTAATACCATCCGTCGGTAAATCATTCGTAAAAAATCATCTCTATAGGGATTGCCATATTGCCACCTGTATCACGACGAAAATCTGTAAAAGCGTAGAAATTTGATTTTGTCGTTTTTGGAAAATATAAATGTTCAGGATGGGACAACTTTTCCGTAGTTTTTTTTTTTATTCCTTCCGGTTGTCGTTTTTTTTTTTCATCTTCATCGTACACCGTACAAATTGTGTTAAATAATTACAACTGTTTGTAGAAACGATGTCAATGATCTTCGACGATGTTCGTTCAATTCGTCGTTTTCGTTTCTTTGGCGCTCTGAAGGCTCTGCGTTATGTACAATTTGGCCAAGCTCTGTGCGCAAAATTGTGAAATGTGTTGGCTGTAAGTGTTGATCTGGCCGGCGACGATCATAGGATTAAGCCTGGGTGGTACGGGAAGAGGACGCATGAGTTTATTGATATCGTCGTCCGGCAGAGGCGGCTCGTCCTTGGCCAAACGCGCGGCGTTCTCCTGCGCTCTCTTCTGCAAGAGTCTGTTCTTATCTTGCTGCTGGCGAACGACCAAATGCTGGTATCGATTGAACTTTATGGCCTCTTGGTTCAACTCGTCCACGCGATCCATCAGACATCTCAGTTGATTCTCGAGTACGCTGGCCGTTCCTAAATCGAGATACTTGGTGCCTTCC
Source organism: Ophion ventricosus (assembly GCA_963932345.1). Taxonomy (NCBI): domain Eukaryota; kingdom Metazoa; phylum Arthropoda; class Insecta; order Hymenoptera; family Ichneumonidae; genus Ophion; species Ophion ventricosus. The sequence goes on from OZ010722.1 coordinate 23,089,278, forward strand.
TCCTCGGGTATCATGTCGCCGAGTTCGGACATCATGATGTTGGACAAGTTGCTGTTTCTTATCACGATTGGGATCTCGACGAAGAGACTCTCGTAGCCGATCTTGAGGTTCCTCAGGACCTCCGGAGTGTATTCGCCCTCCTTGTACATCTGAATGGCCTGAGGGGTCAGACGGTAAGCCTTGAGGGTGAGGAAACCTCTGGCCGATTTGGCAGTGTCGTATATGACGACCACCGATTCCTCTATCGACGTCTGATAATGATACTGAGATTCCAGAAGCGGAAGACTCAGAAAGTTGCCGACGTCGGCGCTCTGATACCATCCTACGTGGAAATGATCGACGTTGACTCTGGAACGATCGACGAGTAGGACTTAGAGACGCAAGATTATTCGGAGGGCAAGGGAGGAAAGGTAGAAATGGAGGAGGAAAAAAGTCCTAGGACATTTTGTAAGAAGTAGGATAGTTTGGCCGGAGTATTGTAAAAATTTCGACATTTACTACAAATTCAACTTTGACCTTGAATAACTTTTGAGAGTATCCAAAGATATTAATCGTAAAATTTTACGAGTCCTTTTTTTTATCGTGACATTCCGCGTAGCGAAAATACCGAGCTGTGTAAGCCTAGCCTGGAATGTAAAAATTCGAAACAATGAAATTTCACCTTCGTAGACGACGCATAACGGCCAATTGATACTCTTCCTCCTCCATCAGCTCGTCGTTCTTCGGGAATGGAAAACAGTTGGTGATCTCGAGCCGGCTCTGAACAACGAGACCCAACAGGGCACCCTGCGCGACCTCCATGTTACTCGTTGACTCCTCGTGACAATGTTTCACGATTTTCATCGCCGCGAGACCGTCGCATTGCACGTAATCGATTCGCGACTCCAGATCTGGAATTCTTCGTATTTGGCTCCTCGACGAAGACATTTTGCTTTATCGAGTTTATTGCGATTGAACGGTGAATATATTGCAGCACGCGTAACGTTCACTTGCGCCCTGTCAAACAGGGGTTATGACAAAATGGAAGCACGCCAGCCAAGGAGCCTGGAAAAAAAGAAGAACGGGAGGTGTGAGACGAGAGCTTTGTGTTTTTGACACTTGCGCTGCAGAGGGAAAACCACCGAACGACGTGAAGGGCGTCTCACGGAGTATAGAAAACTAGCTATTGCTCGGTCGATAAAACAGAAAATCAGAGGCGCCAAGCCTGAATATCATTATACGTAATTAAGGAATTGCCGATTTAGCGCTATCAAATTTCTAATGACTATCGAACGATTATCTTTCGATTGAGAATCCTTAGGACGGAATTGGCTGGAAAATGATAGAGAAATTCGAATGACACTTTTCTGCATTTCGTTCCTCTGGATCCTTCAGGGGCCAATCACGGTACTCTATTTCCGGCTCTGACGTACAGTTCTTTGATCGTCGCAATCACGGAATTGACCGTCAAACGGAATTATCATATTTACGACCACGATTCTGCATCGATTAAGCTCGTTGTCTAATTGATAGCGCGACAAATGCAAAAACCTTCGGCTCATATCGCGCAAACAATTGTTTATTAAAAAACTTTTGACCAACAAACTTTATCAGAGTACCAATCACCCAATGAGAAAAACAACGAAAAAAAGATAAAGCGTTTCGTCAAGGCGTTATGAAGTTATAACTAACTCCAGGCCGTTATCTGTTTATCTCACGGCGATATAGCGATTTATCGATACGTCAATCCGGCAGAACTGAAATCCCGAAGAAACACGCGAGGATTGTTTTAAAAAGTTTGTCGTCGCGACGAAAGAAACAAACCACGCATTAGAAAAAAAAAAAAAAAAAAGACGCAGTGTTGAACAAGTCCAATATGTTGCGACAAGTAATGGTACCGCTCGTGCTAAGTGGCATCGGCATCGTTGTCGGCATGCTCGGCTGTTTCGTACTATTTTTCGGCTATGGCAATCCCGACGTAGGCTTTTGGTCGATATTGTCAAGTTAGTAAACACGTTTCTTCAATTTTTTATCGTCGTTTTGGTTTAGTTGTATCGTTGACGACATCTGCGACGGAGTGTGGATTGACATTATAATTATTAATTTCGCAGCCACCTTCGCCGGAGTCTGCTTCCATCTCCATTGGGTCAAAGGAAGAGAGACCCTGGAGATTTATCACACCACCAGGTCTCTGCGAAACATAACTCATGTAGGCTTCGTCGGCGGAGTCATCTGCGCCACAGCCCTTATTTGGTACATCTTCCTCACAGCCTACTATAACGTTCGTGAGTATCGTTCAACTTTTTTGGCACTTGCGAATATTGCGGATTTTAAATGGATTTTGAATATATCGGACGAGTATCTTTAAAGAGAACTAATGTTTCGCAGCCTCTCCGTCCGTCTCGGAGAACACTATCATAAAAGCCGTATGGGCTTTTATCTGCGGCAAGTGGGGCTTCACACTGATGTATTACGGCGACAAGTACGAAATCATCATCAGAGAAAATCCCTCTTCCATACTTAGTCAGGACAGTGCTTGAAAATCGAACGAAAAGGATTTATACATTTTTCTTCGAGCCTGTTTTACGTACCTTGCACTGTTTTTGATAATCAAATAATTGACGACTTTTTTTTTTCTAATGTAACAATTAAAGCATTTGTTTTGTACGGAAAGCATGCATTCTTCCATTCTTAAAGCATCGATCACATATTTACGACATTTTCGACAATTTATCGTATTTCCTTTGCAAATATTCCCATCGATACCCAATTGACCAGAGGTTGTTATAATCGATGCGGAAGGTCTTGTCACATTCCAAGATAACAGCCACGTAACGAACGTCAAATTCTTCTCAATAGTTTATTGTGTATTACGATGTCAATGAGTTTTTTTTTTTAACAATGATTGTAAACGTTCCTCTTCGCGACATAGGAAATTTATAATTCTAGGCCTAGCAATCAGATTCGATCGACTCCCTCGCAATCGATCCCTTCGTGCAATTATCGAAACAATTCCTACTCAATTGTTCGTTACAATCCCGCACTACGAGACGATGACAAAATCTCACTTTACGCGTCTAATGACGAAAGGACGCGAGAACACGCGGAGACAAAAAGAGTTTCGACACTCGGAAAAAAAAAAAAACAAATACGCGAATTCGTCTCGTTTTGGATCGAGAATGCGGTAAGCGTATTTTATATTCACCCCGGACGTGTAATTGGCAGCTTTCGGGTGCGAAACTTTTAGTCCTAGGTAAACTGTCCAACGTGCGGTGACTTAAAAAAAACAACGATTCCTAATTATGACAACTTTACGAACACGTGGTCAATGAAACTGGTGTAATATCGAAGTATGCACGTATCTTCAACTTTGTCAGTAAAAAAAAAAAGCCCCCGAACTCTGAACTTACAAATATATTCGATACGTTTTTTTGTTCTTCTTCTCTTCTCAAGATTCATTGATCAGAAAAATATTCACTCGGATCGTGATAGCCGCTCTCAAAAATCACATTTAATTCTTAAAGTTATCAGGCTCTTGTCGGCGTTAATTAGCACCCGGCTAATGGAATTACGATTCTCGTTCTATCGATTCGTTTTTAACGATTACCGTTCGAATGAATTACGCCTATTGTTCGACGGGGAGAATCCCGTTAGTGTTGCTTTAGCCTGGAATTGTGTTTACTGGTATGATTGGATGTATTATTGGCAGGTGCGTTGTCGAGCGAAACATCGGATACGTCATCGCTGCTGTCACTGCGAATATCACCCTCCATCTGTTGAAAGTATTGAAAAAAAAAAATGAACGAGTGAAGAGAAAGCATTGAATTACGTTCGAACAGTCCAGAAAATCGAGGCTGGAGACTTGGATGAACTTTGGGTGTTACCTGGCCAGCGTAAATAGCGTTGTACGCTATCTTTATGATCAACCAGGTCCATATGATATGGAGAGCCAGTAGCAGTATCAGCAGAGAATTGAATATATAATACGCCGGAAACATCGGTACTATTTTAGGAGCCTCTATCGATGTACTGCAAATGAAAAATACCTGTTTAAAGTTCTCCAAATAGAGGGGGTCCTGGCGCTCGGAAACGGTATAGATTTTTTTTTTTTTTTAAGTTTTGACCCGACTCTTGAATACATAAAATCATTTTTATTTTTCACAAATACATTGTAGTTGTATGAACAAATTTAAACAGAAAACTATTTAAAAAAATGTTTGAATGGTAGAGATTGGCCTAATAGAAAAAAAATTCCACCATTCGCAAGAACTTTCAGAATTGGGTCCTACTAGACGACTTAGATTTCCGCCATTCATTTTTTTTTGTTTGTCCATAAAACTATAATGTATTTGTGATATAAAAATAAGGCAAATAAAAAAATTACTTACCTATAAATTATCCAAAACGGATAAACACCGGTGCGCGTTACGATCCAGAGTATTGTAAAGATACAAAATATAAAATCACATAGTTTTTGGTAATGAGCGTACTTGGCCATTTTCGCAGCCTGAAAAAAAAAAAAAAAACGAATCTATAACTTGACAAGAACGAATAAATATGATCGTTCATTTCGTTGGAGTGGTAAAAATTTGGATCTTACCTCTAAGAAGATATCGGCACAATCGTGTACGACCAGGACTAGCGAGCCTATTCTCGTCAAGTTTCCAACCCATGAGAAACACATTAGAATAATCGTGGCTATATGATGAATGAACATTTGCCAGAAGTCCTTTCGTTTAACGTCGAAGAACTGGGATATGCCGAGCGACCAATAGAACGCCAGTGATACCATGTAATACCACCAGACGTCGTTGGTCACCGGGTGATAGGGATATCCGTAATAGCAATAATTTATGTCCCACAGCCATGGCTTCTCCCAAAGGACTACGATTCCGTAGATAAACGAGTATGTGTAATACAAGCATCGCCAGCTGGAATGAAACATAAAGATAAAACTTTTTGGGATAAAAGAGGCATTGGAAAACGTAAAAAAGAAAACTTTGAGAAAGACAGGAAAAAATACGTGCAATAAAATTCAGGATTGCACCATGGAGCAAATAATATTAAAATTCATCGTATTTTTCCTGCACGTATAGTAATGTTGCGTCAGATGAATATGTATGAAATTTGAAATTTGATTTCATAATATTCAATGAATTATTTTTAATAAATTATATATAATTTTTTTCACAATGTCGGAAATATTACGGAGACTTTACGATTTAAAATTATTACCTATTTTCGCAAAACTTGGTTAGCGTCGAAGGCCTGTCCTGCGAACGTCTGAGCCTCAGCCACCTCTCGACCTGCCGTTCGCTCCAATCCAATTGTTTAGCCAGCGACAAGACCTGAAAATGGAGACGCACCTCGATATTTGTACAACAACTCCTAGACTGACGAGAGTTTTGTGAAATGAAAGCGCATTGAAATATGATAGTAATTATAATGTTAATAATAATATCAATAATTACCTGCTTATGCTTAATTCTTTTGCTAGCGTAAGCTTTTTCTAGGATCGCGTTGGGCGGCGCTCTCTTGGATCTCGTTGTTTTTATACCGATAGACTTGCCGACTGGCGCGAACCAATACCTGTGGATGAGAATTGCTCATATTTTTGGCTACCTATTTATCTTTACAGCAGCATAAATGTAATACCTATTGCTATTCTCGACGCGAGGTCTTTCTTATCACTGATACAAGACCTTTGACTTTATACAGCCGCCGTATCGTTTCACACGAGCAATTTTTCATGCAAGCAAGTATACGTGTAAATCGGCAGACTGACCTGTATCGAACAAATTAACTCGTATACGATAATCAAATTGTTTTTATTTCGCGTATTATCGCCCAATGTACTCCACTACCGCTATACGCGTCGCAGATGTGTGCGTATATCGGAACATGATATTATCTATATTTGTTAATCCGTTGGAATATTGACAAAAAGATTTGTTTCTTTTCTGGGCAAAGTTTAATTAAAAAAAAAAAAACAACTTTTACAAAACCAATGGCAAAAAATCTTAGCATATATTACCATAAGTTATAAAAATGTACTTTTCGTGAGATTTGAGGACTTTCCTTTGAAATTGAAGAAACAGGTTCTGTTGGAATTATCATTATTCAAAAGTATAGCGGTCGGAAAATTTGGGAGTACTCGCATGGTTTGGCCGCAAAAATTAATAATTTCGATAAATTTTTCTTTTTTGAAATTTAATGGACTAAAAAAAATTCAAACGACCTTAATAATCGAAACTTTTCGATCCCCGGTGAATTATATCACGACCCTCCTTCAATACCTGCACGAACTCGAACAAACTCAAACAAACGAAACTGTAGACTTTGCGTGTACAAAACGCGCAAAAAGTGGAAAGAGTTACGAGACTGATGAGTGTCTCTGGGATTACGAGAAATGAAAAGCCCGTCATTGGAACTCGTAACCTCGCAACACCGGTACTTTAGTTTGACAGATAATAGACAGAGATAGACGAAAAGAGACGGAGAGCGAGCGAGAGAGAGAGAGAGAGAGAGAGAGTGCCAGAAAAAGACGATTAGAAAGAAAAATGAAGGACGCATACCTCTCGAGAGCGTATCTCAGGACCAAGAGACATAGTGCCATCGGCAAAGGATAAATCAAATGTTTATAATTGGCGAATTTGTTGTCCGCATTGGGCGCGATGTCGTTCCAGGTCGTGTTCGGCGGTAGCCAAATGTCAGGTGACCAGAACGTCAATGATATGTTTGTCAGGATCTCCATTATTCCCGTGATCCTCGTTGAAAAACCTCAAGGGTATTTACCGCTCCCTTCTTGCACTGCTCGCACGGCCGTTGAGAAATACAAATAAATAAAAAGAAAAAAAATCAATATTTATAATCGCCGAAGCCACGCGATAATCCCGTGCTTGCTCCGCGATGAACGCGTTTTCCAAAATTCAAAGACCTCTACGTAAGATCGAACGAATGCTCACGGGGGGAAACTAGAAACGTAATATTACGGTGTGTCGTGTGCGTGGGTCTGTTCATCGGCAGTTGCGCGACCGCGATCTTACATATTGAAATAGAAGGCGCGGTTCTAGTGTTACTCTGAAGCTCGCCGTATCGTCGGAAGTTATATATATATATAAATATACGTATGCACGAGTCGCGATGTCACCACACGGACGAATCACGAAGAAGGTACAAGTGGGCGTATTTTTTTTTCATTAGAAACTATGACAAAAATGTACATAGAGAGGCTTGAGGATCATCGTCAGTGAAATGTGGTGAGAATGAAGATTTTAGGATCTTCGACGGACAGTTCATCGGGGTATATCGAGGTGGCGCTGTTCGGAGATGTCCGTGATGGCGCTCGCGGTGGCTATTTTTTTTCACATCGAATAGCGCGAAAAACAATGGCGCGTCTTTGAAATTCTGCCACCAATAATCGAATAGGATAAACCGAGCAGCGAATGGGCGAATAACGGCACTATCTATTTGGCGTCGAAATTCGATATTGAATCGAATTTCAACGAAAAACGAAGAGAATTGGCCATTCTCTAGCTCTATAACTCTACAAGCACCAATAATAACTCTATAAGCACCAATTGAGTAAAGAAGCTTATCTTTGGCGAGAGCGCAAAAAAAATTAAGTTAAACATTTTTTTTGTCCATGTCTGCAGATATGACAGATAATGAAAAACGCCGTAAAAAGTACAATGGCATTTTATTAATATTACACGCATCAAGAGCATTGAACACACGGTATTACAAGTTTGCCGTGTCTTTCATACAAATCATACAAACAAAAAAACCATAAGATTATAATTGAAATTCCAACAGGTCGATGTGTGCACAAGTTAATTAAATAATTCGAATATTCACCGCTAAACATATTTGCACTGATAATTATAGTCAGTACTCAACATCTAATTATACATTCCAATTATACAAACTTCACCGTCTTCGCAAACAAATGTCATCGATTTATTTTTCATTTTTTCATTTCTTTCATTATCGAAAGCCTTTTTTTCCAATTTATATCGCAATGTCCAATAAAAATACATAAAAGCGTCACAGGCTAAATGGGCAAAAAAAAATTAAACGATGTTCAAGTTTGCAGCTGTTGGAATGAAACAAAAATTCTTTAATTTTTGTCCCATTCGAACGGATACAAACTTCAACATCGTTTGTGCCTCTTGGTTCAAAATAATACACGAGCTAGAATACTACCGTACCTAAGCTTGGGGAGATAAAAGATTCTATTTATTTCCCATGACCTTGTTGAGGTGTCCGGTGAGTGTCATGAGCTGCTGCATGGTTTCGTCGTCGACGGGCGGCATGTGAGAGAGGCGGAAACCCGGGTTGGGCAGAACGGAGATGACGTCGCCATTCTGTAGAGGAACGTTGATATTGGCGGTCCGCTCTTGAACAATGGACGAAACGAGGAGTGGACTTCCTTGCATGCTGAGGACCATTTCGCCTTGTCTCGGTCGTCTCATTATGTTTATCGGCGTGTTGGGCTTGATCTTGGGAGTGACGACGCTGTACACCGGAGCCTGATTCTTCATCGAAGGGGTCTTGTACTTGCTGCTGGTTGGACAGCGACCGGGCGCTTTCAAGAGATCACGCCGGTTCTCCTGGTCGGCACTGGAAGGCCTTTTAGACGTTCTACTCCGGGAAACGCTGCGCGTCGTTCTTAACTGGCGTTTGTGAGAATCTGCGCTATTCGAGGAACTACGGTGCTGACGAGTTTGAAGCTTGTCCGAGTTTTTTACGTTGTTGATTCTGGAGACGCGAGTCGTTTTGGCGACGGTCGTCGATTCCGTGGCGTAGCCGTCGTCCGAAGCTGCGGTGGCGCGTTTAGCCGTACGAGGCTTCTCCACTGTCTTGGAGACGGACGAAAATTCAGACTCGCCGGAGGTCTCCATTGTAGCGTCTTTCTCGTTGTCGAGCGTCAGGAGCTCGCCCAGCGTCATCTTTCTTATTTCCGGTGGGAAACCTGCGAGCGCTACGTCGATGGAATTCACGAGCATATTCATTTGCATCGTCAAGTCTGCCTCGACTTTGTGAATTCGTTGGGCGGCTTGATGCTCGAAATCTCGCACGAGAGCGTCACACTCGTCGGTCGTTTCCCGAACCGATCTTGTTTTGCGCGGTTGCTTCGTACGAACCATTTTTGTTTTTTTCGTCGACAGTGCGGATTTTCTTTTCCGAATGCCTCCTCCGTTTACGACGCTGGGGCGGACGGTGATATTCGGCGAGATTGCTGCTCTGGCGAATTTCGCCTTTTCTCGGTACTCTAATTTCTCGAATCGGTCAACACAATAACGTGTTGATCCGTTTGTCCTTGGTGACAATATGCCCGGTGGTTGAAAAAACTGATGCTAGCTTCTCTCTCTCGGAATGGCGGTAAAGTTTACCTCAGTTTCAAAATACTGGCATTTCCCTTTACTAGTCGAGAGAAAAGTTTTTGAAACCGTCATCTGTGCCTGGTAGAACACGAACGAAGAAAAAGAGCTGGCGGAAAAAGAGCGGAGTGAGTGCAACGTCAGTTTCGACCTACGCCGAACGACTAAGAGATGGCGCTGCAATCGTCCGTCTTTTTCATCCAACATTTACCGGTAAATCATACGTTTGCAGCAACTGTAAAAGTCCCGGAAGTCACATCTAGCGGCGACTTGAAGAACCCTGCAGCGATTTTAAAATCTTGCCAGTGACATCTAGCGGTGAGTTTAAGAACCCTGCAGCACCTCCGTGAAGGCCCGCCGAAATCAATTTTAAAGAACGGTATCGACTCTCCTTATTTATTAAACGCGGTAATATTCGGTAAAATTCGGTAATCGGTTATTTAACCGCACGCCGGTTACCCCCACTCTCCGCAAAGAACAATACCACGGTTGATTTTTCCTCACCAAGTTTACGCCGATAACCGATTTCTCCGTCATAAAAAAAAAAACAATAATTTTGTATTTGTTTTTTTTTTCCTTCAAGCATAGATCTCGACGAGTGTCGTTCTTGCGATTTTGGTGGAGTGTTCTACATCGTCCCCGTTGTTGACGTACGTCATGTTGAGAAGCAAAGCAATGATAGCGTTGCTGATTATTCTCGTCGTGAATAACGTTCTTTGCGACGATTTTTTCGAGCTTTATCATCGAGAGGACCCGTGCGTAGCATTGTGCGAGAAATTGCCTCAAATATCCCTCAATGTGAGCATCACCATTGGAACAAAATTCACAACATTTTTGCCGAAATCCAAACAAATCCAAACGCGACATTTGCGCGGGGCTGGCGGCATCGATGCGCGTTTTATGTTCTCAGGATCAATACGAGAAATTGTGCTGCCAACGTGGTTGTCGATTTTTCAATTTAGTCGACCTGCGCCATGATCTTGTCGTCAATAACGTCAACAGCTCGAAGGATGCCTGCGAGTCGTGTAAGCCGGCAATTGGAATATCGGCGCCTCGGAGCGACAAAAGTTTTGTATAATATCTTTTTCAGCTTGTACCGAAGCGTACAACATTCCGAAAGACAGATCGGCGTGTACGACGGGTTGCAACTTCATGGCCGCGCGCCGAGTCGCAGATTTCTTGGCGCTACTCTCGGCCGATATCGAAGATTCCAACGTGCTGCTGATGTCATTGGACATGCCGGAGAACGACGCGATGACCGATCCTGGCTTGAGGAAGGAGCTCCTACCGGGCTGGTGGGACACGGAAGGCTTCAAACTGCCACAGACCTTCGTCAAGTCCATAGCCAAGGATGCCGACGTAAATTGAATCTTCCTTTGGTTCCCTCAACTGTAAATGTATCTCGGACGTAGTTCCAGATGAGCTATTTTCTTTTATTTTTCAGTCTATGGGTGACTACGCGGGTGTGGCATTTTACTATGGGGAAAGTAGGGACTTAGCGGCGACGAACAATTCCTTTTGGTTCAAATGCGCTAAGCGACATACAAGAATACCTGGCTGGATCGTTCACTTGTTGCTGGCGCTTTTCGCAATAGTGGGTGTGTGGCTTCGCTTTATGGCAAACAGTTGCCTCAAGGAAGAATTGGAACCACCTTGTGCGGCGACGATCGCTCGGAAACAAAGTATCACGAGCAAACTTACCATCCTCATTCCCGATGAGGTGCCGTTGCACAAAACACCACCGCCCAAGTACAGCGAAATTGCCGACGTCGATGATGTCAACTTCAAACAGTAGTTGGGTAAAGATCTTCCCGAATTTATCTATATATTATAAATGGGCATTCGAATTAAAATACCTTTAAACATACGGACAAACAATTTCTGCGTTCGGGAATAGAAATTTGACGAGATTTTTCATTAGTCTCCGTGTGACGAATCATTTTTTTAAATTCTGTATAGAGTAAACCGACCAGTGAATGGACAAATAAAGACACTAGAATTCAGATGCATTGCGAAATGAATATATTATGAAAACAAACTTTTAAAATGCTATAGCTGACAAAAGATTCTCGTGGAAAGGAAATATTTGAGGTAATAACGACAAATGGCATTGGAGAGAATGATAAATGACTTATAGATGGACTTGTGGTGTAGCTAAAAATAAATTAGCTTTCGTATATTCACTGGTCGATGTACCCTATTCTATTTTCTCTAGGATTATTGTTTCGTTCGTCGAGTTGGAGAAATAACAAAGATCCAACGACGGATCGTTTGATAGAAAGTCGTTGGTTCCCTCTTGAATTTATATATCGTTGCCACAATTTCAACTATTGAATGCAATTACTCGTCTTATCGGTGGTTCTCGATTAATCGAGAATTATCCGCACTCTTGGATAAGCCGACAAAGATGCAACATCCCTCAGGAGCTGAATTTCGAACGGCGCGAAGACTGACGACAAACCCGCTTTATTGGTGTGAAACTCCCACTATGGAATAACTCAAATTACTATCTTGTATGTAACGAAATTATAACGAAGCCTAAGCGAAAATAATTGGACTCGTTATTTTTTTGATTTAAGATCGAGCTAGTCCGAGATTAAGGTATTCTTTTCGGAGGGCCCTTTCGAATTATTAGTAAATAACAGTGGCGCTCAATAAAAATAAGTTAGCATCAATTACACCAAACGATGAGTTAGGATTTGAAATTTTCCATAAAATTTGTAGATTTAGACTTTTTAAAGTTTTTTTTTTCTGAAAAGTCGCGGTTACGAAAATTCTTCTGCTAGTCACATTTTTCTACGTTTCGTCATTGATAAATTTCTTTGAATGTTCGGTGATTCGCTGCTCTTATCGTCGTTCCAAAATCTTTAGAATTTTTTACACGACACGTTAAAAGTTCGGTAACCTCGCTTGAAATTTTAACCAGTATTTTGTGATGTATTTTCACTTCATTGTAGATAAAAATGACGAAAGGAATACCTTACGTCTCATAGGAAAGGTCTTTTGAGCTCTCGTACACTAGACATATCTTATCGAAGATCGTTAGATCATTAGTTCTTTTTTTCTTCTATCGCACGATGCGAGCCTCTTTCACGTACTCTCAGATCATATCGCTATGTACAAAATCTGACGATTCATGGCAATCGTTGACCGAGGCAGCTTGATACACTTCATACAACTTTTTATTCCGACGGTTTAACTCGAACATTTATAATAAATATTAATAACAATTCTGCGATAGCAATGTTCACGGTATATAGATATTTGTCTGGATGCGTGAAGACTCAAACTCCGTTATCTCGATACGTTTATTTCTCGTAGAATTGAGCCAGAGTTGAGCAATTGGCAAACTCGTCGAAGCGCACTCGTAAATGCTATCCGTAATAATCGTTGTACAGCAAACGATGTTCGCTTCGAAAGTCGCGTTTTTCGTTTGGCAAAAAAGACACGAAAAAAAAAAAGATACAATGCGTGAATATGTAGAGTTTTATAGTACATAAGGTTTACAGCTGTAGAATTTCATGGAAATAAAAATATTTATCGTTTCGTTCTTTCGCGTTAAGAACTTTGGCTGATTTCGCTTGATCGTAGTGTCGGGCACGATCGATGAGAGTTCGGCTGTTCGCACGAACAATTGCCGAACGATGTATACTTTTGTAAACTGTATGCTTCTCACGCGACGATCGGAAAATAATTTTATAATTTTCTTACAATTAAGATATTCCCGAAGGACCGTTATCTTCAAATAAAATAATCGCATCAGCGTATCTCACTGCGGCACGATATTTACAAGAGTGTACATGTGTGTAGCGAACGAAGAAAAAAAAGATGACCCGAGGGCCTCTCCTACAACCAGTAGAGTCTCGGGTCATCGCGACGCATTTGAAGCTTCAAAACGTGTCGATAGATCTTGAGAGCCGGTCCGAGAAGGAGATCCAAGCCGCTCAGAACGTCGGATCGTTTCATGAGCAGCAGGGAGTGTCCGTCGATATCCTGGACTCTGAATACCTCGGCCTCCTTCGGGAACAATCTCGCGAAGTATTGATAAACTTGTTCCGACGTCCAGTCCGAAGCGTCCGGTATGTTGGGATCGATGCCGTCTCTCGTTCCAGTCTCGTCCTCCGTTTGTTCCGGCGATGCTCTGTTCGGCGATACTTGTGGACTTAGCACCGGCGGCAGTACAGGAGGATTCGACGGTGTATCGGGACGACTCACGGATATACTTGTGTTTTGCACGTTATTGCTTTTGAAGTGCTTTTGGACGCAGTCGTTGCATTGCCATTTCAAGTTTGATTTGGCGGATGGTACGCGAGGCACGTGACAGGAGTAATGATAAGCTTCGTCGCAGGTGTAGCACGTTATCAGAGGTCCCTGCAATCGCACAAATGTTCTTTCCTCAACGTATGTACCGGAGAAATATAGGAAGTTAAGCTTTGGCATCGATACCCTTTCGACGCTGGTGTAGCCAGGGTGGGCACGCCTCCCCCCCCCCATCTCCCACAGAAATAATTAGTAAAAAATAATCGGCTAATTTTATCGAGGTTGCCGAAGAACATATCTTCAACAAAGTTGATACAAGCGAGGAATATAATTTTCCATATAAACTGTTACACCCCCTTAACAGTTGATTTCCTAAGAAAAGGCTTTCTCGGTCTACCTCTGCACCTTCTACAGACCGTATCGTCCAAATTTCATGTTTCTATCTTGAGCGGTATACATCATCTATACATTGGTCGGTCGGTCGGTCGGTCGGTCGGTCAGTCAGTCGGGGCACTCTTCGATATGTTTAGATAACGTAAATTCCATTTGAAAAAAAAAAAGCCCTTCCACCCCTGGAAAGAAACGCTCGCTACACCAATGTCTTTCGACTAGACTCACAATGTCCGAAGTTTCGCAGCACACCGTACAGCTCTTACACCGCTCGCACTGCCAACTGCTGCCAGACTTCTGGAGTAATTCGTCTGCCGGATAGATGCACGTCGGATGAGCTGTGGATGAAAAATTCACTCGAGAATAAAGAACAATCGCGAACGGTCGGGCAAAGTAGCGCGTCCTCTTACCTCTGACCGTACAGTCGCGACAAGCCACCAGGCTCTCGGATTTTTCTTTGGCGCAGAGGCTGCATTGCCTGTTGGGTCCTTCCTTCGCCATCGTCTTGTTGGAATCCTGAGATTCCTGCGAGCCGTGAATATTTTTGTTCTGCGACGCCGGCCTGCCGCGTTTTCTCTTCACTACGTTATTGTCGGACGGATCGAACACCTTTTTGGCTCTCTGCAGGAAAAAACGTGTAAAGCCGACGGGAGACGAATCCTTGGCTCGTTCGGATCCTTACGATCCGTCAGAGAGGCTTACCTTTCTGCGCGCGCTACGAAAAGCACCGACGGTGGTATTGGAGGGAGTGGGCGAAGGGTTGGTGGAGCTTCTGCCGGCATCGTCGTCCTCCCTGTCGTCGCTGTGATGACCGTTGTCGAGATCCCTGTGTTTGTCGGTGTCGTCTTTGCCGTCGCGTACAAAGTCCTCGAACTTGATCTCAATGTCCATGGGATCTTCGGATCTGACGAGGAGTCTCTGCTTTCTCTCGGACTTTGAGGATTTTTTCAGGTTAGAGTGAGCGTTGTCTTTAGGCTTGGTATCGTTTCTTCTGGCATCGCAGTTTGAATTCAACGAGTCTTCCTCTCGCGATTCGAGGTCGTCCTTCGTGACCGATTCCTCCGGTGAATCGGGCTCTTTGCCGATAATCGTAATCTCGTAACATTCCTCCTTGGTCGGATTCTTGTGATCGACGTTGTTGTCGTCGTTGATAGGTGTCGGGCTGTCCTGCGGAAATCTCGGCGTATTTGATCGCGAATCCGTCACCATAACTTCGTCCTCGTTTTCCTCGAAGTCGTACAACAGCCGAGGGGGGCTCTTTCTCGCTGGCTCACTCGTCGTCGCGGTGCGCTCTCCCACGACGCAAGGAGTCGTTGGTACGGGCGTTGGTGGTGTTGCCGTGACAGCGTACGATAATTTTTCCAAACTACCATTCTCGGCTATCGAACAACGAATGCCAACATCGGTTGCCCCCTCCTCTTGCACCACCGCGATGTTACAATTGTTGTTATTGGTGACGCGGCGATGATGATTGTTGTTATTATTATTGGTACGGTGCGCCGATGCGGTTAGAGGGTTGTCGTCGCTGTTGCTCATCGATATTACGGGAGTCGTAGTATCGGCGACGCTCGTCGGAGCGTTAGTCTCGACGGGACTGACGACAACATCCGCCGTCGCTACGAGCGAGTAATTACCGTTCGACAGTCTCGCTATGTTGCCACTCGCGACTTCTTTGGCTAGGAAATCTTCGACCATTCGTCGGGAGGTAGGATTCGACACGCCGTCCAACAATTGCTCGATCAGTCTGTAAGCCGGCACACCCTGATCGAGATAATCGGGCTCCTCGACCACTAGCTCAGCGACGGCACCGGCTATCATCGAGGAATTCAATTTTTCCTTCACGAAACCCTCCGGACGATTTTTGTACAATTGAAGACGCGACCACTTTGAGGCATTGCGATAACTCGTGTTGCCTTTGTAATCGACCTGTATCACCTTCTCGGCCTCTATAAGACGATGCAAATCGGCGATTGTGTCGCGCGCGTCGACGGAAAATTTTCTCAATAGATAGTTGCATATGCGATCGGCGTCGGGACGGGCTTTCCGGCGTCTCAGCTGATCGATCGCTTCGAGGATCTGCTCCTCGTGGACTATTTGCGCGTCTACGCGATGTTGCTGCATTATCGAGAGGCCCGATCGATCCGCCAATCTCTATACTCTTCGCATCATTCTCTCTACCTCTCTCCCCTTTTTTCGCTCCGTTTTACTTTTATTCAAGGAGCCGAGCAGAGCCCGGGCGAACGCCGCGTCAACGGCCACACGCCGCCTGTCCCCGTTCAACGGGATTCCCGCCAGGTGGCGTTACTCCAAATTCGTATAGAATCGTCCGCCAAAGCTTCCTCGTATTTGCGCTCCGGTTGCTTCGCTCCTTCTCATATCCGCGTATAATGCGGATGAAAAATTTTCGGCATCCTAACTTCACTCGCTCCAACGTCCGGCCACTGAGCGTTCCCCGATCAGCCGATATTCCACCGACATTCTCCTCCTACGCGAAAAACCCCCTCGTAATTCTTTGCTACGCATCGAGATCTTCCTACCGTGCGGATAACTCATTCGTCATTTCGCGGGAGTTTACGAGCGGCTGATAATTGTTTTTCTTTTTTTTTTTTTCTTCTTTCAAGTGAAACGGAGACGATTCGGCGAGCGTTGCAAGACCGGCTTCTCATTGGCACGTACGTTTCGCGTTGCGGGCTACTCCGGCGCTGAATTTTCTATATAGCAATCGATACGGCAATCATTGGTAATAGAATTAGTCGGAGCAAGTGACGAATTTGAAATGACAAATTATTTGACGATAAGATCGCTATCACTATCCGGGCGACGAAGCTTCGGATTCGAAATTGTCGATTGTTTTTCTTTTTCATCAGCCGTCAAAAACGCGGCGGGAAACGCGCCGTTGTGCGTTGTTGATTTATGCGGGGGCGTGTACGAACCGCGATAGCCGAGAAATTCGTCACGATTCGTTGTTCATCCAAACAAACGCAAATAAACTCAAATCACTCTATGCAAGCTAAGAAGAAGAATATAGAAAGAAACAATTTTCATAACGCTGGTAGAATTTGTAATTTTTTTGCGTAAATTGATAAACGAGGGAAGAGCGAGCGAAACGTTTCACTCGATGCGCGACCAACGGGAGGCGCGATAACACTGAGCCGCGGCGGCCCCGCAGGCTCTGTCGTAGCCCGTAGCGCGTTTTGTGCGTGATCGAACTTGCTGTGACTGATGGTGCTGCTGCGCCACCCGGAGCGTTCGTCGCTTGACACGCGCTTCGTCTAGTCTCTCTCTCTCTCTCTCTCTCTCGCGCGCGCGTCGTGTCCACGCACCTCTGTGCGTCAAGCCCAAGTTACGTGTCCCTGTCGCGATCCTCGCGGCGACGATCAACCGCCTTCGTCACCGAGTCTTACTTTTGGATGCACCGCGCGCGCTCCTCCGCCGATACAATTGTTGGCCTTTTTAGCGAAACGCGAGATACACGCTTGTTCCGATTCGTTCCGTCGTGAGGGCGCCAACGCTACGCCCCCGCCCCCCTAATCCACCCCACCGCCCCAAAGCTCTCGCAGCCTCAGTCGTTTTCAGATTTCGGATGACCAACTGTACCTTGGGGGGCGGTTTCGTTAAGCGGGCTGAGAAATTAACGTCCGCATTGTACGATGCGTAAGGGTGGGTGCGCTTGCTTGGTGGAAAATTAAAGAATAACGTGTCCTCCTGAGGCCCCGCTATTTTTAGAACAAAATCATGCACTTGTACAGAGACAGTTTTTCAAATCAGCCCGTTCGACCATCACCCAGTGTTCTAGTATCGGAACTTTATTTTCAAAGTGACTTAAAAGTTTTGAATTACGTGGAACGTCAGTTTGACACTTTTCCAATCTATGTTGACCAAGGTGCGGCCACATTTTCTCCGGAACGGATTACATTTCGGAGATGAACCCAAACCCAAACAATAACGGTATCGAAAAGTTGTCGGAAAACCCAAATAAGCCGAAACAATCCCGATATCGAAAAACCTAAAGAATACGATAATTAAAAGAATTTTTCCACTCTTTGCCACCGCCGATTAGCGGATTCTTATCCAAGGACTATTCCACATTGAGGTAAGAATCCGATACGTTCGAGCCGGTATGCCGGGCAGCTTTCTCAAGAACGAGCATACCGGACGCGGGGACAGACGCAACACGTAACGCGGCCCGCGCGTGACCTGTAGCAATTCGCGCTCCAAGCAACGGAGGTACGTGTTTTCCTCTCGGTAGCCGCAATTCCATCACACGCGTAAAGTTACGTGCAGCCGAAAAGACGAATAAAACGAGCCCGCGCGATCTATCCGACCTGCAAGGTCAAATTCGAAGAACAAAAGACGGAAAACTGTAAAAAGAAAACATTCCGCGTATGCGTCTCGGCGCTTTCCCTAGCCGAAAAGTACGCACGGCTCGGAGTGGACGTGTGTGTAGGTGCATCATGCGGTACGTAAAATTCGTATTCGACACGCGGTTAGCCGGTAACGCGACGCGCATGTCGCCATCTATAACGCGCTTCTTTTTTCTCCGCCTTCGCGAGATGCGCTTTTTTTCACCGTGCAATCGTTCTCTCTCTTTCTTTTGCCTCGTTCTTTCGGCATTCACGCTTTTTCCATCGATACAGAGTTACGGGGGTGGGCAGAGAGCGAGTAGGGGGGGGGGGGGGGGGGGGAATGTGCGTGTGGAAAATGTATTCTCGTTTAGCCGGGCGACGAGGGCTGAGACGCGCGTATGAGAAATTGTACCTATAGAGAACGAAAGCTCGTGGGAGAGAGAGAGAGAGAGAGAGAGAGAGAGAGAGAGAGAGAGATACGCCAAGTGTCCCGGTCCGTCTGATCAGCGCGCGCTACGAGCCGGTTGGCATTCGATGTATGCGTGCCTCGCCCGCGCGCCCTCCCGTATGTGTGCGTTGTGTCGGTCGTGCCGCGAAGAAAACGCTATAAGTGAGGAAAAAAGACCGCATAGCGATTTTCTCAAATGCCTTTGCCAATTTTATTTTATTTTTTTTCTTTCTCGTTTTTCTCTACTCGCAAGCGCAACAAATGTTCCTACAGCTTCTCCCGCCTTGAGCGAAACGAATTTTTTCACGCCGGATACTCCAACTCGCGCTATTTCCGAGGCGAGAGCGCACCCGAAGAGGAAAGATGGGGAAAAAAACAACGCGCTTTCGTTCTTCTTGCGAAATGTCGATAAGCGAGTAGAGCTCCGTGCACGAGCCGCGCATAGAGCGTATCCATATATATATATATATATATAGTGTGTGTGTGTGTGTTCTGTGCAGTAGCAACGCGATTCTGGTACGGTCGCAACGTTGACGCGCTTCTATCGCTCTCTCTCTGTGCCGCGCGCGCGACGTGCGACTCCACACGGACACACACGCATACACGCGCGTATATTCTGGCTCATCTCGCGGGCGCGATCCACCTCTCGTCGCCTAAATCTCAACGCGATTTTTTATATTGTCATTGGAAAAAAAAAATTTGCTTTTTGCCTAGCGCGTGTCGGGCATGGTTTTGATGTTTTGCGCTCGTTTGCGAAATATCTTCACTCAATGTGACGAAAGGGCGAACGAAGAAAAAAAAAAGATATAGATCTCGTCGCACAGTGTGCGAATTGTGCAGTAATGATCGAAGACGCTCAAAGCCCGGTGCGCACTTACCGTCATCCAGTGTAAAACATTCCCCTGCGTGACAAATAGTTTTGTTTGTTAGTTTGTTTAAAAAATCGTTTTCTTTTTGTTCCGATCGAAGAAACGTCGTTTTTTCGCCTCCTGATCGTTAATCGCGATTACATGGAGATCGTATGCTTTCCATTCGTACAGATATATTGTATGTTTATCTAAAAGTATCAGTTACTGTAATATCGGAGTATATTCGTAGGAGAAGCTCCCGGCGGGTGCGGCTGGGAACGGGCACGCCAGCTACGCGACTGACTTTTGGCTATAACGAAACGCGCGTTTTCGAGATCCTCACCACTATTCGCGCTCCACACCCGCGATGCGGCGTAGGATTAAGTTGCGCGACGAATTCGTGTGGTGCGGCGTTGCGCGTGTGTAGAGGCGCTTGCGCGCGCGAGAACGACGGTGTCACGGACACGCGACCAGAGGCACCTAGTTAGCCGAACCGCCGAGTTATCGAGACTATGGCAGGCCGGTTCAAACGGCGCCACTGTCGACACCTACACGCGCGGCGATAAAACTAGCGTGTGCGCCGTACGAAGCGCGTCGTCTCCGCGACGCGCGCGCACTTAACCGCGGACGCGTCGCACAGCTGATTTTGAATCTGGGAGCGCTCGAAACGTATGCATTTTTCGCGCTACGTTTTCTCACAGACAATTATACTTGGTATCGGAAAGGATTTTGTAAAAAAAAAGATTTTATTGCAAAACGTACAAATGAGCCCTGTAATACTGGGTAGTTGAGTTTGAAAAAAAATAATTAAGAGAGCAGGGCCGTGCTGTCGATCGATAATATTAAAAAGTCGCGCCGTTCGAGTACGAAAATCTCTCAATGATTGACGATCAACTTAGAATATCCAATATTTCGACGAATTGTATAATAATAATAATGATAATAAAATAAGATAAAAAAATATTTTCTCGCAGGGCTGCAACCCGAAAGGATTGTGGGGCGACGGAGCGATCGAGAGTTACGTCGATCATCCGTGGTTCTCTTTTTCCGCTAAGCCTGCTGCTTTGCGTCGCCCGAGCTTGGATATCTGCGGACGAAAAATTAAAATCAATTGTTGAAAATATCTAGTGTTATTTGTGATATTATTCTTCCCTAAATCACGACGGTCAAAAGTGCTCGGGGATTTTCCGTTCTTTTCGTTCATTAGGAAAAAAATGCGATTGAGAGTTTGTTTGGTCGAGTTTGTTGTTTTCACGGCGAATGACGTACCAGATTTAACGGTTTCACTGCGGAAGCGAATTTGTTGCTGTTGTTGAGCGGACTGACCGCGCTGTCGCTGCCGCGTCTTTCCGCGGGTGTTTTCGGCGTAGCGGAGCTTTTCGGCAAAAACGATTGGAATGGCTCGGACCGTCTCTGGCTACGATTGAATTTGGGTGAAGCGTTTTTGTTCACCAGTACGGGCGACATTTTCGGAAGTTGCGAGGACTGTCGAGGTTTCGAGGGCGTGCCTATTTTGCTCGTTTTCGCACTGAAAAAAAAAAAAAAAAAAAATAAAAAGAAAATAACGAATCGACAAATTTCCCCTGTCATTTCGTATCTGATTTTTGTTTGGGTTTGCTTCGTATAGGCGGTTCGTTAGCAGTACCCGGTAGAATTATTGTGCGCTGTGTTTCGTTCGTCAACTTGGCTCCTTTTGGACGTGACCGGCGATATGTTGCACGAAAAAGCGTTCTTTCCGGGGCTCTGCGGTATCTGGGATGCCGAGCGGCGCAAATTTTTCGTCCCGAGGTCGTCCGGCGTCGACGAAGCCACGGGCTTTGTTTTCGGAGACTTTTTTCGTGGTATCGTGAGATGAACGACCGGAAAGGGCGTACTGGTTGAGACCGCGAACTGTGACGGAGTTTCGCGACCTGGCTTTGGCGGGGTTACCGATCCGTTCAATGGCGAGTCTCTCTTCACCAACGAACCTGGATACCAATGTAGTTCATTCAATATTGATGGGTTGTCTACTATATGTCAGTCAGTCAGTCACGGACTCTTTTGTATCTCTGCATATCTTATATAAAGTGCTCTACGTATGTAAAAATTCCAAAGATTCCGTAGCGTCAATAAAAACAGGACACCACCACCACTGTAATTCACCCTGCTGATGGGCCGACAAAATACAGCCCTCCGCGAAAGGACTACCTTAATGCAAAGAGAAAGTGCAATCACCTTGACGTTGCATATTTCCCAATGGAAGTATCGCCTTCATGGGTCCTTTTTTACTCGCCGTGACGGGCTCCGTTTTCTTTTTCAATCTGTTCTTCACAGTCCCAACCACTGTAGACGATGGCTTCTCCTGCCTGGCCAATTCCGAGATGGCCGCTGCTTTCAACGATATATCTGCGAATTGAAGAAGACAAAAGTTTAATCCAATAAAGTTTAAACGAGTAAAATTAAAGTTTTGCCAAAGAATTGTGGAAAAACTTATCAAAAGTGGATTTTCATTAAAATGGATTCGAACAAATTCAGATGTAAGATGACGAAAAGTTTTCCTTCGAAATCCGATAGTTGCTAACCTTTAGTAAGTTTTCGAGCGCTGATCGATTGAGCGTCGTAAGTGGGATCGCTGGGGAAGCGTTTTCTCCCATCCTTGAGATGAGCTTTGCTCTTGTCGGCGGACAGAAGAGTATTCGAAAGCCGCGAAATACTGGGTGTCGTGCTGGTTGGTGTTTGGATGACCGAAGTGCTTCTTCTCACCCCTCGTTCGTTACTTGAATTCGTCTGTCGATACGAATTTATTGATCGCAATTGAGCCAATTTTAGAAATTTGAACAGGGGGAGGGGGGGATCTCCCGAAACATTTAACTGAGGATAATCGCGTTGGTAGAGATTTCAAAACTTCTACTTTGAAATTTCGGTTCAGATTAAATTGTTGATTGACGTTTCCGATGCCAAGGGACTTTTCCTTTGTTTCTGATAATATTATTTTTCTCAAAAGCCTATCGTAGGTGACTATTCCGAGGCTTCTCCCTCGGGATTATAAATAAATTACCTTAGCGTTGAAATTCAAGCTTCGTCGATCCGACGTTTTCGTGAAGACCGAGAGAGCAGTGGATTTGCGCGGGGGTGTAGCTATTCGATTTTTCACAGGTGTTCCTACTCGTTCAGTTTTTTTCACGACCGTTTCCACGGGGTGATTCTGAACGCAATTATTTGAGAAGGCAAGATTGAGCGCGATGCCCAAATTCTTCAACAAGCTTCCCATTGTCGGGTCTTTTTTTTCACCGCTCAAAAGTTTTCCAAGTCCGACGAGTATTTCCGCAGCGACTTTTTGATCATCCGTTATATGATTCTGTTGCTTCGGCGCTTCCATCGAGCAATTAATTTTTTCGGACGAGTCTTCCGAAGCGTTTTTCGAGCCGTTTTCAACCGATGAAACGTCGTATTTATCACAGACTAGTACAGGCGACTTTTTATGTTTTTCGACGTTGATATTATCACCGGACTGACACGATTTTTCGATACTCTCGGACCTCTCTGCGTCGTTTTCCTCCGAGCTCTTCTCGGTATTTTCACTTCCACCGATATTCTCTGATCTCTCGGGACTTGTCGAATCATTTCTCTCCCCTAGATAAGTCGTCAACAAATCGACGTTACTTCCGCACTTGACGTCCAGAGCTTTTTCCAAATTCTTCAAGAGCACCGCCGCCTCGGCGTTCTCCTCGGACTTTACGAGTTTCTCCAAATCCATCAAGAGCGAAGAAGCAATCAACTTGTTATCAGGATCACGGAATTTCGTATCAAAGTCTTTGCTCGCACTCTTGTCGGAGTTTGCGTCCGAGATGGACGTTGATTTTTGGCTTTCCTCTGGAACGTTCGATTCCTCGCTTTTTTTTTCCGGAGACTTCTGTAGCACGATCAAGTCCATCGCTTCGTCGTCCGACGGCGGAAGGGCATCAAAGTTCCAGCGTGGTCTACTGTTTATCAGGTCGTCGCTGCTTATCGCTGAAAAGTTCAACAAATATATCACGTTGGTCCATCGTTGGATAACGTCTGAAAAAAAAACAAAAGACTCATCCAAGTATACAACGAGGAGAGTAACTCACAGGAGGAACCAGTTTTGCTCGCCAATTCTTCAAACGTTTTGGCCAGATTTTTCGCCTCGGAAAATATTGACTTATCTATCGTATCGCTGTCCTGCAACGGATGAAATGTGTCGATGAGCGAAAGAAAAAAAAAACGTCCGTGTGTACGTGAATAATAATAACGTTAAAGTTTTCATCATTGGAACGCAACGATTCTTTTATTCACCTCGCGTGCCTTCATTTTTATGCTTATCCGTTCCGTTTGTACGCCCACCGCAAACTTTCGTGATTTTCACAGCCAAAAAACATTCGATTTATTAAAGAGAATTGACTTTCGTTGTGTTCCAACGATACAAACTTCAACATCATGGAAAAATAGAGGGAAAATTATAGAAAAAATAAACTCACGACAAAAACAGAATCGGAGGATGTACTCGATATCGATTTTCTTGGAAAGCTGTCGGGACTCTCTTTCAACCGTGGCACAAAAACATCAGCGTCCACCAGCTTATCCTCCACCCTAGGAGCAGACGTATCGTCCGTAATTTCCGCAAGTCCGACAACGCTGTTCGTTCGCGACTCGTTAGTCGTGGATTCGGACGACTTGCTCAGAACCTCCGTATACTTGAGTATCAGGTTGCTCGAGTCGTTATCTCCGCGAGCCTCTTTTCTCGGACTTATCCCCGTGAACGAGCCCTTAGATCCGAGTCTGCCGGCGCAAGAGCCTTCGTCCTCGTCGAATCGGCCGTACCGTTGCGCCGTACCCCTGGAATTTTCGATGAATGCACAATTGACGGTGCGATTGGAGAAAGCCGACGAAGAGTCGGACGAGCCGAGCAAAGACGAGACGGGCGTTACTCTCGCGATGGACGATACGTTGGACAGAGACGACAGATTGCATCGGGACAAACTTCGCGAGAACGCTTTGTTCATGACGTCGTCGAACAAGATAGAGGGCACACCGGAAAGGAAGCTCGAATCGTCCGAAGCCAATTTCAAGCCGTCAACTATGGAGCGCGACCTCTGCGGGCGAAACTTCCTTGACACTTTATCACCCTGGGACAGAGAACGTTGCAGGTTGTGGAATTTGGGTATCTCGTCCGAAGCGATGATGTATCCGGGCTCTCCGGAGGCGCATCTGAGTCTCTCGTTGATTTTCAGACCTACGACGGATCTAAGGAGACCGTCGTCGACGCCTGCGCTCTCGGTGAGACTATCGTTCATGGCGGATTGATTGAGAATGGAAGAATCCAGGCCTGCGGATTCGACGCGGATACACGGGTTCGTCGATCCGTCGAGCGGAATTTTCGCGTCGAAAGTTTTCTTCTCGGTTGGCACGGATAACGTTACCTTCGGACACCCAGAGGAATCCGTCTCGAGGTCAGTCGTGGAATCATCCAGGGTCTTGTTCATCTTGAGTATATCGGCGTATCTTCTCTTCTTGGGCATAAAGTCGTCTTTGAAATCGGCACAGCGGGCTTTGGAGGCGGCCGTGTTTGGCTCGCGTCGCTCGTAGGCCAGCGCCTTTTCGAGCGCCACTTCGAAAGGATCTTCCTGCTTGCGCATGTACTCGACCGTTTCGTGATGTGCACTGTCAAAGGGATTGTTGTTGAGGCTCGAGCGTTTCTCAAAGTGGCAGCTCGCAGGGGACAAGCCGTAAGAATCTTTGTCCCTCGGCAGAGGAGCCGGTATTAGCGGCGATGCCAACTTCCCACCCGCCGGAGTCTTTCCATCTGGACTCGTCAGATCTATCAGATCGCACATTTCGAATTTTTTCTCGCACCCTGAGCCACGGTGTTCACCAGCTCCGTCTTCCGTGTGGGACAAATAAAGAATTCCGTGTACAAAAGCCGCGGGGGGGGGAGGTTTTTTTTCTTTCTTTGAACGCAATCCCCGAACGGTCGCTATCGACGAGCGCCGACTCCTGCTCAGCCTTTTTTCCGTGTTGCATCCGGTGAGACCATTAGCTAACCTCAAGCGTACGAATATCTTTACTTTTGTCGGAGTCTGGTCTTGATAACGTTAAACGTTAATCTTATATTGTGCGATGCGAAGTGTGACAACTGAGCGCGAGCGACAACTTGCTGAAAGTTTTCTCAACATGGAGTATAGGAGCCCGGTGGGAAAAAGATTTTAAAGTTGCAACGAGCGCCGAGTGCAGCGCTGTTGTTACAAAGTAACAGCCGGGCTCGAATTTTCAACGACACACACTCTCTCGCTCTGCCACTGATAGCGCTACTTATCACCTGAGAAATTCGCACGCCGGCTCATTCTGGATGGATTTCAAATCATTTCAGGGCGGTTTCTGAAGCCCTGAATGCTTCGCTGTGAATCGCTTTATTATACGCCTCCGAGTCCGAATAATCGCCATCATCATCATCATTATAGTTATTGCCATCCTTTTGAACCCCTTGCACTAAATATATAATCTCATGGTCATCCAAAGATTGAAAGCCAGGATCAAACTGCTGGAAAAGACGCAATACGCTCGTACATACAATGTTTCTCGTATATTCATACAATGTATATACGATCTGATGTATGAAGTTACATATAGACAATAATGTATTTCGAAAACAACTCGAAGTGTTAGCTTTATTAGAGGAAAAAAAATGGGTATGCCTTAGGGCGATATCTTAACTGAGAAAAAAAGACCATCATTGAGTACGAATCGAATGTTCGGATGAGGGGCGGAAGCGTTCGGATAACCGAAAATTCGGATAATCGAGGTTCTAATGTACAATTTTTTCTTGTAACTTTTGTCATCCTATGAGTGCGAGTATCGTCCAACTTTTTGGATTTTTCAGCTACATCGAAAGTATAGAAGGAACCCAATTTCCTGAAAACCTTGGTTGTCATGCTGGTTACTAGATTTTCGGAAGCTTGAGGATACTTCAGCGACGGTAAATTTTCCAATGAAGACAATCTGTCCAGGTTTCGTCCGCGTGATCGACAATTAAAAAAATTTAAGATCCGATTCTTCCGACAACGAATTTGGCAGTTCAACTTGTTGCTGAAAAAAAAATAGTTTTCTCAGATGCGGCGGCGGGCCCCCAGTGTGCCCCTGGGAAAGTCTTGATATCGATAACGGTAATCATTTTCATGAAATTGTCCTGAAGATGATAGGTGAGACTTGCGTACGTATTGAGTGTCTCGTTTCTTACTTCCCTCAAACAATTGACGACTAGGACTACTTAGGAATTTTGGTATGTTGATTTTTCGGGGTTTTCAACTTGATATTTGTAATAAATTCTACATCGTATATAAAGTGTGAAAAAATAAATTATTTATTATCAATACTAATTTATCTGTTATGCAACGTTTCCAAGTTTTTGTAAAGAAATACAATATTTTGAGAAAATCAACGGGCGCGATATTATCGCGACACAAATACAAAATAAATTTTTTTTTTAACGTCGAATTCCACCGTGTACACCCTTAGACACAGTAACGTAGGCTTATATTAGTCACTAGCCAACTTCGACTCACCGTCACGTGAAAACGGATACATAAATACAGAAAGATCAGAAAGTTCGACATCACTTTTCGAATTTTCCATCAGGATAAAAAAATTACATATACTGGCCAAAAAAATCAAACACAATCAAACCTATCGAACGGCATTTGGAAGGGGAAAGTATCCGCTTTGATTTGCTGTTTTTTTTTATCCTTTACGGATATTTTTGCGCTGATTGACGCGGTTATGTTGAATGTGATTTTTTTTGGTAACTCTCTCACGTATCTCGAGAACTAAAGCGCTACAAAAAATATTAAGAAATAACAAAGTTTGATATTTTTATGTAAAAAATTTAAAAAAATTTTAAGAAATGTTTACGAGTTTTTTAAAAATCTTTTCTCGTCAAAGATCCGCGACGTGTACTAATTTTATCACTTTATGTCTCGAATTAACCCTTTGTGTCACACATTTTGGCTTTAGTGCCTCTCAGGTGGCACTCTCAGAGTGCCACCATGGCACAAAGGGTTAATCAAAAGGTTAGAAGTATTTTCAAATACTTTTGCAAAATTCCCATGATTTTTTTTCAAAATGTACATTATTTTGCAAAAGATTGAATAACTCAGCGCAAGAACTAATTTCTTTTCGATCGACGTAAATCTCAAGACTCAAATCTCTTTGAGTCTTTTCGGGATAAATCTGCTGCTGTTTCTAAAAAAGTTACACGGGCGTGTAACTTTTTTAGAAACAGCAGCGATATTGTGAGATCATGAGAATCGCAACAAAAACGACTCTGTTAATCGCCTTCTGAGTGCAAAAAAGTCGTAACGAATTTGAGAAAACGTAATTGAAAGCTGGTTCGTCATTGAAATGCCGAAAGGCCGGTTCCGCAAAATTTTTTCTCTGAAGTGATTAAAAGTCTTCTATGTGTGAACGTGTAAGATGGGGGTGTGTGTCTGTTTGAACATGCGTGTGATAGGAAAAAAAATCAAACGTCGCAAAAAACACCGTACGCATCCGGCGCCGCTGGAATGTTGTCACGGTTGATCACTGTCACTCCCTGAGTGCCAAAAATTTCTGCATAACCGAGTCTTCCAACCAACTGGCTTCTTCGATGTTCGGCAATATGTATTTTTGAAAATGATTATGCAGGGACTGCGGCGTTCGTCTAGTCAGATACTGCAAGAAAGTCAGAGGAGCTTTTTGCATTTTCACGAAAGTATGGCGAAGATAACTGAAAGGTGATTGCAATACAAAAGACTTACCCCATCCGTGATCATTTTCTTCCATACCACAAGTCCTTTTGCTCTACCGATACACTTGTGCGTTATCAGATACCGCAACATTTTTTTTCTCTCAGAAGATGTAAATGGTATTCGGCTGCAAGGCAAATTTAAGGCTCGTTAATTGATATCTCGTATTGTTCGATCGTCAAATCTGTCGGCATTTCGGTCGTTTGTTGACGGTTATCGGATATTAAATATTACATCAAAAACAACGTCCCGAATGCAAAATCTCTCTTCTCAACGAACTGCACTGTTGAATGATTTTTAGTAACAAAATGTTTCCATATTCGATAGCTTTTTCTTCGTATCATTTTTCACATTTCAATGAAAATGTGTTCAGCATGTTCCACAACGTCAAAAAGTAGCATTGAAAGAAAAAGTCTGTATGTGTGGGTACGCAGATTATTTTGTACATGCAATAACATGTGCGGTTTTTTTAAGTAATCGGCGGAATTTTTGCATATCAATGGTGTGTATCAGAGGAAGTATGTCCCAAATGAATTTATCGAAAATCTTTAGTTTTTTTAAAAGTTTTTCAGACCATTCGAATTGTGAGGAAAAAGTTTCTTAGCGCTTGTAATTTTCAGCTTGATAGACACCTGGCTAATTTTTTTCACGGAAATAGGTTGTCATACAAGGGTAACTGTATGACAACCGGCTGAAACCTGCAAGAGAAGCGGCGATGTCTTCGCACCGAGGAATAATAGCAAGAAAACTTTAACGCATTGAACGCTTCTTCTCGGCGAAGAATAACACTGCGTAACTGTTCGTACATGAGCAGTGGTTTTCAAAAATACTAAAATATGCGTTTAATTATTTGTCTTGAAAAATATTTATACCAAGTTTTAAGTTAATACACGCAAGGAATACAATTTTCCGTACAAACTTTCAACATATCTTCTAAATTTCATGTTTCTATCGTCAGCCGTTTAGGCTGTGCGTTGTCTATACGTTAGTAAGTCATTCATTCGGTCAGTCAATCACGGAACTATTGTGTGTGTGTATATATATATATATATATATATATATATATATAGAGAGAGAGAGAGAGAGAGAGAGAGAGAGAGAGAATTAATCAAGGATGGACGAGAAATACTTGACTTACGAATTGGTACCGGTATACTGTGCACTCGTTTGACTTTTCAGCTTGGCTCTCCATTCTTTGCCGCGGGACCTTTAAAAAAAACAGACTGGTATTACCGAGCAGGGTCAGCAGAGTATCATTGCAAATTACTTACAACTAATCATTCTCTAGCTTTCGAGACAATTCAGACGACTGGCCATCGGTAGTAAAGTTATTCATATTCCGTTCAATTTCGCGGCACTACTTGGTCAGGGGCTCTTCTATTTATTTTTTTTTCATTGATCTTATCGTTAGTTTTATGTTGATTTCAGTGGATGGTTGATGGATGCTTAATAAAGTGAATTTCACTAGCAAGGCGCGTAACACCGACCCAGTTGACACTCGTGCGAAAGATAGCCATTTCGCGAATTCAAAGTTTTTCCCTCAATGGATCTTTTTTTTTGGAATACGACAAAAACTATCCTCCTTCCAAGCCGCAGGTTTTACCAACCGGAAGTGCGATGCAGCGTCTCAAGGTGATGCGAATATTAAACGGGCACAAGAGACGGATGGCAATAGTGGCGCTGATGGCATAGAACAAGAGACAGAGAATGTGCTTACATTATCTTGAGGAGTTTCGATACCGTTCCTTGGCTGCAAGAGTGGGGATGAAAATACAATGAATATTCGGCAGGCTGCCAACTTCTTGCGAATAAAATTTCATGGATTACGCCTATGTATAATTCCGTAGCGAAAATCGAGTAAATTTTAAACGCAAAATATTTGCCAAAAAGCGATTTTAATCAACTAAATATGTTCCATTCTGTTCAATGACTTTCTGCCATCTCTTCACGAGCTTCATTATCCCTCTTTCATACAAGTCCTGTGATCTTTCGGCTAAGAAGGTATCCGAGTGGTTTTTGCGGACGTACAGGGAACTAAAGGTTTTATTAATCAAACTGTTCTATAGCGCCCGGAACAAGTGATAGTCTGAAGGTGCAAGGTCAGGACTATAGTGTGTATGCACCAAAACATCCCACTCAAGCCGCAATAATTACAATTAAGATACTTTTTTAAACAATTAAGATACTTGTTTAAAATTTCGGAACGAATTCTAACTTTCACTTAATATACGACACTTGATATTCGGTTGACGCATGTGCGAGCGGATAAACAACTGTGAACGATATCTGTCGGAATTTCGCTACGGCATTATGCATAGACCCAATAAAAATAAATTATTATTGAGCAACTTCCAACTCATAATATTACTGAAAAACATGTACAAGCCGAGAAATGATATTAGTAGTTATCATTTTTGCAATTAAGAATAAATATATTTTATTATAAAGTTGAAATGCTGTAATACTATGTACGTTAATACTTAATGCTTAACTGTGAATGGCTCAGTCGACAGAGCCAGTTGAGGTCGACACGTTTAACCTACAAGTTTCGTTAATTCCTGAAAACAAACCGAGCTCGAGCTCAAAATTCACATATTTATTTCGAGTACTTCTAATGAACGAAGTAGAGAAACCACTTCATTATTTATTACGATATTCCTAACACTATAATCATGGTTCGCTCAGTTTTTTAAATCTAAATCTCGGTATTATTTTTTACGCCACAGTCCTATACCTGGTGTTTACGTTATGTGTATTACCAAATGAATGAAGCTTCGAATTGTAAATTAAATGTTTCCGAAACTATGTTGCGAAACCGATTGATTTTTCGACAGTAATGCATCCTAAATTAATGTCTCGGTGACATTAATTAAAATAGTCTGCAAGCATTTGATTTTAGAGTCGAAACTCCTGAAGAACACGAGTCACACGTCCGGTCGGTAAAAATCCTGCAGACAAGTTTTCTCCTAAACGTATTGCTTTTCGGGCAAACGAAGAGATACTCATTTATCTTTTAACAGAGCGGAAAGTCTTTCTTTTTTGTTTGTTTGTTTATGTATGCTGTTCGAACTATGCGCGTCTTGGTCTTAACGCAATTCGGTGGTTAGATAAAAAAAAAAAAACGTGAAAATCATGCTCACTTCTTAGCTGTGTGATGTTGGACTTCCACCTCCACCTCCTCAGTATCGTCGTCTACCTCGATCGGGTTGTCTTGGAATGAGGAATGAGAAACATTCCTGACGAAACTTGTGCTTTCGTTTGATTCTAGTTCGTCTCCGATGTGGCCTTTTCTTGTGTTGCGAACGCCACTGGGCCCAGGGGAGTTTGCGTTTCTGTATCCACATCGCTGCGAAGGTCCTTCATCTCCGGAATTCTCGTCCGAAATAACTATCGGCTCGCTCAAAATCGGGGGCGTGGTGTCTTCGATCCTCCCCTGCAAAGGAATCTTCGCCTCATAGGACGAAATCGAAGAATCGTCAGAATCGTCGTGGTCTTGCAGAATTTCACGAAAATTCGGCAATCTTCGGTGGGCTTTCTTCCTTGCTCCTTGTATTTCTACAGTACTCGAGTTGCGTTCGTGGTCTTTATTGACTTCCTGGTTTTCAGACTCTTTTGGCCTGCACTGTTCGGCCGGCTTTTTTGTGTTCGCGTAGCTGTGCTCTATCGCTTTTTCGATTGTGTCCACGGGCTCTTGTCTGTTGTCCGACGCACGGACGGTTTCCGGATGGTTATTGGGAGCCGGTACAAGGTCAAAGTTCGGCGTTGCCGTCTCCCGATGCGTCGATTCCTCGTTATCCGACTTCATCCCGATCCAACTGTCATTTTGGATCGTCGTAGATGGTACGACGTATGGATCGTGCGCGAGCATATGACCCTCCGGTACTGTACTTGGTACCGCCACGTGTCCAGGCATGTCGATGCTTGTACGATCATCGTTGGGTTTTTCATTAACATTTGTCGCGCTCTCCATATTCAACGGATGATACGGATTTTCGTACCAATTCCTCGATACGCCACGACGGTTCTCGTGCTCGCCGTTCAGGCGTGAATCAACGTCTTGCATTGCACTGTCTGTAAAAGCGAAGACACGTGAATCTTGACGCAAAAGGAGGGAGCAATCTGAGGCGACACGAGCGCATACCAAGACCATACACGAGACTACACACATTTTCTTGCACCAGGTAATTTTCATACGTATTCGATAGACTTTCTTTCATTTTGTAGTTTATTATAAGAACTGCAATGTCTGTAAAACTTGAAGGTTATCAATCGTTTCTGTATCGAAATATTTGATATCAAACTTCGCGTCTTCTGCACATATCGCCTGCACTCTCAGCATTACAACTTAGTGCGACGATATATTTTCGCATGAAAATATCGAACTGATTGGCCGGAGAGCGAACCGCCAGTTACGAGTAAAAACGGGCGAAAAACCGGTACGAGCGAGTATTACTTAACCCTTTTTAAGGCATAGGGAATATTTTTACGACCAGTTTATTTTTAAATTATTGGTCGTAAAAATATTCCCTATGCCTTAAAAAGGGTTAAAGGGTTACACCACCTTGGTGCTCGGAAAAATAAGTACAAACAAGATTGACACGACTATTAAATATATCATTTTCTTCACAAATACATTATAGCTTTCTGAACAAATTGACAAAAACGAAAAGAAAAAAAAAAGAAAAAATGGCATTGATGTAAGAGGGGGACGTCCATTAATTACGTGGACACTAGACCAGCACAATGGTTCACCTGCCTAAAGTTATGTCCGCTCTTTAGGTAGTATTCTACTCAAGAAATTTTTCCCCATTATATTAAAGTATCGACTTTTAGGAATATGCCCTCTCAAAAGGGCATTTCAAAATTCCCAATATTTATAAAGTTATAGTGATTTGAATACGGCCGGACTGAGAGGCCGCACCGGCGTAAATCGGACAATCAGAAGATTTTAGGGAAGCCAAAACTGCTAGCAGGGAAGAACGAGCTTCAGAAAATCATCATTTCAATGATCAAAACTCAAAACTTTAAACGCGTTTTTCTCAACCTGGTTGACATAAAATCTTGAGTTCTATTCAACCAATTGACTTCAAATTTGGTAAATTTCAGCATATATTCCTCTATCGTGCCTACCTCGGGCATTGCAAAATTATTGTTATAAAGTAATCATTACAAACTGAAAAAAAGAATAGGGCGGAAAATGAAATTTTTGTTCAGTCATCATGAATATTTTTTTTCTTTTCGGTACCTGCCATAATGACATTCTTATTGATCAAGAAAATTAGTTTTATTTCTGTTTCAGATGAATGGGAGCTTTGGGATCGTGCTAACCGCCACAACCCTTATTTTCAAGGCCATATTTAAAGGGCCATAACTTTTTCAAATTTTATTTAGTTTGCACAAAATATGCTTTCGCACGTTTGCACGAAATACTTCCGTGCCGCAAGCATATGCCCACCTTCTATCCTTTGGAAGGTTTCCTTTGGACTGAACTTCACCTCGTACGCGACACTCCTATACCTACTGTCCTCCTGCCAATCCTCGCAGTGGAATTCCACCCGAAACCTGTGTATCGTCGAGAGATTACTACGAGACCGACGATTGTGCAGTTTGCACATACCGAGCGCAATTTTTGATCAAACGAATACTTACCGAGCATCTTTGCACTTGCCCCACAAAAAGTGCTGCATGTAAAATTCGTCTCGTCCGATTTTTTTGTCCAATCTGTTGACCAACGACAATTTAATGTTTTTCGATTCGACGTTTCGTTATCGTACAGAAAGGAGAGCAGGCGACACACATTTTTGATTACCTTAAGGCCAAGTGTCACACCGACCGAGCGGCCATGAGTGCGAGAGAGATAGCTGATTTGCAGATTCCCAATGATTTCTGAAATGGTTAATTTTTGGGAAAAAATAAAAGAAACACGTTCCGCTCTGTTGAATGTGATCCGTCTAGGAGAAAACTTGGCAGTAGGATTTTTACCAACTGGACGTGTGACACATGGCCTTAACTGTCAGATACGTTTAAAAAAACACATTTTCTAGCAAATATTACACTTTGCAAATTTTTTAATAAATATTATTCATAAAAAATTCTAAACATAAATATAAGGTTGTGCACGGGGATGAAGAAAGAGGAAAACGGTGTAAAGATGGCAGGGAAAGTGAGTAAAAATGACCATGAGAATCAGTCCAATCGCGCCAACCTAGATCTGCAGAATGGAATCAGGGTGCAGAGGGGTGGAAATAGAGGCCTAGAAAAGAGCAGCAAAATATATGTAGTAGAAATAACAAAGATGGACAAAAAAAAGCTGACCGAAGATGCGCCTAAAAGAATTGGTAAGAGGAATTATCAACGGGAACCTGTCAAAGTGAGGCGAGAACCTTGCCAAAGGCCTGCAAGAAGCGAAAGGAGGAATATAGCGGGCAATAAGAAGCGAGTATACGGGAGAAATATAACGAAAAGTAGAAAAGGGAACTCAAGACGGAACAGGAAATCCGCAACGACTGGTGGAGGATTGTTAAATCAACGTACCGCAAAGAGTACAAGAACTGAAAAGGGAGGGCAGAAATGGAAAAATATTGAGAGGTAAAGGAGCTCGGAGGGGAAATGAAAGAATTATCGGCAAGGATAAGATGCGGCAATATAGGGGGGAGGGGGGGGGAAAGGGAAATAAGGGATATAGAGACAACAGCTCTACTGAATATGCAGGGGAGGGGAGGAGAGTTTGGCACACATTTGTGGCTGTGAGGTATTGAAATAGGAACGGAAGTAGTGGAAAAACTACAAGTGCTCAAATACAGGCGGGAGGGGGTAAAAACACTGCAAAAAAAGGAAATAGTTAGGAATAATACAGTCAAAGAACTATGCGCGAATGTAAGAGAATTTATGGTATTTATAAAACATGTAGCGCAAAAAGAATGAAATTTCTATGTTTAAAATGTTGAGGAAACAGAGGCTGGTGTACATAAAGTAGAAGAACAAATGTAACAGGCATT
This sequence comes from Ophion ventricosus, assembly GCA_963932345.1. Lineage (NCBI taxonomy): Eukaryota > Metazoa > Arthropoda > Insecta > Hymenoptera > Ichneumonidae > Ophion > Ophion ventricosus. The sequence goes on from OZ010722.1 coordinate 23,124,707, forward strand.
GTTACATTGTTGCCCCTCACATTCTGTTGGAACGTATACATTGTTGCCCCTCACATTCTGTTGGACAAAGTTGGAAAAGTGTCATATATTTCGCAAATACCTGTAATCCTCTGGATTCACGATCTTTTTTTGTCTTATGCAATCTTTGATGAATTCTACGTTGTATATTTGTGTTCGTACCAGCGGGCCGTTCCTAACGTAAGCATCTATCGATGTGAATTTGACCGTGACCTTGTCATCTTCCGTTACACCGCCACCTTCGCTCTGAAAAGTAAATAACCATCAGCCATTCCAGATTCCTCAATCAGGACTGATTCACAGGACAAAGTCGAAAACATACCTCGATCAGTTCTGTTAACGAAGCACGTTCGGCGTTTCCGATATTGATCAAATGAAACAGAATGGGCTCGCCGTCCTTCTGGAATAGTGACATTGCTGCAACTCTACTCGGGACACGGAAAATTCGACTATTAGTACAATAATAACGATCCTCGTACGCCTCAACTTTTGCAACTGAATTTCGTTTATTATCTATAAAAAAAAAATATAGGCGGAATATTCGGCCGGAATTTCATGAACTTTCGGCATTTTGTAATTATTAATTCTTGACATTATTCGGGTAGGAAAGACACCGGTCATCTTGAATAAGATTACTTATACACACCGAGGCCGATGTTCACCGATCGAAAACAAACGAAGCTAAACTGAACGCGACACGTTGGGTCCCGTGTATCTAATAAGACTGGTTGCGCCCTGCACGCGATTTGCGACGAGCGATGAGGGATATCCAATCGGGATATCGCACCCCTCTCCTAGGGGTTTTCTGGTCTACCAGAGCTCCCATTGGATATCGCTCGTCGCAAATCGTGCGCAGTGTGCAACCAACCAGCCTAGGCTAAAACCAAAGAAAATATATTACATGGAAGCCTTACGGGCGGGCGCGTTGGTCGCGCACGACAGACACGAAATATTAATCGCCGCAAACGCTCCAAATGTCGAAATTCGAAATGTCTCCCTTGCTGTCGTCGCGCCGGTGCAGAAGAATATTCTTAGGTGGTCAGAGGTGGAGGTAAGAAATCCGGACAAAACGCATAGCGTTTTAATACACATAGGGAGTAGTGCGGCGTGTCGTCCCTCTGCAAAATCCCAATGACTGCTGGACATCCTCAAAAAAGAAGATACGAAAATGGCGGCGATTGGCCGGCTCGGCGGGGGATATTTTCCGCAACTTTTCGATTCCTCTTTAGCCCTTTTTTTCTTCACCTTCCTTCCGTTGGTAACACGCACAAATCCGCCAGGAATTTCGAATTTACCGTCTATAACGCGCAACATTCGTATTTAGTAATAGGAACCGTCGGGTCTTGCGTCTGCGAGCCAATGACTCGTCGACTGAATCTCGGATGCAATTGCGCCGCGCGTACGAGCCAAAAGAAGCCGAGTAGAGTAGAAAAAGACTCTCGCAATATCTAATCTCACAGCCTAGAATAAGAATTTCTTATGAATCAGGACTCGAAAAATTCCAAGTGAAAGTTAGCCATTGTTCAAGAAATTCGTATGGCATTGATACGAGAAATCTTTCAAAGGATTGGAGCTTTAGAACGGACAGGTGAGGCGCGTACATGTAATATCGCGGGCTATTTCGATCCGGGCGATCTCAGCGGCTCGAGTAGACCCTTTCTCCCCCCCTCCCGCTCCGCGCTTTTCTCTCCTTTCTCTCGTCCGTCTGCCGACGCGTCACGTGACTTGCTCTGTTTACCAAAATGGTGTTCGTCACCGTTTTACAAACACTGTGCGATCCAATTAACGGCTCGATGACTTTAGCCTGACGATCTTTGCGCGATCGAAAGTTCTCCGCTCTCAAAAGAACAAAAGGGAAAAATTCATTCGCGGTAAGGATTCGATTATTCCTATTCGCCTTTTTTGTTTTTGTTTTTTTTTTGTTTTCATCCTCTGGCTTCGATGTAACGTCTCGACGCGTCACGGGCCGTTGCACCGACAATTTTTCTCCCTTTCGTTCTACCCCGACCCCCCCCCCCCCTCTCCCGCCCTCGCCACCTCCTACCTCCATCGATGTCAACGAGTCTATTCTCTCTTCTGTGTTACAACAGGTGCATGGTCGTTTTTTTTACACCTTCCTTTGGACCCCCTACCGAATGATTTGTTTATTCTTAAAGACAATGTTGGCCGCGCGTTATCGCCCGTTTTAATCGCCAGGTTGCTTGGAAATGCCGATAAAACCAACAATTATGAAAACACTGGACGAAACGATTTGTTTTGTTCTTACAGGTGGCGAGAAGAGTTCGATCCGATTGGGATTTTCGTTGTTGATATGCAAAGGTCCGAACGGCGCGGGTAAACGCGGTACCAATTTCTCGGAACAGTTCGGGAGACGGAACTACGAGAGAAAGAGCGCGAAATGTCACGCAACGTCTTTAGCGGAACGCGTCGCAGATGATCTTGGAAGCGACGAGGCGCAAATGGAAAGGGATCTAGAAAGGAGGTTCTAGACAACCGACGGCTTGCTAGTACAGCGGATGTACGTCAAAGCCTGACGTTTCGGGGAACATGGCCACTAACCAAGTCGACTATCAGTGGTAAAGTTTTGGCGCGTCGTCTCGGCCGGGATCACGACTCTGAGAACTTTGTTCCGCGAGCGTTTTCTAAATCGAGGTCGTAACGTCCTAGTCGGTCGTACGTCCATTTTCCTACAATTTTTTTTTCTTTCCTTTTGATTTTTTTCAGGGCTTACTCGATAATGGATTCGTCCCGGGTCTCGACTTTCCTCATATCGATATTGCTGATCGTCTATGGGAGTTTTAGATCCCTGAACATGGAACAAGAGGCGAGGGAGAGGGAGAAGGAGAAAGAACGAGCTAACCTTTTGTCGGGACTGGCGAGCGGTACGGGCATTGCGGAGAGCGCGAATAGCGGGAGCGTGCAAACGCTCGACACCATGCACGCTCTTTGTCTACCTCTGGGCGCTTCCGTATCTCTCCTCATCATGTTTTTCTTCTTCGATAGTATGCAGATGTTATTCGCAATATGTACCGCCAGTGAGTAATCAAAGTTTAATTTTTTTATAACCGCCGAGCTATCTTTGGCCACCGAACGTTCTGTATCGAGTGAAAATGATTTATGGCAATTAGCGACGCGAAGCGCGCTCGAGATACGTGACGGAAAATAGCGGTAAATATTTAGAAAAGAGGCCCTTTCGGAAAAGAAAAATTGAACCAATGTTGCGGCATATTTTCTCGTCTTTGCAGATATGACAAAAAAAAATCGTCGCGCATGAGAATTATCGTGAGAAAAGAGTGAAAATTTCGAAAATGTTGAGCCCTGATCGAGCCGAAACTATGCACGTTGCGCAAGGTTCTATTACCGTGCTCCCTATTCCATCATTGCCACGATCAATTATAGAAAGCGACAATATTAAATAGCGTATTCGTAATAACGCGATAAAAATACGACGAAATAGTGGTTGAATTTTTTATTCAGAGAGTGCCTCTTGCCTATATATTTGCCAAAATTTCACTCATCGACGATGCAGACAAAAGCAAAAAAAGAAATGTCACATTTTATTTTATGTCTTTCCCAACGAAGTAATAGCGACTGTCGCGCTGGCATTTCTGCTGCTACCAATGTGTCAGTACATAATACGACCGTGCTCAGACGGGAACAAGATATCGTTCGGCGTTTGCGGCAGGTTCACAGGCGCCGAATTATTATCGTTTTCGTTGAGCGTCAGTATAGTATGTATATGGGTGCTGACCGGCCACTGGTTGCTGATGGACGCAATGGGTATGGGATTGTGCGTAGCCTTCATAGCCTTCGTAAGATTGCCAAGTCTCAAAGTATCCACGCTCCTACTCACCGGACTACTCATATACGATGTTTTCTGGGTCTTCTTCTCGTCGTACATATTCAGCACAAACGTAATGGTCAAGGTGAGACGTTTTTCCCCCAATACGATCGGAATGGATCGTCGTAAATTTGATTATTTTCGAACGGATGTATGAAAATTTGGTTGGTTCGTGTTCAGGTGGCTACTAGGCCGGCCGACAATCCCGTTGGTCTCGTCGCTCGAAGATTGCATCTCGGTGGCGTGGCACGGGAAGCACCGAAGCTCTCGTTGCCTGGAAAACTCGTGTTCCCGTCGATGCATCAAGCTGGCCACTTCTCGATGCTCGGCCTCGGCGACGTCGTAATGCCCGGTCTTCTCTTGTGTTTCGTTTTGCGTTACGACGCTTACAAAAAGAGCCAATTGGTGATCGGTGGTTGCGAAGCCGGTGTACCGCCCCCGCGTCATCTCAGCCGCATAAGCTACTTTCATTGCTCTCTAATCGGTTACTTTCTCGGTCTACTCACTGCCACTGTAAGCTCCGAGGTCTTCAAAGCAGCCCAGCCCGCCTTACTCTACCTCGTACCATTTACGCTCCTACCCCTCCTCACGATGGCGTATCTCAAGGTGAAACTCAAACCTTCTCTCCATTCTTGCCATTTTCTCAAATATCGATATTTATTTATTTATTTATTCGTTGCAGGGCGATTTGCGGAGAATGTGGAGCGAACCCTTCATATCTCATCCACCCTCGAAACACATGGAAGTTTGACAAACGACGGGGTTTCGTTGAAGCTACCGTGACAACAACACTCGTGTACGAAGAAAGACCCGCAATCACATTTGCAATAATCATCTCGCAACCTCCGTTTCCTTATTTTCCGTCGATATCGTATTTATCGTAAGTAATTCATTATTATTATTATCATTTCTTTTCTCTCACTATTCTCGTGCTCTCTCCCTAATTTTCCGCTATCCTGAGTCTTCGCTGGCCTCTTTGCTATCGCTCTCTATCGTCGTCGATTTAAATTAACCGAGGAATTGTCCGACACCGTGATACGTCATTGGACAAATTGACTTTTCTAGTGTCAATGCTTAGCGTATCGTCCATTATTCGTTTACTTTTGCACAATCAGCTTCAGCCCCGAGCGGAACATCAGCGTTCATTAGAAATCCCACTGTCAATAGCGTTTTTTTTATTAATTAAATTTTTAATCTTCAAATACTTTCGAGTTACTCTCTTTTTTTTTTCGAATCTTTGAATTCGCTTTTTCATACCGACGACGCTGATACGTCCAATGATATATGCCAGTTTTCTGTACTCCTCGGGGCTGATTAATAATAAAAACCGGAACTGACGATACGTCAATGTGTCGAAATAGCGTCGCGTAATCTGTCTAATATATTATCGAAAACAATGTAGCTAATGGAAGCGTACGTAAGAAAACGAGTGACTCGTTCAAACTGCGTGGCAAACGAAAAAAAAAAAAAAGAAAGAAAACGAAAGAAAAACATAATAATGCGCGTGTAGGTTGTGAATTTATGTTTAAATGATTGCTTTGCCACGCGAAGCAAGCAACAATTGTGTACATAACTATATTTACTATAATAATTATCTTTGTTTATATCGCTGTTTTATTAATTTTATTATCATATACGCGCGGATATTGCAGGTGCGATTCGCATTTGGCAATTCGGAAAAATGTTCATTTACGAGATAAAAAAAAAGGAATGAATGCTCTTTGGAGAGAATTGTACTCGTGGAAACTGAAGAGCCAAGCCCTTACGTTTGAAACACCCGCCCCCCCCCCCCCCTCTCTCCCCCTCTCTTGCACGCACACGCACACGCTACGTCGAGACTATCCTCAATTAATTTCTTTCTTCGGTTTTACGCTCGGGGCAGCCAAAGATAAATGAACAAGCTGTATATATTTTTATTTCACCACAAGACTGAGGAAAGAATGCCAATTTATTTAAGAGGACCCTCTGATAAAGCAAACTTTAGAATTTGGAATATTCGTGAAAATGAGTCTCGAATAAAGTGAAAAAAAGAACGGAGAAACATTTATAGTCTTTATCGCCTTGAACGGAGAAACACAGTTTTTATCGTCTTTTTTTTAACACAACGAATGGAAAAATGTGAAGACTCCAACGACGTAATGAGAAACGGAGTTCGCTGATCAAGACTAATTAGGTATAATTTTAGAGGTCCTATTGTTCGATGCAACCACCTTTACGAATTACGAAATTCTTCCCATCCCCTCAATCTTCGAGGGCTGTCCGACCCGTCCGTGACTCAAAACTGCATCCGCACGCCCTTCGCCCTTTTCGTATCCTCTTTCTACATGAAACTTTTTCATCACTTTGGAATTGATTCATCATTTATTATATATTCTTTGGTGTACATTTCATAAAAATATAACGAGATGTCTAAATTCTTCCGTCATTGACACCTGGTCGTACAGGACAAAAGTTCAATACTCCGTATGTTTATTTATTCGTTCTATACAGAGGGCTCGATAGAAAAAAAATAGATCTAGCATCGTTAAATTTATTTTTTATTTTAATTTTTCCACGCCACACGCGTTTCGAAACGACGTTTAACTCCCGATATATGTGCGCGTGTGTGTGTTATATATACATTGATATGTATGCGTGCGTGTGTACGTGCGTGACCGTGCGTTTATTCCTTTCTCCTATTATCGATACAATGGAAACTTCGTGATTTCGCGTCTCGCCAGATACTCGTAATTTTCGATACCTGGATTCGTTTCTCACCTCCATCTCGTGTACATAGATTTTAAAGCGTGGAGTATATATGAATTATGTAATTACGAAAAAAAAAAAACAGTGGGGATTAAAATATCCGTTCGCTACCTGAGAGAGAGCGAGAGCAAAATTTGCTTTTTTTTTCGTTGGCTTTTCGGTTATAAATTAAAAATTGTGCGAGAATGACATACGTTAACAATTCGATACGATAGGTTCGGCGCAGAGCTCGAAACTCTTCGGGTTTTACTTTATTTATATTTTCCATGCGAAAAAAAAATCGTTACGTACAGTTGTGTACACGACGTTGACGAAAAAAAAAAAAAAAAAAAATCCCGCCTCTTTTCCTTGCGCGTCGTACAGACAAATGGAAAAAGAAACTTGGCGTTCGTTTGCTTCCTCGCCCCCTGTAGTCCTCCCGCCCCCTCTCTCCATCCCCGATCAATGTAGTTATTTTTTACAAGGAGAAACAACAAATATAATACTGTAGATCTTACCGATCGTCTTGAGACGTCCCGAGATCGCGATTCACGGTAGAGTCCTTAGTCCTTGACGGACCATTTCGAAATGCTGATGTACGATAATGTTGAATGGTATTCCATTCATTGACACGAAGAAATTAGAGACAAAAGAGTATCTTACATTGTAAACAGACAAAGAGTAAAACAGTAAAGAGACAAAAGAGTATCGTACATTGTAAACGACAATTTACGAGGTCGAAAAGTATAGTCCGTTGATTGGATTACATCGTGAGTCGAGTTAAATGAAAGCAAAAAAAAAAGAAAAAAATTAAATAAAAAGGAAAATATAACGTAAAGAGTCTATAAATTTAGAGGAAGGAGAGAAGTAAAAAAAGGGCAAAAACTTGCGACAGAACGAACATGATACAGGTTCAAACGAAAGGAACAAAAAGTTTTTGAGGTAAATCTTAAATAGAATGTAATTATTGCTAAAACAAAGGAAATTACATTATAAGAGTACTCCGCTTGTACTGCTGCAATTCTCAACTTGCATATGTACAGCCCCGTGTACATTTTTTATATATAAAAATAAAAGCGCGTCACGCGAGTTCGCCGCGTCAATCGTTCTAGAAAAAAACATAAACCATGAGGTTGTTGTTAATTGTGTGATATTTTGTTTCGTTGTTAAACCCTCGTTGGTACATGTACGCAATTTGCAGGTCATCGGCTCGAGCTATTTATTTTAGCGAGGCGGAGTAAGGTTCGGCAGGAAAGTCGAGGAAAATGTTTATCCGCTTAATCGCCGTCTTGTCGATGGTCGCCAAAGCACATGTTAATTATAAATGAATAATGTGTGTTGTTTTCGTTGCGTATGGGCATTTGTACAAACATAATAGGCGATTTTTTCCGAAATTATATGGTACGGTAATTTGTTTTTATTTGTCATTTCATCCGGCGAAACATCTGGCGATGTTTCGATATCTATCCTAAATGCGATCGTATTTTTTCGTCACTTTATTTTTGTTCAAATCAAAATTACTCAGCGTTCGAGCATATACATCGAACACGGTGAATTCACTGATAGCGAGCAATATTCCTTAGACCGTATTTTTTTCTTCAGATATTACAAGAATATAGAGATACCGTTTTGTTATCTAGATAATGCTCGCTTGTTTACTTAATATTTGAAGAATGGTATAGGAACTCAAGAGTCGCTTATCTGTACTCCTGTAGCATTATTTTTCGCATTGACTTTTCCAGCGACGTTTTATCGAAGAATATCTTCTGTAAATTCATCGAAATTGATAACAATGTCGATTGCACGCTTCCCTCAATGATAACAAAAAAAACAAGGACAAAAGAAAACTGAAAATCCGATTATCGAAATATTTCGAATCACGGCAAAGAGAGAATGAAAAATGTGTTCAGCGCTGACTTAAAAAAAAAAAACGTGCTTTTTTTTTTCTCGTGTCACACAGTGGTTTGTGTATTGTGCGCGTTGTCCAATTTTTTTTTAATACTCTCCAATTCGGCCATGTCGGTGACCAAGGTCTCGCACTTATAAACGACCAATGAATGATAAAAGTGTACGGCGAAGGCTACAAAAACAATTAGAACAGGTATGACGACAATTGTGCTAGCCGTAGCTGCCATGAACGAATAATCCCAAAATTTCACCCAACAGAGTATGGCGACTTCAACGAGGAAGAGAAAGAGACCAAGGACCGTAGAGAAGGCCCACGCGAGCTCGATGAAGCCTCGCATTCTTTCGTGTGGCGATTCCTCCACAAGGCTCGAGATCTGAAGTTTACTTATCGCTTCGACGTTCGGTAACAGATATGTGCTTATCATAAGGGCGAATATGTGCACCGATACGAGTATGGTTGTGCAAACGGCGAACATGACGAACAACCACTCGGGCACCGCTGTAGGTTCGTTTATCTGAAGCTCGACCATGGCTACCTGAAAATTTAACGTTTCAACGTTACCATGATATCTTTACGGCAGCTAGTCGCTTTTCCTTGTGAACAATTATCATTAACTTTGCACTTAATTTTTTATTCCTTTCTCAGATCAGACGGCAGCCTACATTTGATCCACGATTCTTAATTCCGATTTTTTTTTCTAGGATTGTCCAATTGTCTCCAAGCCTCGCAACAAAAAATTCAGCGGTCACAATGACGTGTGAATGCTTGCACGCGGGGAACGAATTCGCGGGGATCGTTCGATTGTCGCGTGATGTTATTCATTTATCCATAACCGATCTGTGCTCCGTTGATGCTCGTAACAAGTCCGAGCCGCACAGCAATTGTGTCACGTTTTAATGACTACTATTAGCGTTGATCAGTTACGGGCATTCGTATTTTCCCGTCCTTTTTTTTTCTTCGTCTTTCAAATCCTTCCGTCGCTTGGAAAATTATTCAATGCACGAGGTTCAAAAAACTTGTACGTGAGTGACTGTTGATTCATTGGTCATGGGAGAGACTACAGTTTTAATGATAGTATTATTGCTGCGAGTAGATCGAGGATAATTGCCGATAGGCGAATTAGTCGGTCCCCCATTAGGTACAAATCGACATCAGATAATTTACCAATGTCAATTATTATTATGACGGAAAATTGCATAAATATGTGCTATGACCGTGCGACAAACGAGACTCCACCTGATCCGTGTTGCGAATCTTAATTTTTTTTTTTTAATTCGACCCTGACTGGTGCCATTCGTCGCATTCGGCTTGAAATCAACCTAACATTTCTGCTCATTATTATTTTTCTTCAAACATTAAATGACTCGTTTGTCCAAAAGTGCAGGTATTTCTCTCGACGAGCTGATCGACGATTGTTAATCGTGGAATACAAATGGATGATGATAGGGGAACCGAAAACCGGGAGCTCACCATGGCAAAACCGCTGAGCAATTCGGACGTCGTTGCCGTCGCCTTGAGCTTGGCACGACTCATGTGAAGTCTCCGCCAAGAGAGACCCTGAGCACTGTCCGGATCTTTCGTCTGCTGATGCGTCGAGGAAGACTGATGATTCGTCTGCCAAGGGTTGCAGTGGCAATAACAATTGCAATTTCCATTGTTGGTGGAATAATTGTTCGCGGAGTATTGGCCACAGTTCCCACTCGGCACTGACTTCAATATGTCGAGGGCTACGAATCTGTTCGGCTGACGATTCCGCGGCGAAAGTATGACTTCACTGCGACTCGAGTACAAGGTATTTCTCGTTGGTGCACAAATCGACACGTCCGAACCGTTCAATTGATTCGATTTCGCCAAATGTCCTATCGACGTTGGCCTCGTCGGGCGACCGTTCTGCATTCCTGCGTATCGCCAACTCGAAAATGGAAAGTCAATCTGCGTAGACTTGTTACTGTTATGATGGGAAGGCGATTTAAAAAAGTTCTCTTCGCCCGAATTGCTTCCCGAACTCGTACACACTTTGTCGTTTCTCACATCGTGAAGCATTGCTGCTTTACGAGCAGTCGATCTGTGGCCCCCTTCGATTGCATCAATCTCCACAGTCTCGTCGGACATCGTGATAAAAATCGAATGAATAACGAGATTTAATTACGTGTCACCTTAATAGGCAACATTATTCGCTCCCGAACGTTTTACAAGAGAGAGAGAGAGAAAGCCAGAGGCGGAAAGATAACTTTTATTTTCAACAACCCGATACTCCTTTTTTTTTTACTAACGTTCCATTATAATTCTCTCGTCTGTGTCTGCTTTCCATTTTCCTTGTCTTTAGTGCAGTCCTTCATTGTGCCGTTCATTTTTCACCAAAATTCCGTCGATCTTCTCCTTTCGAGTCTCCTGATCGACCGACGTATCCGTAATTTATTAATTCGACGTACATCAAAAGACACCCACGCACCGAGTTCTCTATAATCCACTGACCAACGTACCCTCGATGCTTTCAATTGACGAGTCACTTAGTAAAACACCGCCAAGTTTCGTCATCCGCGATACAATTCGATGGACGGATGAGTCTTCGTTGCAACGATATTAGAAAGTAAATTCGATTAACGAGAAAACTTTCACAGCGCGCTCGAAGCTTCCGCGCACTAGGCAAAATTCAGACCCATGAAATTACGAGGGATGAGAACATCGTGAAGTTTTACCGTGAAAACGTTGAGAAATTCTCATTGACGCACCAACGGGGGGCCCCGACGGAAGACGACTGTCATATCAGTATTTATTTCGCTGAAAGAACACATCATTTTACAATATTTCCGCCTCTTAGGAACAGCGGAAAACACTTTTCATTTTGTTAACAGCCCTCGTGCCCGAACTATTGTTACGTACGTTCGAAAAAAAATCAACAAAACTCTTTTTCTAATAACACGTGCTTTTGTTTCTTTACCGTACATTAATTTATAACGCGGTATACAGCAACGAGTGAAAGACGTTAGGATGAGCCGACTAACAGACCTTGGTATGTGCGAGCTATCTCGGAACGAACTGAACAAGTCGAAACGGAAAAGCACACACACACATGTGCACCACCTACCTGGAGGCGAATCATAACAATGGTATTAATTGCCTCGAAGCCATATCGGCCGCATAATAACCGGCTGTAAAGCCCCACCAACTTGTTCCTCACAATCTCGGGATGTTACAGTAGATCTATCGTCATGGGTTTTACAATACAAAGGATACGTATGAATCTATTTGTACCGAACGAGAAAAAAAAATCGACATCTGTGCCATCGTTTTTTTTTTCCCCGAAATAGAAGAAACCGAAAAAGATCCATGATTAGAATTTCAAGTTGAATATTTTTCGTGACCGAAGCATATGCTTTTCACGTCATTGATACCGAATAGCTTCGGAGCACGTTAACCCGGAGAAACACGACACCTTCGTACTCTCGCGCGATAGTAAAAGATTTTGCCGTTAGACGTATGATTTTGAGATTAATTTTGACACAGTTTTCATATACCTGCGCAAACCCAATCAGTCTAGATGGACGAGTCGTGCGGCTTCAAAAAAAAAAAAAAAAATAGGGTAATAATAAAGTTGCCACGTCCAGTCACCTGTGAAAACTTTTACGATCAGCCTTTAAACGTTTTTTTCTCCACAATTAAACGCTTTTTTTCCTCGAATATGCTTCTGCATAATCAAGTACATTTTCGCGGAAACGCGTGTGCGTGGGAGGCAAAGAAAAATTAGGGGGAGTCCGGCTTGGTATTCGCTGGAAATCCAACAGGGTTTCCATGAGAATAAGAAAAACGGCGAATGACGCAAGTGTGAACGTTACATTGGAGTGATGCACAAGCAATTGTGTTTTGTTCTAGTGTCGTGGACTTGCGTTTGTGCGTGGCCCATTTAAAACAAGTCAACAAAATATTTCAAGGTCTCGTCGAATTCTGGTAAATGCTGAGAGTAATATTCAATAATTCAATAAAGGAACGAGGCGTGTGTTTTGGACGAAACAAATTATAGTCAGATTGAAAGAAAGCAGTCCGTTTAAACTTGTGTTTGTAACACTTGTGAAAACTTTTTTCATTTAGTCTTGAGATATTTTGCTGTCGCGGTTAAAAAAAATGTTGAGAAAAAAGATCTTAAGATTTAGAAAAAAGGTTGATATTGAAATCTTTTTAAAAATGTTGAAACAATCTTAAGGAAATGCGGTATTTCTTCTATCACATTCGAAACACTATAGTATCGAAAAACAAATATTTTTCGATGGCGTCGAAACTTCCTCGCTACGACTCATGCATTTTTTATTCCTTGCACCGTCATGTTGAATAGTTTGCTTTTTTTTTTTTCGTTAAAAATTTGTACGGTTTTCAGTAGGAGGAAAGATTCGGCATATCTTGGATTTTCCACGCGCATTCAATGATAATTCGTACCGCGAGCTCGGTCCAATAATAATAATAAAAACCAAGCTGTTGACATTGTGGCGTCGTTACAACAGTAGATTCATACGAAAACCACTTTATAATCTGTGATGCCATCTTAGTGTGTCTCTAAGCTGAGGTAATTTCTATTGCGCGTTGTCGGATCAGGTATAAGAGATTTCATTTCACGTGACATATGCGTGCGCAAGAAAATATATTCATTTTTCACAAAGTTTTCAAGTATCGACAGCAAAAAATGCGATAGTGAAAAAAAAGTCAAGAGAGGCAAAATGTTATTTTCGAAAATGTTTATTCGTGTCAAGAGTGAATGAAAAAAAAAGCTTGGCGGGATTTTCGAGATTGATTGGTATGGCTTGAAAAATGAAAAAACAAGCGTCCGGAATCTTCGGTTCAAAGTAGTACATTGACAGAGAATTCCTGGCGTATGTGAGGATAAAGCGAACCGTGACTTGGCCGAACATTTTACTCGATGTATACTTGGAGCAAAGTTCTTTCTTTTGTCCATAAATCACGAATCTTACGCAATCGCCTTGTAATAATTCTGTCGCCAAGACGATGAAAATTTAGACACGCGACGCGTATCACTTTGCTCTTACATGTTTACTACTTTTATTGCGTGCAAACGGATGAGCTCGTAGATGTAGTGATTGGGCTTTCGGAGCAGCGAAAAATCTACGCTTTCAAAGCAAGGCTGGAGGTTCTTCAAGCACGTGGTTTGCGGGGAACCGGCAGGATACATCAGTCTGCGATGGACATGCGAATCCTAGAAAGGGAGCGAATTTCTGTAGAAATTCCGAATTGAAATTTTTTCGCATCTTATAACGTGATCCGAAAGCAAAATGCAACATGTAGTATTCATTGGAAGAATTTGCAAAAGAATTTTCATTCATCACCGGTCAGGCGGTTCGACGCAGGGTTCTTAAACTCGCCGCTAGATGTCACTGTCGGGATTTTTTGAATCGCTGCAGGGTTCTTCAAGTCCCCGCTAGATGCGGTGACAGATTGACGGGAGCGCCTCTAACCACTGACGTACTACCGAATTAGCTCGAGTACCTCAGTGAATTCGGAACGTTGTATGCATGGAGACTGTGCATCGGTATTATTAGTCGTAACGAATTCTCCTTGTTCGCGATACTTCGACGTTAAAAAAAAATTAACGAACGAAAAAAATATCGCACAATGGCTCATTATCCGAGCGTTTCGTTACTTTTGTTACTATTGGTAGCGATGAATAGCGGTAATTATGTCGAGAAATATGAAATTGTTGGTTATGAATTAAAAACACAACGTAATCTTTTCTTTTTTTTGTTTCACCTTTAGCTTCTGCTGTCAGAATCAAGGATAAAATTTATATGTCAATCGACGGCGTAGCCGCTTGTTTTCGTAGACACAATGGTACTCACCAGTTCGGCTGTTCCTGTAAGTATCTTCAACCTTGCCGTCGAGCCAGAAAAAGGTTCGTCATTCTTCTCACTGAAATTATTTTGTCAGCGGGTAGATCGGGCAGCGTCGGCGTCATCAATTTGGTGGAAAATTCCTCTGACCTGAAATCGTTGGAGGACAACGGGGCGACTGGCCCCTACACAGTGGTCATGCCATTATCTATGTTTACCCGACCGACTCTGAATCGTCTGAGAGCTACGAACAACATTCGTGGAATACTGTTGGCCAGGAACAGCAGCGAACCTTTGCCGACGCACTATTCCCCTGAAGATACTTGTCCCAACAGATATTCGGGCTTCAAACCATGCAACAGCGAGAAGCCGTGGAATCCATTTGGATCGAGCTTTCTCATGGAGGACTGGCCTTTCCCAATGTTCTATTTGCAGGTGAAACTCATTGTGTTACGACGAAACTCATTATCGTGCGATTCAAGGCAGTATTCTAGTCTAGGGGCATACATTTTGGGCGCTTTTTTCAGGCGTAATGAAAAAAAAAAAAAAAAATTGTAGTGTCTCTTTTTTTCACCGTTTTTTATTGATGTTTCAAGAACTTACAAAAAATATGTTGTGAAAAAAAAAAACGAAAAATTGAAAAAGTTATGGGCTTGACCCTTTGAACATTGCCAATTGGACAATCATTTGGTAGCCAAAAGTCAAAATCGTACATCACGATATTGCAAATGAAAACGAAAAATTCGATAAGCAAACTTTGTAATAAACAGAAATTTGTTAATCCCCCAGAACGACACTCTGCTCCAAGAGATAAAGGCCTGCTTCTCCGAGCACAACGCTCGTGACGCGAACGAGCAAAGGGATCGTTCGCTCTGCGCCCTTGAGATGAAATCTTTTATGCACGCCGCTGTTAATTCCGAGTCATGCTTGAGGCGTACAGCTTGGCTGTGGAACTTCAATACGCAATTTTGCGATCCGTTGGGCGATCGCAATATCCATTGGCCTTTGGGACCGCTGACCGGGCGCAAAGAGTCTGTAATTCTTGTGGTAGCGCGTCTCGACTCGAATTCAATGTTCGACGGGCTGACCCCTGGAGCGAACAGTACCATTACCGGTTTGGTTACGTTACTCGCCACCGCCTTTTACTTGAGCGGCTTGAAAGCAACCGTGAAAGGTGATTAGAGATCGTCGGATGAAAAAAACGACGATGGCGTTTTAATCACAATTTCGGCGTTCGTTTCAGATACCAACGTAATTTTCTCATTATTGAACGGAGAAGCATTCGACTACATAGGGTCCAGTCGTCTAGCTTACGACCTCAAGGAAGGAACGTTCAACGCGATTGGCGGTGAGTCTTTGGGAATAGACAGAATCGCAGCGGTCATCGAGCTCGGCCAACTCGGCGGAACTGACAAGTTTTATCTACACGCGAACAATTACGAGGGCAATGTTCTGATAGAGGCTCTTCGAGGGAGCTTGTCCCTCGAAAACTCCACTTTGAAGGATAGCGTTCCTCCCTCATCTATACAGAGCTTTTTGTCTGTAAATTCGAACTTGACCGCGGTCGTTTTATCGAATCACGGCCAACAGTTTACGAACAATTATTATCATAGTATCCTCGACGACGCTCATGGCCTCAAGTTCGACGGGTACGTTCAATATCGATAATGGACAGTAATATTCGTAATATTTTATTACTACATTTTTTCCAATTTCTCAACGGCCACATCCGAGTAGACGGCGAAAAAAATCGGTGAATTTTGGGAATTATTATATCAAAAACTATTTGTCCGATTTCATCCAAATTTGTTTTTTTTTTCTCGAAAGTATAACTATTGAGATTTTCATGAAAAACGCCTTTCAAGTTTTTAAATAATTTTTTTACCCGAAATCTGTATGATACGGTCACCTTAAATAACTTTTCATATTATTCTTGGGCTGTTTATACATTATTTGAGTCAATAAAAAAAAAAAACGACAATTTCTTTTGTCCAAAGGTATGTGAGGCCTTGAATGGGCTGTATCAGTATTCACTAAAATTTCAAATTTTTTCCTTCAGGAACGACGAAACGAGCAAGATTACAGCATCGCTGTCGGATCTAGCGATAAAATTAGGTGACGTTCTTTATTACAACGTAACTGGGGAAAAATCACCGGCGACTGATCCTCAAATCGTGAGAGATCTCGTCGCGGAGCTTTTGTCGTGTTACCTCGTTAACGCCAACTGTTCTCTCTTTCGTGCGGCTTCGTCACCCGGAGCAAGATTACCCGATCAAGTTTTATCTCTCTACGTTGGAGTAACGCGAGACCCGAATTTGGCCACGAGCCTTACCGGGCAGCTTCTCGTTTTTCTAACCGGCACGAAATTGCCGAATATGTCTGCGAGCGAGTGCAACGAGCACCGTTTCTCGTGGATGGGCGGAAACAATTTTACAGGCTTGTGCATCAATTCTACGGTTAATTACACTGCGGCGGTCAGTCCGGCGTTCATCGTCAGAGGTAGGGTTTCAACTTGTTCACTCTTTGAGCACGTTACTTCAATATTTCAGCAATTGCAGCTGGATCTTTCGTTTCAGATTACGACATGAAATCCGGACAATTTTCAACGTGGACAGAATCCGTGTGGTCGGTGCTCAGTGTCAGGATGTTCCTGAAGCCGTCCGCATCGACCGAGCGTCTGTCAATGATTCTCGGAAGCGTAGTGGCGAGTTTGTCTTTCCTCGTTGTTTGGTTCGTCAATTCCCGGGCAGATTTGCTGTTCGAAAAGAGGTGGGTTTTTAATATTATATTATTGTCTCGAGCCTCAATGCGTGCGGCTACGGAACGGAAATAGCTTTGAAGCGTCAGGATCGTCTGTTTGTAGGAGAGCCGCCGTCTGCTAGGGACACGCTGCGGACCACATATCGATGACCAGGTTGGATTACACGGAAGATCAGAGTGCTCCAGTGACTAGCCTCTGAATTGTGTTGTATGTGTGGTGCGCCCTCGGACAATCTTTCGTATTATTTTTAAAATCATTTTCTTGTCTTATTCCTTCAGAGTCTAGCTGTTAAAGACGAGCAACCGAAACGTTGTGTTCGCATGATACTGCGCTCTCGCATGATATTGAACGATGCTTAGCTTCAATCTCTGATAACTTGCTTTTGAGCACGCCCAAACACGAGGTACCCGTGTGGCTTGAGCAGGATCGGAGGCCCATTTTTGGATCTATTCATTTTTCCACCTGACATTATCATAAACCCTAATGAATTAACGGCATTACGCGTGTACATATCTCTGCACTCTCTAAATTATTTCATTTATAATTCACGTAATTATTAATTATACCAGTAGTTGAATAACAATATTTGAATTAGAGGTGAGCGATTCTTGTTTTCGTTTTTTTTTTCTTCGGTGAAGCTTCACAATTTCATTACTGCACAACTAATATTTGTGTTGTGAGGGACCTGCTCCGCGAACGAATGGATTGTATTCGATTGAACACTGTCAAAGTTTAATGCCAGTAGCGTTGACCTCTTCATTGGCCGTTACAATTATTAGTAGCATGCTTCCGCGCTAAAATATTTTTCATCCCTTGTAACTGACCGTTTTTTTTTTTAACTTCGATGTAGGTGATGCGAGATCGCCTGGTATATAATATTTAGGACACGGAAGCGTCCCACCAGGAAATAATTGGCCCGATGAGATCATTCGCTCGTCGTCTTTGTTCTTTGTGCCACGAAAGAGGTTGCGCGCCCGTCGGTAAATAATTAGCCGGATGTGACCAATCGATGTTAAAAAAAAGTCCATATATTTTTTCCTCGTCGGCTTTGTCATTTTAGCCTAAACGGCGCGATCGAAGAATCGTTGAGATCTTTCGTTTTCACATACCAGATTGCTCGGTGGTGATGAGCAACGAGATTGATTAAAATATTACGAAGATGTGAGGAATGTATTGCAAGCATGATGGCATTTATTAGCAATAAACTTAATTAACAGGGCTTAGACGTACACGAGAGAAAATTATTCAATGTATTCGCGTAATCTTTTTTTTTCTTCTATCTTCTTCGGTATGCAACGAGTGGCATTTAACGTATTCGATAGGTTTGTTTTATTTATTTAAAAAAATATCTCGTCGCGAAATCTAGGAATGGCCCAAATCGGACGATAAAATCTGAGCATGAAAAATCGCTTAAAAAAAAACCAATGTATTAACATTTGACGAGAGAATAAATATTGTTCACTTCACGTAAGAATTAAACCGAAGATACTACGGCGTCCAAGTTACGGGAGCCTCATGAAAAATTAACTCATATTGCATAATTCTGGTCCATTCCTATTTTTCTCTACGAAATATTCAGACAATCGAACAAGTTGAAACGGCGATATACACAGACAGAACCAATGTAAAGATTTCAACTGTAAGACCGCACACGCTCAACAAAGTTTCCAAGTATTTTTTTGTTTCTTTCATATTCGCGCGTATACGACTGAAGGATAAAAAATCCTCTTAGTTGAAGACGAGGAGACACACGAATTCACACGTTCTCGTGTGTGTTTCGTATAGAGCGATACGTATAATTTTTCAGTCGACGAGTGGCATCAATTTTTATCCTTATGTTTTCAGACGCAATCACGGTGTTTTTTTCTCTCGCATTTTCCAATTCGCAATTCGAGTATTCCTCGATAGTTATTTTCATATGGAAATATTAATTAGGAGGCTGGGCACCGCCCACCGAGCTATCACAGTCGTCTGGTGCCGCAGCACATACGTATACGTGGTTCAGCCTTAAACCCTACCTCTTAGAATACAACGGTTTTTCAAAATCTTGTTTGCATTTTTGTTTTTTCTTCCTTACGATTTAGTTACATTCCGGCAGTACGGATCGGGGCTCGGATTGCGCGTTCGTAAAAACCTTTCGCAACTCTCGTTGAAGAGGAAAGCCACGTTGGCGTTCCAAACGCCAAAACTTGTCGAATCTTTCTTGCAGAGGATCCGCACTGTCGAAGACACTTTTCTCAAGCGATAACAACGATTTGACGGGCTCGTCCGATCGAAATTACAAAACGAATCCCCAACGAAAAGTAAACTCGAAGGTCTTGCCTGAGAAACTAACGGAAGTAGGGAAAACTCCGTAATTATTGTGATTTCTTGAGTACGGAATGCACGAACGGTTGAATGTGTTGAGATCTGACAGAAACTGGACGGAACTCGATTGAAACGTACCGAAACGTGCAATTGTTTCTTCAACAGTATTTCAAGTATCATAAGTTGTACAACTTATCTCCGTTTTTTTCCCATCGATCCCGAACGATTATCGTTGAAAGCAAATGTATTGTATGCACACATTGGAACATCGGTATTACAACCTTGCATAATTTATAGCCTGAAAATTACATGTGCCTACGGAATTAGGCTTCTCTTCCTTTCTCAGTCGTTTCAACCGTGTTATTTTAATCGTTTTTTTGTTCAATTACAAGGAAAGAGGGATTATAGTATACAATATATATATATCGTAGTAGTTGACCTTTCTTATGCTTTTTTTCTTTCGAATAATTAAACTTATTATTTCAGTTTTATTATTTAGTAACCGTCGGTTCATTATATGTACAGCAGTACCGTAAACTCCAATCGCTCGGGTACATGCACAGAGACGACACTTAGAGTTTAAAAATATAATCGTTATATACTTTAAGTAGTTACCGTATCGTTATTATCATTATTATTATTATTATTATCTTGGAGGGACAGCACTCTGCTCACACGATGTAGAGCTGGAATAAGGGCTATGCGCGGAAGCTATCACGCTCTACAATGGCACAAATATTGTGTGTGTTTTTCTTTTCTCCCTTTTATACCACTTTTTCTGGATTTCACGTTGAATCGTTGAAACGAGATTTCAGAAAGGTGTGGATAACAGACAACGTTAAATAATTAGGAAGTTGAATGAGGAAGTATAATCCAGAGCGTCTGGACGCGGTCATCAGAGAGACAAATTATAACGTACGCGGACGATAAGTCCAAGACTATCCCGTGCTGTAGGTCGTAATATTTGGTGGCGGACCTACCATGGTCGTAACAAGCAAACGCAAGAAGATCATTTTCCAGTATGAAAATCGAAAATTCCTCGCGGATCGTTTATATTTATCATTTATAATGGGAATTCCGATGAAAATGTTGCCGAAAACGCAGCATAATAGGAGTAGATGAGGGATACGTATTACGGAGAAGGTTTTACTTTTTTCGCTTTTTTCGTTACCGCCGAGTCGGCCAAAATGCGTTCGAGTGTATCTATCTAAAAAAATTCTCGCCGGGCGGCACTGGGCCGCGTTTAAGGTATCGTTAATTTTTTCGTCAAAAATTTCGGACGAGTGACAATCGGGTTTTTTGGATGACTTGGCAAAAAATGTACGCGATGAAAAAACCCGTATAACGTTATCACCTATAATCGCATGATTAATTACGTATTTGACAGTTAAAGCGATT
Source organism: Ophion ventricosus (assembly GCA_963932345.1). NCBI lineage: Eukaryota > Metazoa > Arthropoda > Insecta > Hymenoptera > Ichneumonidae > Ophion > Ophion ventricosus. The sequence goes on from OZ010722.1 coordinate 23,145,499, forward strand.
TCTATCCTCGAATACCTTAATACTGTAATGAGCAACTGGATTTGAAGGTACCGTGAGGAGGTCGGCGTAACGTATGCGACGTATAACAAAGGTCAGTGAAGATCCCCCTCGTCGCTATCATTGCTATCCTTCAATTTTTCGGCACCTCCATCGCCGTCGCTGGAACTTGTGTCGCTACCCGAATCTTCGGATTGCCAATCGTCACCGCCACTAATAGCCTGCTGCGACGGTAACTGATGTTGATTAACGAGCTGCTCCGTTTGTTGTTGATGTTGGTGGGTGTGCTGGCTCGGGTGTTTTGCGAGCTTGTGACGTTTACCGGTGCGCGGTAGGGCCTCGGCCCCAGCTCCGTCCAGCATAGGCTGGAGAATTCGCCGACGGGCATTTATGAACCAATTGTTCACCTGCAGCAACGTTAGATTCGTCTGGCTCGCGATCTGACGCTTCTCGTCCTCCGTGGGATAGGGGTGCTGCAATTTCCCACCCCCCAAACGACACAGGCTATTCAGCACAATGTTAGACGTACACAGTCTCATCGGGGAGAAGAGGTCCATTAGCGTAACCAGGGAGGGGAAGGGGGGGGGGGCACAGAAAAAAATCGATCCGAAATAATTCAAGTCAAATAATCGATTATTTTTATTAAAATTTCACCCCAGCAAGCATAAAGAAATTTTGTATCTTGTAAATATAAGAAGTAGCTATTTCATTATCTGAGTTAAATAGACATTCAACTTTTGAAGTTGTAGGCAAATTATCGGTTTATATCGAGAACCCAAAGAAACTGTTTGATTTTTTATTCTGGGTAGTTCAAGAAGAGGATCGACACTTTTCGTTACTCACGACCAAATGGTGAAAGAGCCAAGCGCGCATTATGCTCGTTGCCTGTTTCGGCAAAACGCCACGCTTTTGTCTTCCTTTTCTGATGCTTCCGTGGCTGCCGGTATGAGTCGTTGGGACGCCGCCACAGCCATCGTCGTCGTCTTCGCTTGGCGCTGGAGATGGAGAGCCTGTAACAGTAATATCTAAACAGAAATTAATACTTGTATAAGATTTATTGAAATTACATTCATACGCGAAGGAGATGGAAGGAATGGAACTGCGATAGATACGAATCGTTTCAATAACACGCATCTAACCGGGATATTTTTCGTCGTTAGCGTCACCAACATCCACATATTCATTCTCACGGTCTTGCATAGCGAGTAGACCCCAGTATCCGACTTCTTCTAAGTACAATCTATCGGAAGTGTTGACGAACTCGATCTCATCTAGGGTATCGTTTACGTTGGTTAGTCTTTTAGTAAAAAGTACATGGCTTCGGTAATCCATAGATGGACAGCAGTCGGTGATGATTTTTATCTCTTTCATGGTAAATCATTGTGCCTAAAAGTATCTCCGAAATGTGGCAATAATTTGACTGTGATTCTACGTTGAATAAGAAATCGAGGTTAATTTTGATGGTAATGCCGTAACAATGCTCGTTAAGGCAGTATTCTAGTTTTTTTTTTCTTTCGTAAGAACACGAACATTCAATCTCTGGTTCACTCGACAAGGCTTTGAAGGGACTGGAAGGTTTGTAAAGGTGCAACAGCGACGTGCAAACACAAAACGTTTGGTTTATCTCAAAAATGTGAAATATCAATTAAAAAAAAAAAAAAAAAAAAAAGCCTTGAAAACAGAAAAATTATACAGAGCAAATGTCTGGTTGAGAATAAAACGGCCTACCTTGCCCGAGATAAATATCGTTAACAGGTACACAGGAATGGGCGCCAATTTGCGAAAGCGGCGTGCTCCCGTGTATCGTTGAGGGTGAAAGTGGATCGTCCTGATCGTGACTGTCCGATCTGATGGAGCGATGAGCGTTGACGGATGACGACCTAGTAGAGGAGGATCTCTCGAGATCGAGAGGATCCTCATCCTGTACGATCGGGAGATCAACGCTGCCGTTATCCGACAGCGTGTCACCTCTGCTCACTCCGAGTCCGTTAGCTCCCGACTCAACATCATTGCCTGTAGATGACAGCACCTGGCAAATATATGTCGCACCTAGCCGTCAGAGAACAGGGCTGGGATTCTATCGTATGTTTTTTTTTTTTTTTTTTTTTTTCTTTCAAAAGAGGTGTACAAGTACCTAAAGACTGGTCATAAACATACTTTTTCTTGTTTTTCATCGGGCCAGTTACGTTCATTTTGCGTGATCATGATGCAAAGAAATTGTTAATCCAGCGCTTCTACACAATATATGTTAATGCGTACGTATTAAATTTTGATCTTCGAGACGAGCGTTACGGAAGCGAGGAGGATACATAGCGTTACGGAATTATAAATTAAGGTATTCCTTTCACGCACCCGAATGTTTAACGTTTAACTGATTTACGTCGACAATTGAGTGAAAATACATGACAGAATACGGTTAAAATTTCAAGCTAGTTACCGAACTTTTAACAAAAAATTACGACTCAAAAAATCATCTAGTTTATGCAGCACTTTATGGAGATGACACGCTGGCCACATTGCTATGTACCAAAGAACTCTATATGTCCGATATAAATTGCTCCAAGCATGTAAGAATGCTGAAGATGCCGTAACGACAATAAAAAAGGGGGATCACTGAATCTTTAAAGAAAATATTAATGAAAAAATTTCGAAAAATGTGACTAGCGGAAGAATTTTCGTAACCGTGACGTTTCCGAAAAAAAACCCGAAAACCGAATCTACAAAATTCATGGGAAATTTTTAATTCCAATTAATCGTTGGGTATAATTATTTATAACTTATTTGTTATTCAGCGCCACTGTGATCTACCGATTCAAAAGGGCCTTGACTTATGCGCCCACAAAAAACGACGTTCCGCAAAAAGAATACCTTAAAGAAGTACACGATAAAATTAGTCTTTCTTGCTTTAATTCGTGTGCGAATAAAGTTGGTTATCATACACCTCTCCGGAGGGAAAGCTACAAAGGTTTCGGGATGACGTGGTCGAGGATGAGCCCCGCGAACGAGCAAAGAGCTAACCTGCAGTGGACTGCTTCCATTGCTCCCACTCGACGGGCCCATGTCGTGCCCGTGATGGCTGTAATCGCTTCTCAATAAATTTTCGCTCTGCATCTTTCCTTTCAAGCACCCAATGTACCTGTTGCAAAAGTCCTTGCACAACTCCTGGACCTTTTCCAGCTCCAACAGATGTATACGCAACACCTGTATTGCCTTGATCATCTGCAAATTTATTTAGTTTTTTTTTCTTTTTTTTTTCTTCGAAATAACAACGTTTCTCTTTTCTTTATCGTTCAATTATTTTATTCTATTTTAATTCGTCGTTACTCGAACGCGCGTTCTTCTGTTTCCCTTTTCTTTTTTTTTTTATTGGCCTCTCATAGAGGGCAATACGTACACGTTTGGTGTGCGGGGTTTCAGGTGGACACCCCACATTCGTTACCCAGATATTTATCCTAAAGATGTTAAAATTTTCGATATTTCGACAAAGTACTTTCCGAAGTTAAGGGGTTACGCCATCTTGAGATTTTCAAAAAAATCCATTTTTTTTCGCTGTATTTATAATTTATACCATTATGAATATTTTAAGCATTTGAGCATGTCAAAATTTCAATTATTACCGGAGCCATAGCAATTTTAAGTGAGCGCGACGGTGGACAGAATGTCTCGCGATTGACTCGACCGATTTTGACGAAATGTATATACCATATACTCGTTATAATATTATGTAGGATGTAGCATAGTATTTTTTTAAATTGGATGCCGCGTTCATTGTTCTTTCCTTTTTTAAACTCAACATTTTTGTAATAAATTATTAATTTTTTCCCTATCCTACACTTGAGCTATTACCTTTCTTTGTTACATCTAATTCACAGTAGTTTTTTTTTTGTTTCTAGGGAAGCCTTACCAAGCCGTCAATCTCTGGGTCATTGATCAGAAATGGCTTTCGGTCTCTTTCTTGATGCTGGACGAAAGCTTGTATATCCATGTTGAAACTTTCGGACATTGAGTTGTCCGAGCTCTGGGTTGCGAGCTCGCATCGCTCGAAGAGTAACGCCAGAAGAGGAAACAGGGGATGTTTGTAAACGGCACGTTTGTCAGCCTCGAACTGTGCCTGATCCTGATGTGTCGTGTAATCGGCAACCCCGTTTGCAGGGTCCTGATCGTAGCCAGGAGTCACCATTGCTAGCGCCACGGCGGTGCTACCCTCTTGCATTCTATCATTCCTGTGTCACTGGCTCCATCATTCGTGTTTATATATAATCTTTCTTGTCAGGCGCCTCCTCGGTGTTAGCAAATTCCCTTCAACCCGCTCGAGTGTCCAAAAGCCCTTCCGATATTTTTAAGCTCTCGGATTCTCTGCAAAACCATGAGAAATAATCAGACTGTATTGAGGCAGTATTTTAGTCTAAATCATTGCAACGGTGCAAACTTCAATATCATGTATTTCCTTCCGTTCCCTGGGTGCTTTTGTCTATCGGTGCGATTACAATAGTGGTCGTACGGTGTTTTATTTTCGTAGTGGTGCGTGTGTGTGTGTGTGTGTGGGGAGCCATTACTCGCAAGTGGCGCTTCTCAAGCACATATTTCTGACAAAGGCAATATTTATCGTCTCGCCGTTGGCGCAGCCGCTGCGGCTTTTGCTGCCTCTACTCTCCGCGCACTTTTTCATACTCTCGTTAGTTCCTCATCGCTCCTGCACTTCACCACCAGCTTTCCTTCAAAGTATTAACATTGACGGCGAACGACCAACTATCGCGCGAAACGCTATCCGAATGGGTTTGTTTGGATTTGTTACTCGAATGCCAATACAGCTGTAGGGAGCTTGGAAAACTTGACTCGTAACTTCTTTACGATATAATATCAATTTTTTTTTGTCGCGACGAATACGAGTACTATCGCTGTGAGGCTTCTTAACTTTTTTATAGGCAACTCCTAGGGGTGGTCTGTGGGCTAGTCGAAAAAAACTTGTTTATTCGTGGTGTGCGTTAAGAAGTATCGCGACAGCTTATCTTTAGGGGGAATCAAGAGGGGGTGGGGTGCTATTGTTCTTCAACTACTTGCTTGTATTGGGAGAGTTTGTTTTTTCACGACTGGCGACACTTGTATGGAGTTGAAGTTTTGCATCGTTTTATCATTTTTCTGCCAAGACCTCAAGCTCCTTAAACCGCGCTCCCGCTGAGCCTCTTGCAGAGACTCAAGCCCAGCGTCTCTCACCCCGAAAATACGACTGCGAGAGCGTATAATATTGCTTTTGGATTCTTGGATGAAACGAGCGGTATTGTAACGCAGCTGTTACCCCTCCCCCCGCCAGAACGAGCGATGCGACTACTATTACGAGCCTGCCAAGCGCGCTTCCCGTACATGTCTTATACCGAAAAGCTGACAAAAAGGCAGCCGGTGTTTTTTTGTAACAATTTTAGATTGCTAAAAAAAGCCAAACAAACTTTAATCGTATCGAGATAAGATATATTTATTAGTTTTTCCGTTAGATAATGTGGCGCTGGTGGCTCTACAAACGCGCCATGTGTTCTCAGCTACTCGTTCGAAGCTTTTCTGGTATGGACTGGCGAGCGAATGCTTGTTTACCTTCTCTCACAGCATACAGACAACTAGCAAGAAGCTGCAAGTACGCCGGTGGTAAAAATAATAGACGAGCCCCGCGTAGCGGACGCGCCATCCGCGCCACTCGCCGGCTCTATCAAGCGGCTGGACGATAAAAAAAAGGGCAAAAATAAAAGGAGAGCCTTTGGTCTCGCTGTGCAGCCGATACGGTGGACACAAGGGGTTTCGGTGGGGCAGGAGAAAAGTCAGCACGGGCACATGCCGCTCGTGATCGCTTCAACGTTGACCAGCGCATCGCCGAAAATTTCTCATCCAAATCCTTCGGCTCCGAGCATCGTTTGACTCTATACTTTAATTCCTAGCTCTCCCGTCACCCTTGCCCGAAGAGCTGTCAGGAACGGAAAAAAGCATTGAATAATTTTCGAAATGTGAATACGCTCGAGAGAATCAAGGTCCAATCGCGTCAAAGTAGTATCGAGTAGAAAATCGTAAGGAAAATGTTGCGATGGGAAAGGCGCGAGATTCTGGTAATTCGATTATCGGCTGTGGTTTTCGGCGAGCCCGCAAAGGGTTGTTATTATATACGGGTCGCGCAACACACGGCGCGACACTTGGAGAACCTTGCAATACGCGCGCGCGTTCACGCTGACACATTTAAATGTCTCTCGGTAGGTCTTCATCCCTCCTCTTGGCGCTTCGGCGCTTGGCGCTCCCCCCCTTCCCGGCCCAACACCGCCTGCTGCCGCTTTCTTTCTCTTTCGCTGTTCCTCAAGACCAGGTCGTTCACGAAGATGCTGAGGGAAGTAATCTCTCGTGATCCGGTTGCCCTTGCTTTGCCGGCTGCGGTAAATTCTCGGGCGACGATACTCGCGGTATCGTCCCTTCTCATGGCCCTCTAATCGACATCGATACCAGTCTTACTACGATCTTATGGCACACTCGAAGATATTTCACCAATTGAGCGGAAGAAAATTCATCATCTTTTTTTCCTCATTATTTCTTCACGACACGGCGAACAAGTATCTTCTGATTTTTTTTCTGCGTCTGGTCGTATTATCGTTTAACTTAAAATTCGCCAGATTCCCGAGCGACCGTAAATACGTGCGAGACCGCCGTGGGATTAATGGGCCTCGGACCATTATATGCATCGTACGTTGAAACAGGGCTGGATTTAACGTATGGAAGGCCCCGGGGGTACACGCGTGTGTAAGCCACCCACCAAACACGTCGCGACGTTCAAGTTTACATCGTTGGAACGCAACGAATTAACTTCCCAAGTTTTTCTCGGTAGACCCGAGCTACGAAAATCACGTAAACATTTTTTTCGCATTTAACGATCTAGAACCTAAATCTGCAATATACCATTCTGCATGATAATAAAGATAAGAAATTAAAAAGAATTTTCCTTCCACTCCAACGATGCAAACTACAATTTTTAACCGATGAGAATTAACAATGGGTATTTCGTCAAATGTTGTCGTAAAATCATTTCATTAGTTTTTTTTTTTAATTTTGACAAAACATCATTTTCTGTTACTCGGCTGAGACAAACTGATAGTTTTTTTTTCGAGCCTCGCGTTAAGACGGAAAAAAATATGTGTATTTTCTACGAAATTGTCACGACAAATATAACAAATCGACACGACATTTTTTTCCTCCTTACTAGAAAGCCTCTTTTTTTGCAAATTGAGGTGATAAATCTCTGGTGAGAATTCCTATAGACGTGTGAGTGATTTTCACAACTTGGTCAATAAAATTGGAGTTGAAATTGATCTACACCGCACATCTATTTACCAGCCATTTCGTCCATTCACTCGCGGTTTAGTCATTTCGTTACCTGTCATTTCCACCAATATTATTTGTGGCAATTACTTGAAATAGTTCGTTTCTACTATCGGAATATCTTTCGTTAGAAATAGCAATGAAAAAGTTTGTTTTTACAATATATTCATTTTAAAGTCCATCTGAATTTGACAGTATCGTTATTCGTCCATTCACTGGTCGTTTCACCCTACCGGGAGATTGGATGACGGTTCCAACAGGCTCGTACGAAAATTGCCTCGTTACGAGTTTACGTTTACATTCGAAAAATAGTACGCGTGGCCGCCGAAGGTTAAAACACATTAACCAATAAATCCATTACTTCTCATAGCCTTAACTTCCATGATCCTCCGAGTAAACTTCATTGCCACTCTCATTTGCTATAAAGTGTTTAGAAAAAAAAGATCGTTCCGCTACGAGGGCGAAAAGCGACAACAGTGGGTGGGCCTTATTGCGATCTTTTCGCACAATGCGGCACATTCCTCGCGTGTATACCGTTTGCCGTCTCTGCCCCCCCCCCCCCGCACCCCCTTCGGGCTCTTTTTTTTCATCGGGCCGGGCCGAATAAGCGAACCGACAATATCGATCGCATCAATCCGCAATTCTGTCAAGCGTAGACTCGTGGATACGTACACCCGCGAGAAATGGGCGTTCACTCGTGCTCCTGAGCAAGGCAAAGCTGGAGCCGCCGAGCCTTTTTTTCTTTCGTTTTTTTTTCTTTTTTTTTATACGGATGTTGCGCGTGAAAGAATATCTTTTCGCACAATTGGCGCACGCCATAACGGCGCAATCTAACCTCAAAATAAACTCTACGAGCTCGTAGAACGTAACGCAATGATGCGTGAGAAAACACGAAGAAGAAAAAAACAAAAACACGAAGAGCTTTATATTTTTAGGGATGATTTCATTATTGTGTCGAGACGCACGCACACACACACACACACACGCATGCGATTCCGGACTCCCTTGGTTGGCTTACCCCTGTCGGTGAATCTACATACGACGTTTGAGCCTCGAGAACTCGTTCCTTCAGCTTCGTTTTTTTTTATTCGTTGGAAAAATCCTCGTAGCGTCGAGTCCGCCGCCGCCGCCGCCGCACACACGAAACTTTTAGGCGCATTTACGAACGAGCATTCTCAATCACTCAATCAAACACTGTTTCGTTTTTTTCGTTTTTTTTTCTTCGTTTTTTCTCGTTCTCGCGATTATATATATTCCAGGTCTCCACGTGCTGTTACGGCAACGAAAATGAGTGTTTACCGAATATGGAAGTGTCGCGGGGAAAGTAGAGTCGACACCGAGCACGAGAGACACGTACGAGGCACTAATATTTACGCGTACGATAAATAAATGTAATTGGATATTTTTCAACGCGCCGCGAATCGTCCACTACCCGTCCGTCGTCCACCTCCTTCCACTGTCTCGTCTTTTGTGTCGTCATCGATTCAATACTTTTCGCCGAAGCGGGCATTACTGTTTCGCCGCTCGCCGCACACAGATGGCGCAATCTGCCGCTCGGACGGCAAATGCTCCAGTGCTACGGGCCACAGTCGACTTATACCGGTTGAGCGGGATAGCTGCTCGAGGCGGCAATATTTGAATTTCAATTGCAGCGGGAATGGCACGCGGAGCGAAGACGTTGGAAACAACGACTCGGTGGTTATTATGCCTTGTAATTCATTGTTCATTTAAAAATATATTTGTGTCTTCTTATAATAAAATGTTTCGTTTAAAATGGGAATTTTTACATTGTCGTTGTTTTTTTTAAATTATATTTCAATCAAGTTTTTTTTCTTCGTTCGAAGATAGCAAAGTGCTCGCCTTTTTTAAATTTATTAATAATCATTACGCGATACGATAATGTGCCCTTTCCCTCAATATCTGGCGATAGCAAGCGGTGCATAGTAACCTGGAAATAAAACGTATCTTCATATCCGAATATCTATCTCGATACGATAAGTATCAGGCACACTTTTCGATGTGACTAACGATCCGTTTTATATACAGATATAGTCGGTAGGCTTTCTCTTCCTATCTTATCGTAGCCGGCTACGTTATCGGGATATACCGCGAGCATTCTAGTCCGTGCGTTTATTCGTCAACGTAGAGACGTTTTCACAAGGTACTCGAGAGAGAGAGAGAATGGTGACACCTCGGCCACTCGTCTCACTGGCGATTATTTTTCTCGCCAAAAGTGCGGGATCCTACCCTCGAGCCCATACGACAAGCGCATCACCGCTAACCACTGGCACCGAACAATGGGATACGTCGACGTCCGGAGATCCGAAAGTCCGCCTCTGCCAAACGTGTACCTGCACCGGTAAATAATCGCCCTCCTTTTCTTTTTTTTTTTTTTATCTTCACAGCCTTCGTCATTCACGCGGGAACACTCATCTTTTCGTTTTTTTGTTTCCTCTACAACAGACGCACTAGTGGACTGTACGAAACGCAATTTGGAAAATCATTTTCCCGATGTCGAATGGCCGTCGAAGGCTCTGGATAAAGTGACTTTGAAGGAAAACTTTCTCGTACACCTCAAGCCTTTTCCAATGCTGACGATCAATCGGTTAATCCTCAGTGACAACAGAATTACGAAGATCGACGATAAGGCTTTCAAAGAGATTAGAAATCTCACCGAGCTCGATCTGAGTCACAATCAGCTCACTTCGGAATTGCTCAGGCCTGCGGTATTCGAGGTAAAGCTTATTTTACAATTCCGATGGGTAGAGACTCGAAGTGTGAAACTCGAAAGTCCGGAAGACATTGGGAAATAAGGACACTCCGTCGTTTGTCAATTCCGAAGAAGGATCGGCTATATCGACGAAAGACGTTGAACTGTTTTTAGAAATCCGAGAAAAAAATGTTTAAATATTTTTTTCCGATTTTCTAGAATTTTCGCATTATCTCCAACTTTTTTTTCTTCCAAATGTGAGAGAAATCCTGGTCGTTCGGTTACAAGAAACAAAAAAGTTGCATAAAACGAATTTGAATGTTCGAAGGGTCCATTCTCCGTTGAAGAATACGAACCTCTGGGTCAATTGAGACTGCTGAATCTGGCGAACAATGCTCTTCACACATTGAAGCAGGACATTTTCGAGCACGTGGCAGACCTGAGGGTTTTGATCCTGAGCGGGAATCCCCTTACGACTATCGACCAGGGCACGGCAAACGCTATAAGCCAACTTCTTTATCTCGAAGACTTGGACCTTAGTTACTGCGATTTGACCACCTTACCTGACCATTTGTTTCACGCACCCAGGTAAATTCGATCAAGTTAACCCGAGTCAAGGCGGTACGAGACGCAAGCGAAAACCCGAGAAAAACAGCCTATACAATATTGTTGCCGATCACGAGGATTCCTCGATCAAGTTCTACCTTCCTTCGTTATTATTTCGAGGAATTCTTGCCGTCGATGACAATTGTGAATCGGAATTTAAAAAAATCTTTCCTCGCAGCCATTTGAAGAGGCTCAATCTGAACGGCAACGTTTTGAAAAGTCTACCAAGCGCTTTGGAGGACTGCAAAGCACTCGAATATCTTTCCCTCGATGAGAATCCCTTCGAGTCACTGGACCGCAGCGGGGCTTTTCCCGTTATGTCTTCTCTCAAGGAGCTTAGCCTGTGCTCGCTGCCTCATCTGACCGTCATCGGACACAGCGTTTTCTCGCAGCTTACGGCTTTGGAAAGCCTGAGCTTGCGCAATTGTCCCGGCTTGAGGGACATCGACGAGGATGCGTTTGTCAAAAGAGTGAGTAGATCCACTAACATCGACTATATCGAAGGAAAAAACGAGCGATCAATCGATATTTCGTCACCTGAAATTACGTGTCTTCCACCAAGTCCAAACTCCAACAACGTTCAACGAGGATATCCTTTGAAAATCCTCGTCCCCCCCCCCCCCCCCGTTCGCCTAACTCGGGCTTTTGTTCTTTGGCTAATTCGAGATTGTTATTCCGCGGGGGATGCAGAATATCGAAGGGGCTGTATGGCCGCCGCTCAAGAGGCTCGACATATCCGACAACTCATTGCGTTACCTTCCGTTCGGTCTCGTGGGACGCTGGGACCATCTTGAGAAATTGCTTCTGATCAACAACGAATGGTGTTGCGATTGCGACAATCAATATCTGGTTAGTATAACGTAGGAGAAAATTTATCGTACCCTTGCTCGCGCCCTGATGGAAAGTGAAAATGAAACGAAGCCGCGGGGAATGACCGAAGGGCTTACTCGTCTTGATTAAAATTAACCGAATGTTGGCAAGATTGGGACTCTGCTACCGAGCACGGGAGAACGTCTGATGGGCAAAGAAATCGACGAGCTCAAGTGTTCGTCACCGCCGGAACACGCTGGAAAAAACTTGACCTCTCTGGCAAATCGAAAGTTGCGATGTTTGGATCTTTACGGAGCTCGACCGGAGCGCGACGCGGCGATACTCGTTGGCGTCCTCATCGGACTTTTCCTGGCAATCCCAATCGCCCTCGTCCTCTTCGTATTCTGGAGACGTGGATTCTTGTTCTGCGGTACGCAAGGACCTGCAAGTTTTTCACGAGCATTCTACAAGAGAGCCGCAAACGACGACGAGATTTAGTCTCAACATTTTCTAACAATCTTGTGTACTTGGTTAGAAAAATTCATGTAGATTATGAAAAAAATATTCTTTTCCCTTCTCGGTGCTTGTCCGCGTCTTTAACGAGTTCGCCTGTGGAGGGCCTAAAAAAAGGGCTTCTCTCCTTCCAACGGCCACTGGACCCCGATTTTCTATTTTTTTGGAAAATAAAACATTGATTCGCGTATCTACAGATATGTGAAATAAACCCTCCAAACCGCATTTTCAAAAACAAATCGCCAAAACTTTGTTTTCCGACCATCCAAAGGTATGTAAGGCTCCAGGGACTCTTTTTTTTTTTTTTTTTTTTAACTTTTTACAAGACTTAATTTTTTTCATTCTCATTGGAACACGTGTAACCCGAAATTCCAACTTGTCCAACAATGCGTGAAAAAATAAATAGTTTTTTTTAAAGAATTCCAGGACTGGTTAAATTTTCGAGCCTCCGGTTGAGTTTTTTTCTATTCAAAATCCGCCAGCTGGAAGGTTTAAAGTTCAGAGACGGAGGAGAGAAACGAGGAAAGTGATGAACGAAGAGGAGAGAGGCTGGAGTGAGTTTGGACGGATTACGAAGCCGATGAGACGACCATGGGAGAACGGCACGAGGCTCTCCTCGTTAACGAGTCTCAAGGGGAGTTTCCGCTCCCCGACACTGTCTCTCTCTCTCTCTCTCTCTCTCTCTCCTGTCACAAACTCGAAACCCAAGAAGTAAAGCGCTTCGTGGATCTCGGATGTCAGCGGAAAGCATATTTTGCTCGACGACTTGTCCAAGCTAGTTAGGAGCTTAAGCGAAAAACAATATTGTACTTGATAAGTGGAAAAAATAAATAACCATCGAAATAGTAGTTTTTCCATGGTATTTTTATGGTTCATCGTCCTCCCGAGAACCGCGTACTAATTTGAGGAAAAAAAAAAAATCATCAACTCTTGCAGAGGCACGAGTTTATGATTTCTCAATTCATTCAAATATTCCGAATATTTGCACATTATTAGTTTTGTAAATGTTTCAATTTCTTCAAATAAAAAAAAACAAAGTAGGAATTATTAAAAAAAATGTAAGCCTCCAGAATTAATTCCACCAGCATGCATGTATTATCCGCCTGAATTACGTGGCACGTAAAAGTTTGTGGCACTCTCCCGTCAAGTGATTTACTTCAGTCAGTGCAATGCGGGTGTATCTCCGATTCGGTCTTCCCCATTCTTGACCCCAGAAGATTGAAGAAATCCGCCACGTTTCCAATGCCCGAAGAAATCCTTCCGCTGAAAAAAAAAAACAAAAACATTTCATCTCGTAAGAATTGTACAATTTTGGAAAGTCAAAGCCGAGAGGCTGATCCAGTAAGAGCGCAGGGGCTGCTGAATGAGAAAGTGGCGCGAGGGAAAGGGCGAGTATAGGGTGGAAAGGAACCGGGGGGAGGAGGCACGCAACGGAGCCACCGAAGGGATAGAGAGAAAGCGACCGCCCAACGGACACGCGTTGGTAACACAATTAGCCCGTCGCTAATTTACTCAATAATCGCGGAGGCAAGCTCGTCCAAATGCCGACACGCGCCGCCCTCGTCCCAACGCTCCTGGCCCGTTCAACGCTCCGTAACGTCAATGCTCACCACGATGTTGTATGCACTCCGTGTCTTCGATAGAGTACTATAGACTGGCCAGTGTATATACATCAAGGGTTATATCGAGTGGAGGGAATGCGGGAGAGGCAAGTTCCTGGCTTCCTGATGCGTCAGTGCGCGTTCGGCTAATGGGACTTGCCAGCCAAACCAACAATCAACATCCAAGTTTGATCGGACAAGTCAAGGACACTCGTTTCAAGACATTGTTTCTTCAATTGGAAGAAACGATGTTTGAAAACTTGCCAGCTCGATGGCTCAATGAGGAACGTATCGACTCTCGGATATGGCGTATCTCTGATAATACTCCGTTCACTCGGACGATCAAGAGAGCCCAAAGTACACGAGACACGTTTGATCCGGGATAAAGGATGCGCGACGATAGCGGCAGGCCGATGACAGGGAGAAATGGAAGAGGAAGAAAATTTCATTGCGTATAGTTCCGACATCGCGAGAGCCACGATAAACCATTCGATCTTTCGTCTCCGACCATCAACATCCCTGGATATTTTTTACACATCTTTTTTCGTTTTTGAGAAAAAAATCTTTATTTCTTATTTTTTTTATTTTCCTGTGGCATAGGTTTTTTTTATTTTCTTCTTTTTTGTGGGTGTACTTGGCTCTTGGAAGTTTTTAGAAGCAATTGGGAGTCGTTTAGACTGATGCAGGAATTTTGTTTTATCATCTGAGTTCTAGTGACTGAGCCTCTCGAAATTTATTGAACTTTTTTCATCACAATCCATCACATTGGCGTTCGGTCGGTCAATTATTTTTTGCTCGCCAGTGCACGGAGGAACATTGTTTAATGGTTTCTTCTCAAAACCACCCTGTGTTTATTTTTTCGAATATTGACTTGATCTTGAGAATTTGATGTTTCATTCAATGGAAACAAAAAGGCGGAGCGGTGAGAATTGCGGAATTTCTCAAACTGGGCACGAGCTTGAACTTTGCATCGTTGAAACGCAATGAATGTTAATATTTGTGAATTTCTTTGATTTCTCTTTGCAAATTTTGTCCCTGAAAATCCCTTAGCCACTTTCAAATACAAATCTATAATAGAAATTTACAACAACAAAAAAAACGATTTTTTGTAACAACAAAAATACGGGAATTAAAATATAAAAAAAGAACTTTCGTTGCATTCCAATGATGCAAACGTCAACAGCATAATTGGACATTCGGTTCCGTAGAAGAAATAGATCACCCAGTGTCCGAACGAACGGAAAGGATCACCCAGTTAAGAGAGAGAGAGAGAGAGAGAGAGAGAGAGAGAGAGAGAGAGAGAGAGAGAGAGAGAGAGAGAGAGAGAGATTTGATCGACAAACGGATATCAAAAAGCCCAAAGAGCAATTGTCTCAAGACCTGCCTTGAATCCAAGTAAAATCCACTTTTCTCAAAGGGAACTGGACCTTCCGAAAGAGAAGCCAATGTCCATTCTACGCCTTCAAAGTAAAACCTTCTCGTCCCCTAAACATCACTTGTTTCGAACAGAGAATGACTGGTACCAAGGTTCATCACCTGGCCAAAACCGGATGTAGACTTGTCCTGGCATCAAAAGTCCGCAGGGGTGGATATGCCTAAAAGTCATTGTTGGCACTTGTCCTGTTTGGGGATACGTGTCGACTGGTTTTTTCGCTGGCGGTGTACACTTGATTGAAGGTGGCCAGCCATCAGGTAGTAAATCGATATAGTTACGGAGTCGTTGGAGAGAGAGAGAGAGAGAGAGAGAGAGCTGTCAGGTGGAAGACACTGCGCGTAATAGTTGGCCGTCGCACAGATTCCAGCAGCGGGAGGGGTGGAGACGTAAAAACGTGAGATCTCCGTTCCTAGATATCATCGTGCGAATCCCTGAAATCACCGACTCTCTCTCGAGATGTCGTCATAGCAACGTGGAAGAAAGGTCACGCCCCCGACGAGAGTCATCCGCCAACCGGAAGGGTGGAAAACGTTCTTGCGCCGTCCAATGGGGATGAAACGTCGAGGCAGAGAACCCTTGGTGAACTGCCCCCTCGGCCGTCACCCCAAAACAACCACCACCTCCCCCCCCCCCCCCCCCCCCAGGCCGGTACACAAGTACGTGCTGTATAGAATGTGGAAAGCGGCTGGTTCACCTCGGTATTGCTCCAACGAGATACGACAACGAGAACACAACTATGATGGGTTCGAGGGGTGAGCGAGGCTCAATCGCAGGTTGACCGACCGATAGGGCTTTCAACGCTAGTGTCTTAGCCGGGAAACGAACGTAGTTACGGCACGTGTCATAATTACGGAATACCCTGCTCCTCTCTCGCCCCACTCGCTCTCTCTCTCTCTCTCTCTCTCTCTATGTAAATATATCCGTAGATCGGAAAAACCTACGCAATTCTTCATCGGAATAAAAACAAGTGTCATCTCGTATAGCAGCTGAGTTTAAAGTGATTTTAATAATCCCAGTGATGTTTTCAAAGTGTCAGTGAGACGAGTCGGTGGGCCGTGAAAAAAGTGTCTTCATGCTCCATCCGAGATTCATCATTCAACGATAGGAATTGTGACAGTCGATCTAGCAATGTTTCATTGTGGCAATGAAAACCGAAAGTGGTAGTGGTGAGATGCCAGATGCTGGGAATTGATAATCCCATTGGATAAATTTAATATTCGGACGTAGAAGAATGGTCCGGATCATTGGCAGTGAGCCCCGCCGATAGCGCAATTGTGTACGATGGGTGCGTGATTTTTTTCTCGCATCTGCAATAACTACCGGCAGTGCGCTTGGACTCGTTTCGGTTTGTTTGACAGAAAAACTTTGGTGTCGAATCGTCTCGTTATCGAAGCACGAGGAAGTGCATTTGCAAAGATATTCGAAATGATGGAGTCAACCTGCCAGCAACATCAGGCCCAGCAACAAAACGGAACGTCGGCCAGTCGTACGTCCTTTCTCATCGAGGACATACTTAATCGGGGAAACGTGCATCCGGCTGTTCACGCGCAGCATCATCTACACAATCAATTAACGCCTGCTCACAGTCAGCATCAGTACGAGCAATTTGCCAGTCTGTTGCCAAGTTATTCCTCGGGACCGCCGGCAGCAGCGTTCTTTCTCGGGCCACTTTTCGGCAGCCCCGGCATGGGCGTCGTGCCCGGCGTCAGTGAACTCGCTGCCCTCAAACATTGCCGTCGGCGAAAAGCCAGAACCGTATGAATGCCCTTTCAATTTCAAATTCAGAACGCTCCTTGTCTCGTGGATTTTACATTGGTTTTTAACAACACTCTTTCGTACAATGCGGCCAACGAATGCGATGTGACATTGGCGACAAAAGTGAATTCACGAGCGATCGGTTGAAGAAGAAAAAAAAAAAAAAGAAACGTGACAATTCAAATCGAAATGCTCCTCGGGCTTATCTATTAGTTGCTATCTATAATGGACTGTCCAAGTTAGACGTGTCGCGATTTGTTTGGGTTTACGTACTACCGTGCTTGAACGGCGGAACGAATTCTTCCCAAGCTCAAACAAGTAATTTCAATAGAGCTTGCTTGGGTTTCAGTGCTGACGTTCCGCGCTGAAGGACGGCAGAACAAATTTTCCCTGAGCCAAACGAGCAATTTAATCAAAGCTTGTTTAGCTTTGTTTGGCTCTCTCACTGCTAGCGTTCCATGCTTCAACGGCAGCAAAGCTTTGCCCAAACTCAAACAAATGAATTAATATTGAGCCGAGTCGCAATAAATATAAATTATTCTGCTTCAACATTTCGAATGTACCTGCATCTTTGGGTTGTCCTTTTATTCGATTCCACTTTTGCCGGATCCAAGGTATTCAGTGATCAGCAATTGGCTGGCTTGGAGGCGAGGTTCGAGGCACAGCGATATCTCAGTACGCCCGAGAGAGTCGAGCTCGCTGCGGCACTTCACCTTTCGGAGACCCAAGTGAAAACGTGGTTCCAGAATCGCCGGATGAAACATAAAAAGCAATTGAGAAAGTTGAACAACAGTGGCAATGGAAGTATCTGTCAGCAGAGCAACGGCCACCAACTGGACGGAGCACAACCTGGGACAATTACGTCGCCAGCAGGTTGGTAGAGTCAAAAATTTGTCTTTTTTCCCAACAGGCTTGGGATTGTCGAGATGGATCTACATTCGTCACCGCGGTTAGAGTAGGCCAAAAAATCTTTGAATAATCAACTACGAAATAAGTCATCCCGAAATCTCGGGCTCGTGTCCCGGACCATTGAAAGTTCCTCCCAAAACAGTGCAACTTGCATGAAAAAAGAAAGTCTCCGAACGACGCACAGTTTGGGAAATATTTGCCTCGAAGCATCCACGTTGAACACCCTTGTTAATGTGCGGAGGACACACTTGTCAGAGCAGACGCGTATCGTCTCCTCTGCGCAAACTGACCAACCACGGGGCTCTTCCACGTCGTTAACCAATTTTCACCTTGGTCAATAAAATTTTCTTCCTTCACTCTTGTATCTCTGTTACAAGCACCAGCAAAAGTGCTGCCACCCTCGTGGAATCTCCAAAGTCCTTCGTCAAATGTATGGCTTAATATCCTAAAGCGATATTCGTAACATAGGTGCTGATGATCAATCTATACGTATGGCTGACCGACACGTTCCTCAGAAGGTGCAGAGATGTACTAAGAAAGAATCTTTCGAAAGTAATTGACGCTCGCATTGGGGAAATAGTCGTGACCACGAAACGTCTCAAAGATCGCTAACTTATCTGTGATTGGACAGCCTAATTGGCTTTTGGCTCATTACGTTACGATCCCTTGAAGTTGTGCAGTGAAAACAAATATCCTCAGGACTACTAGGATCTTGGAGAAAAAATTCGATCCGTCCCTCGATATAAATCGTAGGAAAGACTGGCAATGTGGACAGTTAGTAAGAGTAGCGTAGGCGGAAAGTGGAGGAATGCACACCGTGTGCAATTGCGGATAACCGCTTCGAAATATCCAGTAGGATGTTCGAGTGAGCGGGTCGCGTATCCACGTAAGTCCATTTGTTGGCTCGTAAGAGGGGAAAGTCAAGGGATGGCAAGGCTGGAAGTAAGCTAACCAAGTTACAGGGAGACATCTTTCTTAGGTACGGAGAAGACGAAGGAGAGTAAGAGAAGCGCGGGGAAAGGCTGCGGGACCGAGCAAGGGAGGGCTGTGATGAGGTTTACGAACGGTCTAGTCTCTGCGTCGGTGGTGTAGGTACTCCCACGTACATTGCCAGAGAAGACTTCTGGGTGTCTTTGAACGACATCTATCGGCTTCGTTCCCGGTTGGGGCGTCTTCTCAGCTTGGTGTCTTCATTTTGGAAGTCTTACCGCGGGGCTCTTCAAAGATTCGCGTAGTCGAGAAGGGGCCAAAGAGGTTGGAGGCCAAGCTTCGGCTGGCGAAACATCGAGCGGGCGAGGGCGGCCGAGATAGAAAGGCGAGGGAACATGCAAAAGACGGATGGGAGTTTCTCTCGTGCGCAATGCGTCTTGAGAACGTCTGCAGCGTCTTCTATCCTTCCACACACACACACACACACATTCGTCCCTTATTATCTTTACTCGATCACTCTTGTATACGTATATATATATCTAACGTTCCTCCTGACGATGCTACTCCTTTAGACTCTGATGGCCCACCTCGGCTCTCGATTCGCGGCTCCTTCCCTGAAATGCGGCAATTATCGGCTAAGTGCTCGGCCAGAGACCTACATCTCAAGTTGTTAGTTACTATTAGCCAATCCTTCCTTCATTTATGTATATGCAAGGAGAGAGAGAGAGAGAGGGTGGCAATTGCAGAGTGGTCATGTGTTGAGAGTCTTGTGATTTTCCGACCGAGAAAAATATGACTTCCGATTGTCTTTCAAGTCCTCTTCGGAAAAAAGTACAAAGTATTTTTTCAACCATTACTATTCGTTAGAAAAAATTCAGCGCCCTGGAAAAAAGAAAAATTTCATTTTGAGAACAGCGAAATGAAGATAATTCAATTCCGAATACGAAACACTTTTGGAAAACTTTTTTGCAACAAGTAGTATTCGCCATAAAAAAATTGAGCATCCTGAAAAAAAAAACGTAAAAAATCTCTTTTGAAAACAGCCGAATGATGATAATTTCGAATACGAAATACATCGGAAAAACTTTTTTTACGAGTAGTATTTGCCATTAAAAAATCGAGCATTCTGGAACAAAAATCAAGATCCATTTTGAATACATCGAAACGAAGATAATTAAATTCCAAATACGAATCCGTCATGGAGAAAAAAAAAAAGCTCACGAAAGATGCACGCTGAAACGTGAAACGGGATTGAAATCGCGATTTTGGAATGTTTCGTAAGAAAAGAATTTCAAAGGTTAAATCCAACACAAGGCGCGCTGGATTGACAAAGGTAAAATAATTGATGTCGCGTTAATAAGGTGATAGAGAATGAAGCGACGGTAGGAAATTATAGTGGGGAGGACGGAGAAAACGGGTTATTTCGATCGATCCTCTCCACGCGCGTTTCCCTAAACGTTGAAACTGAATCGTATCGGGCCCTGCCACCGTTTTAACGGTGGCAACGTTGAAACGGCGCTGATGATGATGATGATGATGATGATTCAACGGAGCAGTCTTGTATTCCACGTTTGCCATTTTCTTTCGATCGGCGTAATGAACGAAAGATATAGAAAATAAATCGATGGATGATGGAACGTTTGTTGGATTTTTAGAGCGACCGGTGGATTTTTCGTTGAGCAGCGGAAGAGAATCGCGAGCGAGTAGCGACGCTCCGATTGATACGGACTCGGACGAGATCGACGTGCTCGGTGACGAGGAGCCATCCTCACCGACTCCAACTACTTTGCACTTGTCGAGCCGAACCACATCGCCCTCGATTTTTTATCGCTCCTCCCATCCTCATCCGATCATCCTCAATCATCAGCCGCAGCATCAACACGTTCAATCGATTCAGCGTTACAATCGCTGAGACAACCCAAGCGCGTTCGGAACAATCCTCCTCTCGTTCTTCGACCTTCGCTCGAGCACTCCTCTCGACGTATAACAAGTACGTATGCGAGCTACACAGATCCATTCTGTTTTTTCTTCAGGGGTGAAATACACGACGACAAAAAAACGACCTTAATTTTTTAATAAAAAGCGTTATTGTTTCACCGATCGTAAAAATTTATTTCCGCTTGGCTAGAAAATGTATCGAAGAAGCTACAGTTGAAATTTCAAGTCAATCGGTTCAAGAGCTACGATCAGTCCGCCCAATTTTCAAACGCATGGTTTCAAGAATAATCCGCTTAAAGTTTTGAAAGCGTCGGCGGTATATGTCTAAAAAATGTTTTTCCACCAAAAATAACTTTTGCATATCATTCTTGGGATGTTTATAAATCATTTGAGCCAATAGAAAAAAAAACGATACATTTTTTTCAAAGGTATAAACGAGGCCTTGAAAAGAAATTGGAAAATGTGCGACTTTATGGCGTGGTCTTGCGAGAAGCTTTTGGCGGTAGTTGTCCGTTTGTGGAAAATCCAACGACGACGATATTCGTCCGAATTTTTTTTACTATTTTAACATCCTAATGCTTAACTTGTACCTAAGAAAGATTTTAAAAAGTTGACATTCGGAAAGAAAAATTGAAACTTTACGCATTTTTTTGTTGTTACGACGCTACATGTGATTTCCCCTCTCAATAAAGTCAAGTTACTGCTGCGGCGACGTCTAAGAGAGGACAAACTTTTGCAAGTTGATACGAAGAGTTTTGCAACTTTTTAGTTTAGTAACTCTTGTCACATTTTTATTGATAGGAGCTAACACAAGCAGATGATTATTTTCCCCTTAATCCTCATTGTATTTATTCATAGTGAAATCAAGATGGTGAGAGAATAATCGCGTCGATAATTTCCGAATTGCTTCGAAACAGTATTGATCATTATTATGCGTTTGGGTTTGTACAATGATCATTTGTTAGACAAACAGACTCATTATTCTCATAGAAAGCCAAAAACAAATTATAATAATTCCAACGAATAATTTGTGAATGCAGAGCATTCGCATTATGAAGATACATTGGAATTATTATAATTTCTTTTTATCTTTCTATAAGAATAATAAGTTTGTTCGTTCGTATTCACAGGTTGTTTTTGATTGTTCCGGAAAAAAAAAAAAAAAAAAAAAAAAACGTCACTGTGCAATTGATAGGAAGATATTGGGCGAGTTCGATTAGAAAGCATGTTTGTAAGCTTGGCTCATTGCCTTGATCAAATTCTGTCGTGTCAGAGGAAGAAATCATTTTCACGCAAATTCATTCAATGTGAGTGTAGCTAATTGTGATTGAAAAAAAAAAACTTGAAGCTCTCGTTAAGAATTGTTCAGTGGCGCATTGAAAACAAAAACAGGTTACTGTAAATTGACAATTAAAAGAGAAATGATCTTTTAAAAAAACAATAACGACAGTGTATCTTTAATGGATTTTGTTAAAAGAGAAGCCAAATAGGAAAGTAGAGCAATTATTGGTGGTATTGTTTCGTGCGAAAAAGATACTGTTGAGAATAAAGGTCCCGTACGTCAATGAAACATGAAGAAAAAAAAAACAGACGGAGCAAAATCCAACGAGAGATCAAACGATGAATCGACATTTCTGTAGACTTGAGATTGTGAAAACTTGTAAGTTCGTGGGGAAAAAAGTTTTGGTAGATATTTTGGAGAAATTGGGATGAAGTCATTGACGGAATGAAAATAAACTGACGACTCTTGTATGAAACTATGCGAGAGATACATTCCCAAAAGAGTGAAGATTGAGAAGATGTTTTTGACAAGTTCACAAGGTTTTTTTCTTTTCGTCGTATAATTATTTTCCGGAAGAATAATTGTAAGGAGATAAAATTTCATCTGGTAATTAGTGCGAGCTTACAAACACGTTGTCCAACGTGTAAACTTGTGAAACGTCTCGGGGCCGATTTCGTCAGGTGCAAAAATCCCACCAATTTAGAAAATGCACCATGACCAAATGTCCCGTTTGCTGCGCTTGTGAGGTCTGTGAAATAAGAACAGTTGAACGTGAAATAATTTTTACAGCGACACGTGGAGGGCTAACGACTGCTCATTTTTTTATTATTTTTTTCTTTTTATCGGCTCACTCCTCGCATCATTAGATGGACTGTGAAAGTTCGACGTTCGTGATTGAAGAATTTGCTTTCGTGAAGCTCCTTTAGTATTTCTCACAGACAGATTGAGATCGTGAAAGGGATCGCAAGATTGTAAATATTTCCATATGTTTTGAGGAAAACCTTCTTCGTTTCTCAACGAATAAAAAAAAATTGTAAAGTTACTACGGGCGATTCTTTTATTCTCTACCCCTGTATCCTATGAGAGAAAGGCTATTTTTTTTTATGCCGAAATATGGAATTTTTCGACGCATGAAAAATGAGGTCTCGATCAGGCATCGTCAGAAAAATAAGAAGCAAAAAAAAACTCGCGACGAAAGGTCGTAGCTAAAGTTTAGCATAGGGAACAAATTTAAACAATTTTTTTTGTCGAAATGAAAGCTTTTTGAAAGAAAAAAAAAAACTGATTTTTAGCCAAATATTGAGTTGTATAAATTAATGAAAAATGAACGCGGCATCCAATCAAACGGATCCTATGCTACATCCTAGATAATATTATAAATAATATGTGGTGTAAATTTCATAAAAATCAGTTGAGTAGATCTCGAGATACTTTGTCCACCAGTTTGAAGAAAGGGCCCTACCAGAAGACTCATATCTCCGCCATAACATACTTTTTTTTATCGTTTTTTTTCCTTCTAATTTCATCATAAAACTATAATGTATTTGTGAAAAATAAATATTATTTTATATACTTAATAGACGCGTTTTTCCGAGTGCCAAGGTGGTGTAAACCCCTCGATGGATTCTGTTAAAAGAGAAGAAGCCAAATAGTCAAATTGGAGCTTTTTCATCCGATTGCCACGCTCGAATGTAATCGAATGTACGGCGAACGTGCTCTCGGGCTTACGGTCATCGAGCACAGAGCGGAGATTAGAGGGGTTTATCAAACTCTGTCTCGCCGCTATCGCCACACGGATAGAGTACGATGAGGAGAACGAAGGGGCGCGATAGAGGGAAGAGGGAAGAGGAAAGAGAGAGAGAGAGAGAGAGGGTGTTGTGCAGCAACATTAGTGGTCCGACAACGATGCGGAAGCCAAGCCATTGGCATTTCACAGTGTCGTGGCTTGATGCAGAACCGATGACGACACGATCGACCCCTTGGCCTCGTTCCCTCGCGAGCATAATTATCTATCTTGTTAGACTAGTAATTATTCCAATGATATTTCCATTTTCGTCACGACCCATTGACGATTTTACGATCGACGTGACGAATCGTTGCTCCGATTAAAACTATTCGTATTAATGGTACTTCGGAAAATCATCATTTCGAAGTCGTGGAAGGCACACTTTACGAGGCAGGAATGGCCGATTGATACAACGTAAGTATAAACATGCCATTATACCACTCGGATAGTTGCGCTTGTCTGAATATTTATTCACACACTTCGAACGCGTTTTTCTCGAAACGACTTTTTTTTCAGTCTGGTTGACATAAAATCTCGAGTTCCATTCAACCGATTGACTTGAAAATTGGTACGGACCTTTGGTATATATCCCTCCATCGTCCCTATCTCGGGCATTGCGAAATTATTATTATTACTATGTAAAAAAAATTAAGAATTGAAAAAATTGGGCGGGAAATTAACTTTTTTCAAACAATCGGAACGTCATTTTTCTTTCTCTTTGGTACCTTCCGTAATGACATTCTTATGGATAAAAAAAAAAATATTGACTTTATTTCTATTTCAGAGGAATGAGAGCTTTGGAATCGTGTGCCAAGCGCTTCAACACTTTTTTTTTCACGGCTATGTTTAGAGGCCCGTAACTGTTTAAATTTTTATTTTTTTACACTATTTTTTTTTTCTTACGTTCTTGAAATATCAACAAAGAATACTGTAAAAAAATGGATGATAAAAATATTTTTGCTTTTTTCTTATCAAGCCCGAAAAAACCCGAAATTTAGGTCCTCGACTAGAATACTCCTTTGAAAAAAAAAAAAAAAAAAAAAAAAAAACGATTAGCGGAGTAGAGTGAGCCGAAACGACAGACACGCAGCCCGCGAGTAAGAAAAAGATTTGGTCAATCGTGACGTTTCCCGATGCTTTCGATTCTGCGAGGCGGGGCCTCCGAGAATACTTGCTGCTTCTAGTTGGGGGCTGCATCCTAATACCCAGATAATGGGGAGTAATTGCGAGGGATCGGAGCAAGCGTAGGTACTCCGCCGGTTCTGTGCAGTCCGGGATATAATTAAGTCTACGTATATATATATATATCTCAAGAGCTCGCAAACAAAACGGCCAAACTCTCGCCGTTTAATACGTAAAGTAATATGGATTATGTCCTTTGATATGTCAAAATTCTATACACACCAAATGATCTCTGCGTGTGTGTGTGTGTGTGAGGAGGAGGGTGACGGGGAGCGAGAGGTTTACGCAGGATCCCCTATAGGATCCTCTCGTCACGTGGCCCTCCTCTCTCTCCAAGCTCCGTTGACCCGCGAAAGGGAGGATGCTGTAATGATGTTATCGAGGCAAAATCATGAGGCACGTACTCGAATACGAGATATCGCTTGTCCCCGATGTACACGCACACGCATATGTGCGTATGTACGGAAGCCTATTCGCGTATATCGAGAAGCTGAGATGAGAAACACTCGTCGGATCTCCGTATCACGATATACCGGTGCCAGGATAGAAACAATCGTACCACGATAATGGCCAAAACGAGAAGTGGCGGACAAGTTCGGAGAGAAAGAGCGAGAAGGCCAGCGTTGAAGAAAATATTGAAATATGAAAAATAATATTAAAATTAATGCATTTATTTGTGAAGGTTATCATTAATTTTTCTGGATACAATACGATGCTGTTTCTTGAATTTCCATAGCGAATGAGAAGCTTCAGCCAGTTTTTCTCTACCGCTTTTTCTTTCAGCTTAACTGACCCTAGCCACTGGAGTGCTGTCGTCGACACTTGACAGATTTATATTTCTACTCGACGGTTCCCGACACCCATTTCTTTTTGCCAGATCTCCAGTATTCCACTGAACTTTTTAATCCATAGCTCGAATCATCGTCACTAGATTTTTTTTTTTTTTCATCTTTTATTTATTCCCTTCTCTGTATCGAAGAACTCTTTTTTATATAATAAATATTGTGTACGCGGAGTATTTACGATTTCATTAATCCCCGAATGCTACAGCTGTTTTTTTCCCGAACAAGTATACAAGTTCGATATTTAATATTTCTGAGACTCTGGCGTTTAAATTTGAATAAAGTAAATGCCTGAAGCGTCGGTCCGCCGCTCGATGACGAGGGTTAACAGACTCCAGGTACCATGGGAGATAGATATATGTATATATATATATATAATACACGTATGGAATGCGGCAAAAATAATGAAATAAAGGACAATGAAGTGGCTGGTACAATGGGTGTGGGTAGATATACGCGGAGATCCAAAGCACGTATCGAGGAGAGAAGGGCAGTGGCGAGGGTTCGAAGGGGTTCGCACAGAGGTGCGCGGAGGGTGAGAGAGACGAGGGGATTTATATAAGAGGAGCGAGGCCTGACAAACGGCTGGTAAATGCAGTGGGCGTGTTCCATTACTTTCATTATTTTCCAGTAGGAGGGTTCGACCGATATGCACTTGCACATAATGTACCGAGTTAGGCCGGTGCCGCGCCGCCGAGAGCGGTGTCCCCCGAAAATTCGTCTATCCTACTCGAGAGTCATCCTATGGCGGTGCGCACGTTGTAAAATCGCCAGGATCGGTAGAGTCGATGGCAAAAGAGATTTGGCGCCTCCGGTGGGCGAGAATGCCCAAGTTTGTCTTTCTCACTGAGACTAGGTTGCCCTTTAACGGCAAGCTTGTCGTTCGGCCGGCAACTGTGTCCTCGGTATACGGACAAAGGAGCCGTATGGGGCCTGCAGTCTAATCGAATTAGCCATAATTCCAGCCCGTTTTCTCAGTTGCAATGACAGGGGAACGTGCAAATTTTCGACGATGCGTGTATATTCGGGCCGTATCGCTATTGACGACAAAGCAGACACGCTGCGTACGTAATAGTAGGGATGGATTTCCACTCTATCGATAGCGCGTACGTAAAAAACGGCTTAAAGGGCGTAGAGGTGTAAATCATCAACTGTACACGTGGGCTCTTCGAGAGTATCGAGTGACGAAAATTTTCATGTGCCCGCGCGCCGAGGATTATAATTCGTACAATCTTGTATACGGTACTGTAGTTCCCTAGATAACAATGACATTGTACGATATTGGAGATGAAGCTTGACACTTTTATACGCTATTTCATTGATTACCAACTTTTGCCTCAATCACTCGAAAATTCTAATTACATTTTCAATGCCATGAAATAGTTGCACTTTGTGTAATATCTGTAGATTTCTCTCTCTCTCTCTCTCTCTCTCTTTGTTTATCTCTTCTCTCTGCATGAAATCCTCAAGTCCACGCGAACCAAGTCGCGGGCTTAAAGTCAAGCGTAAAAAACAAACGATTCTCCATGGCTGAGGATCATGCGGATGAAGAAATGTCCAATAGACATATGGATAGGTAACGATCGCAGATCGGGTAGAACTGTTAGTGTGGGATGGGGCGGGGATTTGAAAGGCAAAACATGCGTCTAAAGAGTAAATAGGGGCTTGTTGGATGTCACCGCGACCCCCGGCCAAGCACGAGCGGGCTAACAAGCTGTCAAGACGTCGGCGCGTGTCACTCGACTTCTCATCCAAGACTACAATAAATCCGGACAAGATCCTACTCCCTCTTCTGCAATCGCCCCCTCACCCCCGACCAACAACACAACGTACGATATTTCACTTGTCAAGTTACACCCATGTTTGTGTAAAAGTTACACCGGGGCGATGCTAGGCCTTGGAAATTATATACATGTAGGCCTCTAACAGCCGATTATTACTCATGCGAGTAATCGCAGTTTGAAGCCAAGTGGAAGAGATGCACCACGTGGCATCTTCGAGTGCGAGAGAGAGAGACGGCTGAAATTTTCCAACAGACATTTCTCGGAGATTAACGATATTTGGGGCAGAAAAAAAAATCGTCAAACTCCGCGTCGGGCAAGATTCTCCAGAGCTCGAGATACTTTTTTCTATTAAAAAAAAAAAAAAAAAAAAAAACATGGCAGTATTCTAGTCTAGAGATTAGTTGACTCGAAATAACTCCTTAAAGTTTCGAGTACAATATTCAAATCGCTATAACTTTATGAATATTGGTCGCATTTCGAAATTTCTTTTCGAGAACATATCCTTGAGAAGCCGTACTTGGGGGAAAACCGGTGGAGAAGCATTTTTTCGAATTTCTCGACTAGACTGCCGCCTCGATCATCCGTTAGAAAAGTCAGTTCGAAAAAAATGCGAGGTTACGTTTGACGCGCGATCAAGAAATACTACCGAAGCTCAGAGCCCGGAAGCAGAGGTGAAAATTTCATGAAATTTTTCTTGATGGATAGCCAGTTGATAGAATGGATATTTCATTCGGTGGCAATTGTTCTACGCTTGTCGCGAGTATGTTTGTGAATTTTTTTACAAGCATTGAAAGAAAATGGCGTCGCTGGAGCCGGATAAAACGAGTCAGGTTTGACCGAGTGTCCTGCACGTAGAGAGGGCGGATGACGCGGGGGATGATCTGTAAGAGGCAGCGCTATCTTGATGCTACTATAGAAAGGATACGTGAAAAAAGGGGACGTTTGATTTTCGTTCACGTGCCGCTTAACTTGATCACCGGGCAATCTGGCCTCGTTTCATCCTTCGGTTACTTCAACGCTTCCACTAACAAATAACATTGTTGGGAGGGGAGCTACACGCGCGGCTACCGTACTGATTCGATTTCGAGACCGTGAAAGGGAAAATGCTGCCGGCTCGTGTCTCATACGCTATCGCATAGATACGCAAACACCCGACGTCGCGAAACTCCCTGCGAGCGACGCGCGGATAAACGTTAGCCTCTGGAGTTGGCGCTCGTAGCGCGAGAGGGCGTCGCAATCGATGCGAATCGCTTTTTTCTTTATCGTACCGCACTAACTTTTTTTTTTCCCCCCAAAAAAAACCAAAATTTTCATGAAAAATCCTTTAAAGTCGATTATCATTATATATTCGCAATCAGCGAAAAATGTCCCATTGGATAGAAGCCCGAAAGGATTTTCAAGTCAAAAACAAGATTTTTCGACCCTTTTACGGAATCGCAATTTTACACCACGAAAATTCAATCTGCCGTATAGCGTCTGTTCCATTCTAGTGACGTAAACTTGATGAGGGTGTTTTTTCAAAGGACTTTGACAGACTCGGAGAATGCTGCCTGATTCATCCCGATTTCTCAATGAGTTTCGCCGTTAAGTCCACTTGACAAATGGCAAAAAATTGGCAAACGGGGTTGTGTGTGAAGAAAATTCGTGAAAATCGATGGTCCGTCTTTGAAATTCTTATTTTCTCCTAAATCTGAAAAATTTATACGAAATTTTTCATTCCGGTCCATCGCGTCAAGTATAATAATTAATTGTAAGTTATTTTTTATTAAGCGTCAGTGTAATCTAGCAATGATTCGAAAGGAATACCTCAAAGTCTTGTGTGCCCACAAATAACGGCCCTCATCCGCGAAAGGAATACCTCAAAGAGCGCCCCGTAGCGCTGTTTCTCTCTCCTCGGCTGATAAAAACTAACCAAGCAATTTAACTGCGCGTATACATCGCCCCGAGAGAATAAAAAGAAAAAACCTTATTGAGATTCTTATCTTCACGACGTGTTTAAAAATAATTACTGTGAAAGATCTGACGATAGTCACGGAGTCGCCCTCAACTAGTGAACAAACACCGGGGTTCGCTCGAGTGGCACTCTCTCGTTCGGCCAGGACGTAAAGCCCTCTGGTGAAAAAAAAAAAAACAATTCCGTACGATCTCCAGGCAGCCACCATCTTTTAGCCCCCTGCTGGCCTCTCGCACTTCGTTCTTCCGGCATATCGCTCGAGTGGTACTCACCTTTCAACCACTCTATCACAGCGTTTAAAGAAGTAAAGACTGAAGGCTCTTTCCATTTTTTATTCACCCCAGCCGCCCCCCGCTACCTCTTGCAACTCTGCCTGCCCGCGTTTCAAGCCTCCTCTGCGTTTAAAAAATGTCATACTCGTTGTTTCTTTTTTTTTTTTTTTTTTTTTTTTTTCTTGGTTTTGAGAGCAAACTTGAAAGAGTCGATTCTCGATGACAGAGTAGAGTCTTTGGCGAATCACCTTTCTGACCTCTGACAGTTTTCACGTCTCTGGTAAAAAAAAAAAAAAAAAAAAGACAAACATCTGACGAGCTCGATTTTCAATAATTTCTTGCTGACGAGAGGTTTGGGTTGACAGGCTCGGAATTTTACACACGATTCGCGCATAGTCGTGCCGAATAGATGTTTTCTTATTTTTCGGGACGATAGGAATATGACTTTTTTAAATAAAAAATAAAAATACAATTTAAACTACTCTTTGTTAATCTCCTTTATGTTAGTTTACATATAATTTATTTTATGTTCTTGCTCCTCGTATAGATATACATTTATTTAGTGAACGAAATAAAAAGTAGTATTCGATGAGGAAAAAAAAATAAAAATAAAAACAATAGAGCACAAGAAAATTGGCGACTTTGGGATCCTCGAAGATTCCGCTAGGTGTTTTGCCATGAATTTTTGGACAGTACGGAGATGACAATGACTGTTTGGCTCTAAAGCCAACGGACCTATCGGATATTACGTTCAGGCCGAGATTTCGCAGCGTAGGCTATATACGTCAAACAGTGAGCCATTTGTCATGGTTGTCAAATTATTGAAAAATAAATATCATCTTTCCTCCTTTCTTATATACCATTGTCCGTACGTCTTTTTTTTTTTTCTTCATTTTTCATTTTTCGATGCACATATTGTACTGATTTCAATTAGAAACTTGGCTACTTAGTTCGTCAGCTACTACATAATGCGAATAAGTTCGTTGACTCGTGAGTGTTCTTACTTTGCCGTTCTTTTTGTTTCTTCAACTGTTGAAAGTTGTCACGAGCATAATTGCATCGAGTGAAAAAAGCCGCCTCACCGATACACCGGCGGTCGTAATAATGCACAAGCTATTATTATTGTTGTTGTTGCCATCTCGTTACCTCTACGGTCAATATCGATTAAATTCTCACTTCCGAATGTTCAATATTTTTAGTCATATTTTCTTTCCTCCTACTGATTTGGAAAAAATCCGAATATAATCGACTACTGTGAAACTACTCGTTATAACATTCGCTGGCCATTGTTGTTGGTTAGTCGAAAGTATTGGCATGAAAATTTTGATACGAGTCAATTCCCTGTACAACAACACATTAATCTGTAATAATCTATGAACGCCAATTAACTTTCACGTACTTGGCACGAGTCGGCGAGTCAGCAGCTTATTTCACGCAGCGTAAATATCATTGATATAATTCTTTTATTTATTCGAACGAATAAATCGAATCGTTTACCTGAACGATTTTCATAAATAGTCTACGTCGTATATATTTTTTCCGTAGTACATAATAGTAATACATATATATGTTACAGTTAAGACACGTTTTCCCTAGTAAAAAATAGTTCTCGCTGCGAGCCTTCGATACAACTAGTTTTTAAAACTTAACTTAAAACTCGTCTCAACTCGAACAAAAACTAGGCCAAACGAAATCAATCGTTTAAAACTGTTTGTGGATGCGGGCAAACTTTACGTTTGTTTGGGTTTGCGTTGCTAAATATAAATTCTACTTTTCACTTGGAAAGAACTCCTTTCGTAATCAAAACAAACATGTCCTAACTAGGAAAAACTAGTTCTAACGAAATTAATCAGCCAAAATTGTTCCCGACCTCGAAATTTTGGGTTTCTAGATATAAGTTCTAGTTTTCAGTAGGAGGAAGAACTTTTTGGAACGAAGGCGTTCACTCGGGAACTAGTTTTAACATGAAAACGGGTTTTAACTGTAATATAAATATTTATATGCAAATATATATATATATATATATAGAAACAGAGATTTGGGCCCGCGTTGACTGGCACAGTATTCCTATCAATAATACAATTATACCACCAGCGGCCACCGAATCGAGACTAAACCTACTCGCTGATTTTTCCTTTTAAACCCCAAGTGTTTGGGATGAGCTCAACGCGCGATTATATTCACAAGATTATTTATGATTGAGTTATTTCTTTGTTTTTTTTTTTTGCTAAAAATGCATCGACGCTATTGATCAACTCTTTCGGCAACGTCCAAAGATGAAATCGGTGTCCTCGAATCGTCTATAAGTTCGAACGTTGAAATCAATTTGTGTATAAGACAGCTTCATTGGTTGTTACAAGGTAAGCTTGAAGCTTACGATTCAGTCGACAATAGCAACGCGTTAACACATGAGAAAACTTAATATATATATATATATATATTAATTAATGAGATTAAAAATAGTAGGTAGCATTTAGAGACAATATTTATATCACGAAGAACCAGTCAACGGTGAAACACACGCGCACACACACAGGCACCCACGCATGTGAATCGATTCAATACGTTTCAGCTATAAAACTCGATTGTCGTATCTACGAAGAAATAATTCAAAGCTGATACGCGACAAAAGAAAGACAAAAAAAAAGGCAAACAATTGATTAAAACAGTAGCCGCGTGCCAGAGCTTATTGAGAATTTTTTAGGCCGATCACATCGATGTAAATAGACAGTAGATAATAAATTCTTGCTCTTCTAATAAAAACAAGTGCCGTGGGGCTGAAGAAGTAAAGAGTAACAACGAAAAGTGAGCCCGACTAAGGAGTCAAGGGTCCGAACACACTATAATAGTATCGCACTTTGAATCCAAGTCCCGAAGCTTCAATAAATGTACTTTGTCGCGACAACAGTCTCAGATCGAGTATAACGCGTAGAATATAATTTACAAAAAAAAAATACACTGGCAAACTTAAAAAATATGTTTTTTCTCTATCTTGGTGATAATAACGCGTATCTCGCGGTCCTAACGTGACACTGTCGAATATCACAGTGAGTAAAAAAAAAAATAAAAAAAAACAATGGCTCCGGTACGTGCATCGTTCTCTAATGTATCAACCGATGGTTTCTACTATCCGCGTTCAAAATATCAAAATATCAGATACCATTGAGAGACGTGAGGAATGTTAGATTTTTCGTTAATTTGTCAAGTTGTAAAAAAAAAAAAAGATTTTGGGTAAATAAAATTAACGAGATGAATGCGAGCGATAAGAAGAAAAAATAAATACCGTGCAATTGCCCATTGTGTGAAGTTTCTAATATCGGTTAGAGGCTTTAGCTGCCAAGATCCGTACGGCGCTGGGAAAAAACGCGAGTTGGTTACCACGCGGGATACACGAGGCTTCGTCGTGCTGTCATAACAGAGAGTGTGTGTGTGTGTGTGTGTGTGTGTGTGTGTTAATATTTGCTAATCGGATGAGTATCCGAATCAAGTTTTTTCTTGGAAAGCTCTCAAAGCATACGACTTATGATAGATATACGATCGACTTGGTCAATGCAGAGAAGGTCTGGAAGCGCGTTGTTTCAGTCTGGCAAGCAAGGCTTGCTCCCCGTCGTCTTCGGCTCTCGAGCTCGTGCCGCGAAAGCTCTCAGATCTGTACTTGTCGCGCAAAAACATTCGCCTTTCCTCTTTGTACTTTTCGATTCTTTCGCGACATCGCGGATCACCGAGATCCAAACCGCCTAAATTGCGAGACTGCAGTTTTTCGGAACTGTTCGAGGAAGAGAGTGAGAGTTCGGTGCCGACGTTCGGTGTGGAATTGTGCTGGGAATCCTCCAACGTTTGTTTCGATGGTAAAGATGGTAGATTGTCGGTCATTCGATTGAATTTTCCCTCGTCCAAGGATCTGCTGAGGGCTGCTCTGGTCGACCTGGCGTGACGAGCGCGCAAACAAGGTGGCAAATATTGTATCCCATTGTTGGGGGGTTCCTCCGACTTGCCTCGTGCACTGTCCAACTCTTGTTTCATCTTACGTTCGCGAACGATCTCACGTCCGATCTCCGAATCGAAGCTCAGACGATCGCTCGTCGTCGTCGTCGTCGTCGTCGTCGTGAATTCCGGCTCGTAACGTCTGCGAGGATTCAAGGGTGACTCGCTGCCGATACCACCGGAGAGTCTCTGAAGTGCCAACTCTTGGAGTATCGTAGCCGTATCGCGGAGAAGGACGGAATCCTCGATCGGTGATGACGCGTTCGACAAAGTACAGGAAGAATCGACCGAAGTCGTCTCGGAAGCACCTTCCGGTTGATGAACGATCTCGCAGGGCTCGGCCGCGTTCTCCGACGCCATAACGACCTCTTCGCTATCGCGTATCTGAGAATTTTGTATATTGTTGCGTTTTACATTTTCCTGTATGTGCTTCGTATGATACTTGAGATTATTTTGATGATGATGATGATGATGATGATGATGATGCTGATGGTGATGATGAACGAGACTCTGATGCTTTCGGGGACTCTGACCAAAGCCATGATTCTTACCACGTTCCTGGCTCTGATCAAAATGCTTATTGTCCGATCTCGTCTCGTTCATCCCCCTTCTGTGTTGCTCCATATTTGGAATAAACTGTTCCATCTGTTGGCTCTTGAACGCACGATTCTTTTGCTCTTCCGAGCAAGGCTGGTTCGTCGACGTATCGGAATTGTTATCCCGCTCGATCGGCGCCCGTTCGTCCTTTTTTTTCTCGTTCAAATTGCCACGATAGACGTTATCGTTGTCGAGCCTGAGACGAGGGTAGCCGACCGAGACTCGGTTCTCGCCCTCCGTACGAGCGGAATCCAAATTCTCGTCCAAGTTTCCGATACTCTCGGAGTACGGTCTCTCGTTGCCGTTTCGTCTGTCACTGCGGTACTTGCCGTCGTTAGCAACGAGCATCTCGTTGGATTCCGGCAAAACATTTGAATCCTCGTCGACGATGTTTTTGCAATTGGTTTTAGGCTCGATCGTTGCCTCGTAAGGCATTTCGTTGCTCTCTCGCTGCAAGGGTGGACTCTCGGTGAAGTCACTCGCACCGAGGCACGAGGTGGTGTCGGATGCATCGACGTTCGAGCCGATCGTTAGGTCCAACGAGGTCCTCGAGACGTTGTCGGAAATCGATCGTAATCTGGGTGGATCGGTCGCGATAGCTGGATCAGCCGTACTATCGAGAGGATCCTTTCGGCTGCTCGGCTCGCTCCTTGGGCTTGTCAGCGATTCCGTTATTCTCTCGATCATCACCCATTCCCCGGAGTAACTCGTGTTCGTCCCCAGTCCCTGGGTCTCCGTACTGGTCAAGATTTTTTCCGAGCTGTCGCACACGACGAAACCCGAGTCCGGTAAATCCTCGAGAGTGTGCTCGCACGACATTGGCGAATCGAGATCGGTGTTGCTGGACAAGGGCACGCACCAAGTTTCGTTCGTTCGCGTTGCCGATCCACCGGCCGCGTTCTCGTCGTTTCGCGAGTTGCTTGAAACGTCGATGGTGAGCTCGTTACTGTGGCGCCGCGTCTCGTCCTTTTCCGCAATTGCCGCCACTGATCCGACGGAATTCAAAGTTTTCCCACTTTCCTCCTCCTCCTCGTCTTCGATAATATTACGTCGACGATCGAACGACGAAGCGTCACACGAAATAATCATTTCGTGATCGTGCGAATTAACGATATCGTCGTTCATCGCGGTATCGCGAGATCGAGGAGCGACGGCACCCGGTCTGCCGTTGTAACTCTCCGTTCTCTCGCAAGACTCACCGTTGAAATCACCTCGAGCATCGAGAGTCGAGGACAATCTGTGACTAGGATCCGGTGACGACTTGCCGGACGATGGGCCCATACTCCGTCTTAAAGTCGCGTCGTCCATCGACACGCGTCTGTCTTCCGAATCGAGGGGCAACTGGAAGCTTCGAAAACTAATTCTCGCGCTGCTCGATGGTGCGGGCGAAATTGAGAGCGGCGGATCCTGCATCGTCGTCGGGCTCATTGGGGTCGAAGCTTCGGAGAGGAGAGGCAAGTATCCCGGTGTTGGCAGAGGAGATGGGCTTTCCGTTCCATGAACGTCGGCCGATACCATTATCTGTAAAAATTACCATAAATACCCGAAACATTCGTTTCTCGTTACAGAGTAAAAAAAAGAAAGAAAGAAAAAAAAAAAAGAAGAGACGGACGATCACCTGATCGGGACTTTGGCTATCGATGAATCTCAACTCGACCTCGCAATGAAGACGTTCCTCGAGTCTGGATCTTTTGCGTTTGGAGCCACCGGTAATCGCTACGCACGGCGGATCATCCTCGTTTCTTTGTCGTCTGGGCGATGCCTCGACCGAGGCTATACCGCCGCTCTCCTCCTCCGAAAACATTCTCATCTCCCTCTCCTCGAGATCAAAGTTGAGCTGTATCTCGGAGAGATCGAGGGGCGAGGTTGGATTGGGCGCGTCGGCGAGATGATCGAAGTACGAGTCGTGGGAGACCGATCGACTGTGTCCGCAAGGTCTGGCCGGGGGTGGTCCCAGGAGGGGCCCGAGGCTATCCTCGCCGTCGAGGCTGTCGGCGCTCTTGACGGGACGCAAGCGTCTGAGTGAATTCAACGAGTTTGGCATGGTCTCGGCTTGTGGCGGAGTACCGACCTGTCGCGCGCTTTTTCCACGCGCGCCGAAACCACCGCGGCCGAATATAGCTCGCCAATTGAGCGAGGGCGAGCGTTTCGAGCCGTTGCGCTTACGCGGCAATTCTATAACGGTGTGGTAACGAAGAGGCAAACCGGCCGGTCCAGCTCCGACTTCGATATAATCGGATTCGCAGCGTAAAGTCCGATTTCGCGCCTCTTCGAGGCTCAACAGTCGGGCGGGTGTCGTTATCGCCAGAGACTTTGGTCTTCCTACCGAACCCTCGCCGAATATCAATTCGGCGTAACAAACGAGAAATTCCGTAACAACCGCCTGTACACCGACACCTTGGAGAGCCGCGACCCCACCGACCTCGAGCTCCTTGCAACGCAACAAATTCGGCGCCCACACGATTGCCACGTTCCGAGGGGTCATCCCCGTTTCCGATCCTCTCGCCGCTACCCTCACCAAATGGCGCATCAGATATTCCAAAGTCCTGAAAAACAACGTAATCTTATTTTTCTCCTTCACGCGTCCAACACTTTTCCGTGTCACTAACCGACTAACGTGTACGGGGAGACTGCGCACAGCGTAAACCGCTCGAGATAGAAACGTGAAATTTGGAAGATACGTTCCTCGAAAGGACCACTGAGAATATTCTCTCTCTCTCTCTCGCTCTTGGAGAGAGAGAGAGAGCTGGAGAGAGACAGCTGGAAGGAAAATTTCACGCGGGCGGATGCTAATCTCACATATATGAGAAGGACAAGGAGAGAAATTCTTTCGCCAGACCGACTTTGATCGCGCGCATGTTTTTTCTCCAACGTAGATGTTAGAGAACTTACCGGTAGTGCGGCGGTGGCAATTTTCTCACTGCGTCCCTCATCCTGCGCAGTCTCTCAGCGTCGCTGCTCGCCTGCACAGCACCGACGAAAGTCGAGTACAATTGGTACGTGCACAATGGATTTGGTAGTTCGCGAAAATACATCTTGAGCAACGAAGCGACGGAATGTATGTCCTGCAGTATGCCCTCGTCAGAGTGCAGAGCAGGTACACGATCCTCGTCGAACGCGTGACGAAGTCTTTGAATATTCGACGTGACACCGCTCAAGCGATAAATACCGTCGACCAAGCCATGGGTCTCGATAAATTCGGCACAGCAGGTGAGTACGGCCGGAACTGAACGAGAACAACGATGAAAGATTAAGACAATTTGTTATCGCGTGCAAGCATCTTACGATCGCAAATGTATCATTGATCGATCAATTTTTTTCTTCCTCCTATCGTCTTCCGTCCACCGGGGGCCTCGTAAACTAAATAATAACGCGAAACTCACCATCGTGCCCGGAATTCAACAAATGTTCACCGAGATCGCATCCGAAAACGCGCTCCTTGAGGATACCGGACTGTTTCAATCGCCGTCTCGACGGTCTGTTCAGTATGAAGGATCTGAAGAAGGCAATGAGCTTTCCGTGTTTCCTCAGTACCGGTTTAACGGGTAATCTCGATCTTATGGTGGTCGAGACGGTCAAATGACGGGGTACTTTGTCACCGATAACTGCAACGCACTCAGCCGGAAAGAATCCAACAGCGAAGCCGTGCTTGCCGCGCCACCAGGTGCTTTCACCCGGTGGTGGCATGTCGATCACCGATATCATGTCTCCAACCTGCAACGAAGAAACATTTTCAGCAATCACACCCCCCGTTTATCGGATCGATGCTCGAAGGATAGGTTTTTATTATTTTTTATTTTTTAAAAATAATTCGACCTGCCGATCTTTAAAGATAAGCTGCCCCGAAATTCCCTGACACCGTTCCCAAACACAAATTCTAGCTTCCACTTGGAAAAAAAAGTTGCGTCGTGAGCCAAACAACAAACTCGCATCGAGTAGGAAAACGTAGTAAAAAAATGTTCTCCTCTTGCCTTACCTGAAATGAAATTTCATCTTGAGCTTGAGCGGTGTACGGACGAACGGCGTAAGCGGCCGCGACAGCCGGTGTATTTATCGGACAAGAGTCTGACTCTGGAACTAAAATTCTTCTACCGCGATTGTCGAGTTGTAGCCAGTTGAGCACGGGGCCGCAGTTCAAGCCCTCGGGATCCAGTTGGGAAAAACGCTCCAGATACGCGGTGAGAAGGTGAGTAACGTTGGACGGCTGCGAGTCCGGTAGTTCAGCCAGCGACGAGAATTTTCGATCGAATATACAACGATGCAATTGCTTGTCGAACATAACAAAGTTCTCGTAGGAACGTTGAAGCGTCCAGCAAGCATCGCCCGATGTAACGCGAACGGCGTAACCCGCGTCGTTAGGAACTTGACTCACTGACACCTGCAAATTTGTACAGCCCCACGATATAATACAAGTTGGAAAATTTATGTTGCATTTGGCAAAAAATGTATATGCGTCGGCAAAAATGAAATGAATATCGATGTACAACCTCCAAGGTCCCGAGTTCCACGTGCTCGTAATGAAAGTGAGCGCACTCGTCGAGCTTCGGAAATCTCGCTACGCTTCCCATGTTGCTGCCCGAACTGACCGGTGTACCAAAATCCTCCGCTCGTCCACAGCCAAGACTCTGCAAAAGGACGCAAATCCTGATTAATAAAATTCATCAAATAATTCACGTATTCTGAGGTGACTCGGAAGAATTGTATCTTTTTATTGCTCAATAGGAAAACAAAGAAACAAAACAAAGTCAGGAACACTTATTCGCCGCCTTGTTTAACGTCTTAAAGCGAGGAACAATTTCTAAGGTCAATCATTTAGCCGTAGGATCTTCACCGAACGAACAAAACCACGCTTGCGAGAATCCAACGATAGAATCGAACGGAGAGCGGAGACGATCTTCGGAACGTGCCTGCGTTGGCAATTTAAGCCGAAGTAGCTCAACGAGAATTATACTGGCTCGTTAATTTAAGATGCGTTGCGTGTCTCTTTTTCCGTTTGTCTCTCCTTGGAGTCTCGTGCCCTCTCGAAGAAAGCTCTCCGACAAAGTTCTTTGGCTTTCGTTGGGCCTCAACGTTCAAATCATTATTTTTCATTCCTTTTTCGATCGATCGCTTTTCAGCAAAATGTTTCAACAATAATCGTTTCGGACGTTCTTAAGAGGTTGTGTGTAATTACAAGTTTCAAACGAAGCTCTTTTACAGCTGAAAGAAACATTGAACGAATAGCCAAAATGTTAATGAACTTTATTGTTTTTCCTCAAGTTACCTAGGCATGGAAAGTTGGTTCTCGTATCGACGGAAAAAGAGAAACAATGATCAAGTATCGAGGGAAAACGACGGCAACGTATCAGCCTATCTGGGCGGGGGCGAATGCGAACGTGCTTCTCACACCGCATAGCAGGGATCCCGCGCGTCCCGTACCGAAACTGGGTCACTGAGCGTCATCATAGCTGCGTACGGTCTTAAATATATATATGTGTGTGTGTGTGTGTGTGTGTGTGTGTGTGCGCGCGCGCGTACACGTACGTATGAGCTATCCAAACGTATTAAAAAATCCGTCGGGATAGATCTTCACAGACGGAAAGCCAACCAGGAAACCGGGGATTTAGGAGTAAAACAATATTTTATGTAATACTCTTTTTTGGGTTATGTATCAGTGCGTATTCACAAGTCATTAGGACGGGAATAAAAAATAAATAAAAAAAAAGACAATAGCAATGATTGAGCGCCGAATGGTGCGCCTGTGCTACAAGACCGTTTTGCGGCGAGACTGAAGTGACCTTGAGACAAGTCTAAGGGGAAAAGTAAATTGGAGCACGCAAGTCGATACGCGCATCTTTCATCAGCCAGTAATCTCACGTGGAACATCGAGCGGAAATTTATCTTACTGACAGTTCATCGTTTCATTGTCTGCTCTCTTTGAGATCATTAGCCACGGTGAACTCGCTGTAGTTTCCAACCTTCTCGTTCCGTACTCTCACCATGTTGATGGTGACACGGTCTACGTTCAGCGGTTTTCTCTCGACGATACTTCCTGGATAACAATGATAACGATAAATCCCCACTGTGTGACATATTGAATTTGATAATTAGGCGAATTGGACGTCTCGGAGGATTCCAGACTTTGGAGCCTCGGGAACGTCAATGGAAATATTTTCCGCGCTTGCGGAAACAATGGAACGAGTTCTACGAATGTGTTACGAGGGACTGTGTGGCCTCAGTGTGCGCGAAAAGCCTTAACAGGCCTGCACACTTTCCTCTCTAATTAGCTAATTAACACGCACCTTACGGCTGATTCGTGCCGGCTTACCATTGTGACACAAATGGTACAGCCAGTGATTATTACCTGACGTTGCTAAACACTTTTACCCTTAAGGTAAAGCACGAACACATGAGACATTGCATTTTCACATATTCAATGGACTTCCATTTGGGCTTATTTGGGTCCGAGTTTGTCCGAATCCTAAAAGTAAGATTTTTTTTTATCACCACTTCTCTACTTATAGATAAAACAGAAAAAAAATCAACATTTCGAGAGGCTGTCCCATGTGTGCCAAATGCTATAGAAAAGCTACAGCAATGGGGATGACGGGGTGGTAATGGAGCGGGCGACGGGGGGGGGGGGGGGAAGGACGGAGACGCGCGAGATTTTATCGATTTGCTCTCGCGAGCGTGATGGAAGAACGCAAGCGAGCAAGCTCAAGAGCGAGAGAGACGCAATTGAGAGCCAACTTCCGCATTCCCCCCGCGGCTCAGTCTTCTTAAAGGGCTCTAACCGGAAAGAAGCACGTTATTGTCAGGGTTAGCCGAACAAAAAATTTTAATTTGCTCCGGAAAGACTCGAATGATCATTCGAGTCTTTCAAAACGATCAAAATATGAATATTTATAATAAAATATTCATATTTTGCCACGTTTAAATGAGACGGTTAATTTTCGGTCATATACGAGTCCATCTGAACGACAAAACCCGGCATGTATTAACGCCACCAAGCGCCCCTGCGACCCAACCTGACCAAACGGCCGAAGCAATTTATAAACCTGCAATTACTTTATCATAATGGAATTTCAGGCGGTAATAGGAATTTTTCCGACCACTTTCCAGAGGCTCGTCGCTGTCACCTCTAAAGCCGATGATGTATTCTTCCTCTAGAAAACGTCCTCCTGCTGCAAATTTGTCGATTTTCAACAGAGTTCGATTTAACGAAATTCATTGATAAAAAACGACATTATTTCAATAAAATGCAATCTTGCGTCCATTAATTCTCTCTTTTGGTTAGGAGCGCAGTCCCCGTTTGTGACGTTTCTTCTCTTATGTATTAAATGTCAATAACTCACCCTGGATGTGTGCTGCTCGATGTCGTTGAGCCTTTGAGCGCGAGGCCTCTCTGGTATCGGCCCGGGCATTCTCGCGTGATACTTGGCCGTGGAAGCCGAGGACGACGCCGGACGCTCCGGATCTCTCATGACATCCTGAATCCGTGCCGTTGCGAAACCGAGATTGCTCGCTTTGTCGTTGGATCGCGAAGAATCTTCACTCCGGAAACTTCATTCTCCTCTTCGCTTCTTTGACTCGCTGAAAATAACAAAACGTTTCAAATTACCCTTGGTTTTTTTTTTTTTCAACTTTGACCGAATCGGCGCTGCTTTGGAAATAAGTTTAGGTAATTACGGCGTTTTCTTTCTATCGTTATTTCAAATGCTTCCGAACGATCGTAACATTGGAAAAACTTGCCGGAGCCTTTTCAACCTTGTTTCTCGAATATCTACATTTTTATACCGCTACCACATTTAACACGAAAAAAAATAAAAAAACAGTTAATGTTCGTCCGGAATAATATTTCAATTT
This sequence comes from Ophion ventricosus, assembly GCA_963932345.1. Taxonomy (NCBI): domain Eukaryota; kingdom Metazoa; phylum Arthropoda; class Insecta; order Hymenoptera; family Ichneumonidae; genus Ophion; species Ophion ventricosus. The sequence continues at coordinate 23,187,575 of OZ010722.1, forward strand.
GATTATCAATTACTAGCTATATAATTACTAATTATTTGGCGAACTAGCGCAAAGACATTGAACGCGTTAACACAAAGGGGTACATCTTAGTTAAAAATATTGCAAAATATTGTAGATATTTATTTTATTTATACAGGATCCTCCGAGCGCAATTACATATTACCTTTGTCTATAGCGCCAGAGTTTTACCGGTGCTACGCTATAAAGTAATCGTGCTTAAAAACAAGTCGTTGCGCTATCAGTTTCTAGCCACAATTTTTCTTTTATCTCACAATTATAATTGTGCAATTATACTTGCAAAAATATAAATATACTCGCAAATTATTAATACCGCAATTCATAATTATACATAAATATGATATAATATATAATAATAATGTAGTAATATTATTTATTATATTATAGCATTATTCTAGCATTATTATTTATTGATAACACACATTTATTATTATTAATACTATACCAATTGCAAAAATATAAATATACTGTAAACCGACTTGAAATGACAATTTTTGCAATTGAAATTGAAAAATATAGTTATACTCGTGGGATAGTTTGCGGACAAATGAGGGCGCACCTAACTGGGAGTTTGTTAGCTAGACACTATCCTTACGAAAAAAAAAAAAAAAAACAAAAAAAAACTGCCTAACGACGAAAAAATGCAAATTTTCCTGAATTTTGATAGCCCCCGAAAAAAGTAATTCGCGCTTTTGCAATGATACACGAGCGCTCATCGTGTTCTACGAAAAAGATTTTAGAATACAGTCCCTTCTCGATATACCGAAGAGCGAATAATAAATCGTTCGTTAGTCAAGGAACATTCCGTACATACGACAAAACATACCGACACTCCCGTGGTTGAGAAACACTGCTGAACATTCACAGCTCCAGAGCGAAAACATTTACCGGACCTTCAGGGAGCAACTGCCCCCCCCCCCACCCCCCAACCAGGCGCGCTGCTTTGTGTCCCTCTGCGCTCCGCGACGTTACGACGCGACTAAAAGCGGTCCGTTTCTCGTGTCGTCGTTCTCCTACCGAAGATCGAGCAATCGCTCGATGTTATCACGCCCGTGAACGATTCTCGTCGCGTTCATTGCCGATTCACGATCGCGAATGTTACACGCCCGTACGACGACGCGTATAGTGACCCTCATTTACCCTGGTCTATCACACCAATTGCGAGCTGAGAAATGTTAAAGCTTATCAATCAATCGATCCGACCTGACCTGCTTCGCACTCCTCGCCGTACTGGACGAAAATATGCATCGTGGACTGCACTGCGCACGAGACAAGTGCGCAGGATCGAGGAGGACGGGAGAAACCGTACGGTTCTTAGAGCGCATGCGCGGCTAAAATACAACTACCACAGGCGGAGCCGTTTCACGGCCCTGGGTAACAATTCCGTGCCAAAAATTGTGCAAAACTGCCTACTTAAAAAATCCATATATTTTTTATACATACGTAATATATATATATATATATATATGAAAGGAGAGGGTGACGACAAGCCTGGCGTTAATTTTTGCTATTTCGGGGACGAGTTTGAACGCCGAGTTTGGAGATGGTCTCCATGGCCACTGGAATCGTGCAAGCCGTGACATCTGGCAGATTTTCCATGTACCGGAGAGTCCCCCCGCCGGTAAGGCAGAGTACCTACTCACCGACCGAAAGAGTGTCGTAAAAAAACAAGTCTCGTTCGCGCGCGCTGCTATCAATTTTTTTTTCCTACCGCTCGACGGCGCGTCGGTAAAGTGCGGAGGTGTACGAAAAAAAAACATAACTCGGGCATTTTTTTTTACACGCGCGTATGCAAATCATACGGCATAATTGACGGGAAGGTAAAAAAAAAAAAATTTAAGCAGACAATCCCGGCGTGATTGTCGGTGTTTAGAGTGTCGCCTGTCTGAGAATTGGTGACCGAATAATTCACGGCTATTCATTTTCTCGATTGTTCGTCGGATTGTTGAAGGCGTTGTTTAGTCCGTCCATTGGCGAATTGTGAAACACAAAGTGTATCGAATGTCAGGCGAAGAAGAGAGAAGCGTACCTAACCTCCAAGTGGAGCGAGCGGCTCAAACGCGCAAGATCCGTCACCGGTGAGTTATGCCGTTTAGATAGAAGCTTTTTATCCTATGGCGAATCGCCCACACCCAAAGTCGCATTATTTCGACACGAACGGCAAGGATGCCGACGTACCGAGTGACCGATCAAACAAATTCAACGTGTGAATTTTTATATCGAGTTTTGTTTTTTTGTTTTTTTGCGGTAAAGCCGTCGACCGTGTATGGTCGAAAGGAAGACCGACGTAATCCAATCGGACGAGTCCGCACTCTCGCCTGACACGCGTATCCTCCAATCACGCCTCGAACCTCCAGCTATTCGGTTACACAACGTAAATTCAAACGTAAATTCTATGTTGGATTTTTGGCTTGATATTTGCATAGTCATAGGATCTACGTATGCAATCGTCGTGCTCTCGATCGAATATCAATGGGTAGAAATTTCGGAAATTCAACGAAATCATACAAGATTCGATTCACGGTGAACTCATAGTCGCGACGGTCCAACTGTCGATCCAAAGTACCCAGCGATTGAAAAGTTTGTCTCTAGGAGCACCCTATTGACCCAAACGAACTCGTCTCGCCAGCTACAAATGTTGGCCAAAGTTGCGAAGAGGGCTTGCCGCTAGATGTTTGCGGCGACCTTTTGCCGAATGGTAAAAATCACATTTCGCAGGTAGCTCTTTCGTGGTCGCAATCTTAGTAACATTTTACCTCTACAATTGCCGCTCACAATTGGAGCCTTTTCATTCTGACGGCAAAAATAATTGTACCCTCCGGGCTTGGAACGCTATTCGAAGGAAGCGAGTCGTGCCTGCGCATTTAGCTCGATCGACGCTCCAAAGACCGCCGCGAGGTGGGCCTACTTTATATATATATCGTCCGGAGTAGATAACAGCCTAACATTTCCGGTCCAACTTTCAGAAGGCACCTGGCTCCAGTTTCAAATTGAGCATGATGCTTCGATTTGAGTATAATAAATGGGATTGAAGTTTGCATAGTCGGAACGTAAAGAAAATTCTTTTCAATTTCCTACCTTCGTTATCATCCGGAATCAGATTTTGCCGATTTGTCGTAACTCGATTGTTGTAGTTTGAGTTTGTTTGGGTTTCGCGGCTTGTTCGGGTCTTGGTTTCGTAGCTACTTTCGATTCGGGTCTATGTTCGGTAGCTCGGATCTGCCTAAAGAAATTTGGGAAATAAAATTATCCTGTTTCGTTGCGTTCCGAGAATGCAAACTCTTACAACTTTTTGGCCAGATAGACGCACCGAGAAACTGCAAACATTGTCGACAATCGGCGGCCGCGCTCTATTCGGTACTGTAAAAAAAAAAATTAGCGTCCGATAGTTGCTCGACAATTCGGAATGTTGCAAAGCGCGTCTCAGAAAAATGATCTTTGAACAAAAATATAGTTGGATCGTGTGTCGATTAAAGTTATCGCCACTGGCCCAAAGCCTCCGGTGATTGGAAGGATATATAATTTTAGAATCATCGGTTCCACTGCTTGCACAGGTTCTTTTTTTTTTTTTTTTTTTTTTTTTTTTTTTTTTCTTCGAACCTTTCGCATCGAGTTCAAACGAAATGCCTTTGGAGATCGATTTCGGTATGCTCTATCGGAATAATATTATTCTATATTGATTTATACTGTAAAAAAAGATTAGAATTTGTTCGAGCGAATGTTAAATTCTTGGAAAGACTTTGAAGTCACTCACGCGAATCGAGCGAATATTTCAAACGTATTACCTTCGGGACGTTGTTGCCGAGTTTCTTGTATACACTCGGAAATTCGAGGTACAGTACCATAAGACTGGCTGTTCCTCGAACTTGTCCAAAATTTTCCTATCTTCACTCACTTTTCCAGATTCATCGATCCCAATAATTCGATTGGATACACAAGATAAAAAAACAATTATCAAATAATGAAAATTATGAAATTTTAATTAATCGCCTCGAGTCTGAAATCTCGGTAAATGGATTTTTTATTAGTAGTTTTAAATGTTACCGAGATTACTCGCTAGTCCAAACCGATTGCTGAAAGGTCAGAATGAACATCGTGTTTTTTTTTTTTCCTACCAATAAAAAGCGGCAGGTATTTAAAAAAATTTGGCAAGCGTACATGGCAAGCGTTCGATGATACGCGTCACACGTATCGCTTTATAAACACGCGTAAATAACGATGCATAGAAATTGATAGTGGACACGAACATGCGGAAGCGGAGTGAGTCCCAAAGTGGCACGACCCCTGAACCATCGTCCGGTCATCCTTGGGTTCTCGTCGTTGGTCGTTGTCGTCGTCGTCGTCGTCGTCGTCGTCGTCGTCATCGATGTTGGTTTAGCCTCTTCGGGTCTGCTCTTCCCTCTCTGTTTTCAGCTGCTCTTCTACCGCTGTGCCCCTTTCGCCGATTTTCGTACGGGCTCCTCTTATCAATCGACGAGAAAGACGTTCAGTCTACAAGTGACGGGCTTTGAGAGTACTCGCGTAGGAAACACTCGAATAAAATATTCTAACTCAATAAGTGGCTCTGATGCTTCGAGCAGATGAGAAATTAATTTTTTTCACCATAGATCTGATATAAAAATTAAACTGCTATAAAAATATACATATTTTTATATGTATTTTTATTTTATTATATTTATGGAATAGTGAAGTTTAGTGAAATTCCATTATCTTTCTGATCTCTCCCGGCCTCCCCCCCCCCCCCCCCAACATCGGAAAACTCGTAATTTAGTGATATCGAGAACGAAGGAAATCTGTTCGGTGAGAAGAAGAAATTCAACAAATTAACGGCGACTCGGAAAAGGATAACTCCGGGGGAAAAGTATTGGACGGTATGCTTCGATGGCTTCTTGATTCCATCAACGGTACATTTTTACGAGACATTTTGTCCGCAATGTGCTATTAATGTTTCGCTACTTGCTTCTTTGTCGATGTCGATCTTTAAATTAACCTACCTTTCGACCATTGAAAATTTTTCGAATGCAAGCCAACTTTTGCGTTCTCTTCGCTTTTTGAATTCTCCTTGCTGCTCAAAATATTTGTAATAAATATATATATATATATATATAGATTTTAAATTATATAATGTAATTGGAAAAATAGGTTTTCTCGCATTCAAAGCACTGTGAACGATCGGGAAACGAACGACTGCGAAAAAGCCTATTGGAAGAAAAAAATCCAGCCCGGAGATTATCGGCTGGACTTTTCAACTCGATTTATCTTGAAAAACATTAACCGGTATGGTAACATTCCCTCTAACTTGAAGCGAGAGCGTGAAAACCGCGCGAAAAATTCGAAAAAAGTGGCAGTCGAAGATTTTTATTAAATTCCGCTAAACAAAATAAACATCCCAATTTAAGAAATTGTTGGGAGGATTTTTTTCAAACAAAATAATGATTGACACACATTAAGAAATTCGGGGATACTAGGATGTATCCGTGACCGGCTTGAAAATTCAATATTTCGTTATAAAATCTTCAAGGTTTTTGTGCTTTATGCGGGCTGATCGGAATTGCTGCTCTTTGGACCGTCGGTTTTGTGTTTCGTGCATTGCACGACAATTCATCCGAAAGCTTCTTCTCTTCGTCCGCATCGTCAAGCGACGATACTTTTCGTGCAATTTTGCGAAAGGTCCACGAAGCCTCGCAGTCTTGCACTGTCAATGACGGTGAGTAGTCGTTGAAAATACCGAATTCGGATTTTTATCGAGCTCTATTAACGAATAAAAACAATTTACGGGTGCCGAGTACCAAAGAGTATCAGTCGTAATATTTCAAACGAACAAGTAAACACCCAGTGAGTTATGATAAATATGTAAATAATTTAAAAAAAACCAAACGTTCAGAAGTACACGTCCACTCATCTTTGTTTTTTTTATTCGTGTAAAAGAATTTTTTTTGCCTCAATCCTTCGGTTTGAAAAATAAATGAATAATCCTTTAGCCGTTTATAAATTTGCTCCGATAAATATGTATTTTCCTGCACAATGAACCTGAGGGAATAAAAATCTTGGACGCACGAAGAAATAATATCGGATGACTCGACAAAAACGGGCATCCATAAAATTTGGTGGAAAAAAAATCCCATTCTTGCAAAACTAACTCCATGAACGTATCAGCTGAGGATTGACCGCGTGCAACGAGATTTGGTTTGGACATTTTTTAAGCTTCGCAAATTTGTACATTTTCTCGTAGGAAATATTGTTTCGTAGCAATTGTTTTTGGCTTGGACTTGTATAGCAGCAGCATGGTTGGGTTCGCGCTTATTCTTGGTGATAGTTGAGTTTGGAGATTGAGTCCGATTGAGTCATTGATCATCAATGAGTTTCAAAATCGTCAAGTGCGAACGCTCTCTCTCTCTCGCTCGAAAAAAAGAAAAACAAAACAAAAATACCGCCTTCCGGACGCATGAACTTAGGCTGTAAATCGGCGCAAGTTGCACAAAAAATTCAAAGAGAGATGTAAACATGCCTTGCACTTGGCCTTACGGTGAAAAAACCCAACAAACACTGAAAAGACGTGACTTTTTTTCTCCAACCCACCCTACGGCCATTGAAAATCGCGTTCAACAAGAATTATTAAAGCCAAACAGACATAATCCGGGAAGTGACACATTGGGCTTGGTTTTATCTTGAAATGCATGACAATGGACGCGTGAAAAAAGCACACGAGGACAAAAATTCATCAACTCGCATGCCACGTGAACGAATTAATTAAAAGAATCACCTCCTCTCGTCGAGACTACAGCTGTGAATGGGGAAAGTTGGTACACTCGTGGGTGTAAGAAAAATTAACAAAAGAATATAATTCCTTGAATTCCATCGACTCCTCGAAGCTTCCGCAAGAGGAATAACACGTTGACGAGCAACGAACGAAATTCTTCTATCGAGCACCGTTTTTAGAAATCGAAAGAAGAAGGAAAAGATCTCTCGATCGATAACGAGAAGATCGACCATTGGAACCCCAACACACACCGGACAAAAAATCGACCAGCTTCAATAATTGGGCTTGAGAAAAAAAAGAAATGTCTTTTGCAACGTTGTATGAAAAGTTTCGAATAGATTTGTGTGTTGGTGATGGTAATGGGGGAACGTGCTTGAAAACAATAACCAAAGAAAGAAAAACGTGAAATACGCTGATGAGAGATAGAGTTTGACGGTGGGCGGGGGGGCATGTTGTGTGTCATTTTGAAGGTAACGCCAAGGAAGAGGCTAATATTCGAGGTGCGCCGATACCACAAGACCGGGAGAACAAACGCGAAGACCCTCCGTCAACTTACGTTGACCACGTAGAGTTTGAAGGATCGCGGGCGAAAAGTGCCAATCTTGAAGGAAGATACGTTGACGAGATGTCCGAGACACCAGTCAGCTTCGTCGTCGGTGATCCCGATCCATCCGAGGAACTCGAGACGGAGGATAGCTTTCCGGGTCACGGTGACGATGGATACAATCAACAGCAACAACCACCAGTCGTGCCGGGTCTGGTCGAGCGCCGAAAACGACTCAGGTGAAATTTACTTTTTTTTTTTTTTCTCCATTCGTACGAACATTTCGAGTAACGTTTTCATGCTAGGCTAGGAAAAACATACGCACAGTTTTTCAAGCGTTCAGCCGCGTAGAAATAATCCTCGTTCGTCCTTCGGACCTTCATCGTTCATAAAACTATAACGTTTTTTTTGGAAAAATAAACATTTCTTTATATATTCAATAGTCGCGTAACGTTAAAAATGTTATACCTATTTTTCCGAGCACCAAGCTGGCGTCGTACCGCCTCAAAATAGCTATCGCGATATATTAATGGAGCCAATATTCATATTCTCGTGCCTCGGCATCGGCTATCGCGAATACACGCTTCACCGTTCCAATCTTTCGTTTTTATTTGTCATTACGCGATCGCGTGACCGTCGACCCGAAAGAAATTCCAGTTCGAATTTCAAAGTACGTTTCTTTTCAGACTCGAGTTGTTGCGCAATTTTTTTTCGACAATGGACACTCCTGCGTGAATTCGATCGATTGACAATTCATTATACAACGTGGATGGATGAAATCTGTCTAAATTCATTAGACGTCGTCATATTTTGACGATTAAGAATTTTACTGGACAATTCATCGTTGAGCCAAACATTTGGAGCATGTCCCGTGTAAATAAAAAAATTAATATAAAAACTTGCACAAATTAAGCTTCTACCGCGTGAACGTAAGATTGCCAAAGTCTCAAGAAGAAAAAAAAAAAAAAAAAAAAAAAAAATAAACCAGATCGTTCGATTCTGCCTGAAACTCGTCGTATAAAATATTACAAATCTCGTACGATCGTCCATCCGCGTCACTACGTTGCATCATTATTTGGCAACAAGACTGGCGAATAAATAAGAAGCGTCGACAAGTAGAAGAAAAAAAAAAAAAAAAAAATAGAAAACCTCTTAACGAAGCGGAGCACTCCAACCAATCAATTGCATGGAAATGGCGATCGTAAATATGTTGCATTAACCTCGCTACGTCACTATCGAAATATTATGTGGCGGTACACGAGATGACCTTGATCGAAGTTGTAGAGAAAAAAGGATTACGGTCTGATAACGTGACGAGCGTGTCAGAAGTCGCGATCTCAATATTACGTATCTGCGTTTCATTTGGAGGCTCAGCAATTGCAATATTTCTCTACAGGAAGAATAACTTGAGCTGAGAACGCATCCGAATTTTTGTTTTTCTCAGGTGCCTTGTCCCTTGGAGACATTGTAGAGAAAACGATTTTCAGGGGGAAATATTTTTCATTCGCGCAAAGGACGTTTTGGACGCCTAGCGTGAGATAGTTTGACAGACTTATGAGGGACAGCGCATGCTGCCTTGGAAATTGGAAGTGGAAACGGAACGTGATTGGTCAGTTGAAGATCAGGTGGTGGTCAGCCGATGAATTTTCAACGCTCGACGCGTTTCATGTCTTATTGCTTCGATCATTTCGAGATCCGAAGAAGCTGACTGCTCGACTTGCAACACACATTTCTACTTTTTTTATTTTTTTTATTTTATTTTTTCTAGCTATTTGGAATCAACGAAAAAAAATGCATTAAGCGGTTAGACCACCCTAGAGCCTCGATAATTTTTTCAACGATACAAAGGGATCAATCGAAATTCTGTAAAGAAGATTTCATTGTACCGCTAATGAATGACAAAAAAAAAAAAAACTCATAGTAATTAATATAAAAAAATTGCGGCTGCACAGCAATTCACCGTCGACGCTTTTTTTTTTTTAAGGGGTCCACGGCCGGAAATGTAACGCGTGCAATTTTTTTACCTGGAACAAAGTACAACAAAAAAAATCGATTTTATACAATGACAGCTAGAGACGTACGTGAGATTTTTTCGATATATTCATTTTTGGCAAACTAGTGCACTTGTGAAAAAAAGAAACGTGAAAAATTTTCGGAAAAACCGTCAGATAATTATTTATAAAAAAAATACTATGCAATATATCGACGATAAAAAATCCTGCGTACGTCGCCGGAGGATGCAATTTTGAATATAGAGTCAAATTTACAGTTCGATTGGCGAAGATTCCTTCGAGTTCGTTGCATTTCAACGATGCAAACTTCAACATCACCTTCAACTATGTATTAGGGTTGTGCTAATTTGTGCTACCTCGCGAAAGAAACTTTATTTTGGTAATATTTATTGGCCACAGGGTCCTCGTATTTTAAGCAGGTTATCAGCTGCTCCGGATTATTCACTCTAGAATTGTTGCCGTGTGTTGCGCGTTGGCGGGGCGGGTGGCTCGGATCTAGGTCCGATGAAGTTCTTCGTCCGCCTCCTCGCAGTAATTGTTGGCATTCGGTACACCTTTAATGTCCAGACATGCAGGGATTATTTGCTTCCGGCTTTTAACGAACAGGAGGCCGCACGAGGAGTAATTTGTTTTGCTTTGTGATTTCCCTTCCCGTGTATACTTTCTTTTGAAATCTAATGCAGCCTCTCAAGCAGTTGAAATATGATTTACAACCGTATTGGCTCTTGTTTGGTGGTCCCGCTCTCCATCCACCATTGACGCGATAACGATATTTTTATTCGAGGAAATATTCCGAAAAAAATGACTGGCAATACCTATTCTTGGTACAGGCGGGTTGTTGTTGAAAAAATGCATCAATTAAAAAAAAATGATTTTTCTTTAATATCGATCCAGCCTTGCTACATCGATAAAGAATAGTGCCGAGGTTATCAAACCGATTGATCCTTATTAACGGATCTTCCTCACTCGCTTATTCAATTGGATGTATATTTAAGAATTAGACAAGCATGGCAATGCCTGCCCGGAATTCATCCGTAACTTCCATGGGCGAGAGAGACTTTCGCCTCTGTAGGTGGGGACAACTCACCTGGCGACGGAAAGTGTCCTCTATTCGCGTAAGCAGTCGACAGTTACGGTTCGTCTCCACCTCGGAAAGGACACGTGTTTCATCCTCATTGAATCCGTGAACAAAAACAATTCGAATGCGGAATAACTATTGAAAATAGTCCCAGCACCTGGACCGATTAGACGATTTTCATTGTTTCTTTCTTGTTGCAGCACTGCGCACATTGAGTTTGAAAAAAAATAAATAAACCCGTTTAGTCGTTGGAAAAGTGTACGAAAGATCTCCGCAAATAGAAGTAACTATTTTTAACTTGCCCGCGATCGAGAAAATGACGATAAATTTCGAGGCGTAGATAGATCACCTAATGGAACAGCACATAGGACATTTTTGCCAAAGTGAATACCGATAGTGCAGTTTCGGAGATACTTCGGAGTCTCCCGGGTGCGAATTGGATATATACGAAGTTGAACGAATTGCGGATATCCCTAATGGAGAAACGAGCTGTACGACGTATTAAAAGATTCGTTCTCTCGCAAAGCGACGAGAAAGATCCAATTTGGAAGAGCTCGGATAATCTTCTGGCTGGTGTGGCGAGAATGAATTCGACAAAAAGTGAGGAAGTTGTCTCGATGGGCGCGGACGAGGCTTTGTTGACGTCGACCAGCCTCTTGACCCTGCCTAGTCCAGGCCTTACGTAATCATATTTTTCATTTATCCATAAAAATTGGGAAAGACCCAGTCGTCCGAGTCTCCGGTGGATTTATTCACGAATAATCCGAGGAGAGACGCGTTATCATTCGAATGACAAATATTTTTCGTAGGTGTCCATTTCGGAGGAGAGCTCGACTCGAACGCGGTCAAATGAAATTTCACTTTTTTTTTTTATTTTTTTATTTTTTTATCAATCCTTCCAATTGCGTCGAGAAGAAGGGATAAAGAAAATATATAGCCCTCGATATTCGTGACGTCACGACTGTACTGTAAAGTTTGGGAAAGTTAATTAAAGACACGTAACATTGATAACTTTCTCTCAATGCCGAGTAATTCAATTTTTCTGGCAGTGTATACGCTTTTCAAAAGACCTATGACTTTCTCTCGGCTACGTTGAACTTTCGTTGGAGACGCGTCACGCGTACACACACTTTCCCTATAGCCTGATGAAAACGGTTCTTTTTAAATCATTACGAATACACGGCTCGGACCGAACCGTAAATTAACATCTACGGTTCGAGAATTACGTAAATGAAAATTATTTTTATTACTTGGCGTCCCGGCATTATTGCCGCGCCTCTTGGTCCACCGCTATGCGATTGAAAAAGGTCACACGGAAAAAAAATATGTTCAACGATCCAACTATTTATACAATTGAGATCGACAATAATTTTTTTTTCCTCTTTTTAGGGCACACAATTTTTTTTTCAAACGGATCCATTACTTGTTTCGTATTTCAATCAAATTTTCATTTTGGTTCCCATTTTTGCAGACCCAGCATGTCGCAAGGCACCGTCATGATTCAAGCTCAGAGCCGTCTACAAGAAAAGGATTTCACCGTTGCAACACCGGAAGAATTCGTTCTTCGTTTCAACGGCACAAAAGTTATCGACAAAGTAAGACATTGGTATAACGGCGTATCACGGTATCCCCGAATGAAAAAAAAAAAAAAAAAAAAAAAAAAAAGAAAGTTTCAACGATCCGATTTGAACGACTTCTGCAATAATTTCAATAGGGAAAGTTAAGCCGCGGGTGACGCGAGAAGCGAAATGTGCTTGCTTTGTCGAAAAATACGAGAAACGGCTGTTTGCTATCTTTTAGTAAAATTGCGCAACAGGTATTGTTGGATGGTAACTACGGGTGTCGAACGCGTCAGCTCGTTTAAACTCCGAGCTTTGTACTTTGGAGTTTGCTGAGCGTAACGTTGCCATCGCAGAGTCGAACCTTATTGAAGTAACTGTGCATGCTAATGAATTTTATGCTCAATGTATACGAGAAGCAAAGAAACCGTCGCCGGACCGTTGTTGCCTTATGGGGAAGAAAGAAAGAAAAAAAAAAAAACCAGCCAACGCCACGTTATTTTCATCAACTCGTTGTTTACGTATTTTTATAGGTCCTTATCGCTAACAACGGAATTGCCGCGGTCAAATGTATGCGCTCGATAAGACGATGGTCTTACGAGATGTTCAAAAACGAGAGAGCCGTGAGATTCGTCGTGATGGTGACACCCGAGGATCTCAAGGCGAATGCAGAGTACATAAAAATGGCAGACCAATATGTACCCGTGCCCGGTGGATCGAACAACAATAATTACGCCAATGTCGAGCTTATAGTTGATATCGCTCTACGAACACAAGTCCAGGCTGTCTGGGCTGGATGGGGTCACGCCTCGGAAAATCCAAAATTACCAGAATTATTGCACAAAAAAGAGATAGCTTTTATCGGTAAGTGTCCTAACGTTTGGAGCGATTTTCGCGCCTAAAGATTTCCAGCGATAAAGAAAATACGTGCCTTTAAATTTCGATAACGTCTAAAGAAATCTTGGTTGTACAAATCGCTATAACTATGTAAATATTGGACATTTCGAAATTTCCTTTCAAGAACATATTCTTAATAGTCTATAGTTTGAGAAAATGCCAATGGAAAAAATCAATTTTCTTCAAATTCCTAGACTGTAATGCCAGTCTCTGAAAAGTCACACAGTAGGACAGAGTCTGTGCCCTCGGTTGTGACAAAATAATTGCGATGATTCGTGCCGTTTATACATGACGTTGATTCGTTGTACCAGATGATTTGGTTAAAAAGTATCGACACGGATAAGGCGATTTTGCGGAAGAGCAGGGAGAATAAAGTTTTGTTTAGTTTTGTTCGATAAATGTCGGCAGGTCCGTCGGAACGAGCAATGTGGGCGCTGGGTGACAAAATAGCATCGAGCATAGTGGCTCAAACCGCGGATGTGCCGACACTATTGTGGTCCGGATCGGATTTGAAGGCTCAATACAGCGGTAAGAAAATCAAGATATCGTCGGAATTGTTCAAAAAGGGTTGCGTGAGTACGGCAGAGGAGTGCTTGGCGGCAGCGAACAAGATCGGTTTTCCCGTGATGGTAAAAGCCAGCGAGGGCGGTGGTGGTAAGGGTATAAGGAAGGTCGAGAACGCGGAGGAATTGCCGACATTGTTCAGACAGGTACAGGCCGAGATACCGGGTTCTCCGATATTCATAATGAAACTGGCGAGATGCGCCCGTCACTTGGAAGTTCAATTGTTGGCGGATAATTATGGGAACGCGATATCGTTGTTCGGGCGTGACTGTTCGATCCAACGACGTCACCAGAAGATAATCGAGGAAGCACCGGCTGTGATAGCGAAGCCCGAAGTTTTCGAAGAAATGGAGAAAGCCGCGGTGAGACTGGCAAAGATGGTCGGTTACGTGAGCGCGGGTACGGTGGAATATCTCTACGACACATCGGGACGTTATTACTTTCTCGAGCTAAATCCTCGTCTACAAGTGGAGCACCCTTGCACGGAAATGGTCTCGGACGTGAATCTGCCGGCGGCCCAGCTGCAAATCGCCATGGGTTTGCCCCTCCATCACATAAAGGACATACGCTTGTTGTACGGGGAGAGTCCCTGGGGCGACAGTCCGATAGACTTCGATCAACCTCGGCACAAGCCCCAACCGTGGGGTCACGTTATAGCAGCGAGAATAACGAGCGAGAATCCGGACGAAGGTTTCAAGCCGAGTTCCGGCACGGTGCAGGAATTAAATTTTCGCTCGTCGAAAAACGTTTGGGGTTACTTCTCGGTTGGGGCGTCGGGGGGTCTTCACGAGTTCGCCGATTCCCAATTCGGCCATTGTTTTTCTTGGGGCGAGGATCGCAATCAGGCGAGAGAGAACCTCGTGGTTGCGCTGAAAGAATTGAGCATAAGAGGGGACTTTAGAACGACGGTCGAGTATCTGATAACGTTGCTCGAGACCGAGGCGTTTCTCACAAACAACATAGACACGGCTTGGCTCGATCTCTTGATAGCCGAGCGCGTACGGAGCGACAAGCCCGATGTCTTGCTCGCGGTGACCTGCGGGGCTCTTCACATCGCCGATCGCACGGTAAACGGTGCCTTTCAGGGCTTTCAAACGGCACTCGAGAGGGGCCAGATACAGGCGAACAACGATCTGAACAACGTCGTCGACGTTGAACTGATTAACGAAGGCTTCAAGTACAAAGTTCAAGCGGCCAAGTCCGGACCGAACAGTTATTTTCTCGTTATGAACGGCTCGTACAAGGAGGTAGAGGTGCATCGTTTGTCGGACGGCGGTATGCTCATGTCGTTGGACGGTGGGAGCTTCACGACTTACATGAGGGAGGAAGTCGACCGTTATAGAATCGTGATCGGGAATCAAACGTGCGTGTTCGAGAAGGACAACGATCCGTCGCTTTTGCGCTCACCCTCGGCCGGCAAGCTGATAAGTTTCACGGTAGAGGACGGCGGCCACCTCGAGGCCGGACAGGCCTACGCGGAGATCGAGGTTATGAAGATGGTGATGACTCTGACGGCGAGCGAGTCCGGTAGCGTGTTTTACGTCAAGAGGCCCGGTGCGGTACTCGAGGCCGGTACCCTCATAGCGCATCTCGAACTCGACGATCCGTCCCTCGTGACCAAGGCCCAGGAATACTCGGGACAATTTCCGGCCGCTGCCGCACCGGCTATACCCGAGAAGCTCAATAATCTTCACACCAAGTATCGCAGCGCCTTGGAAAATACCCTCGCCGGCTATTGCCTCCCCGATCCTTATCACTTGCCGCGACTGCGCGAGCTCATAGAGAAGTTTATGTGCTCGCTTCGAGATCCGAGCTTGCCGCTCCTCGAGTTGCAGGACGTAATAGCGACCATCTCCGGTCGCATACCCGTATCGGTTGAGAAGAAAATACGAAAATTGATGTCGCTCTACGAGCGAAACATAACGTCCGTTCTCGCCCAATTCCCGAGTCAACAGATCGCCGCGGTTATCGACGGTCACGCGGCGACTCTTTCCAAACGTTCCGACAGAGATGGATTTTTCCTCACGACTCAAGCCATCGTCCAGCTCGTGCAGCGATATCGCAACGGGATTCGGGGACGAATGAAAACCACCGTCCACGAGCTATTGCGACAATATTACACGGTCGAGAGCCAGTTTCAGCAGGGCCATTACGACAAGTGCGTCTCGGCGCTCGTCGAGCGTTACAAGGACGACATGGCGATGGTTACGGCGACGATATTCAGTCACAATCACGTCACGAAGAAGAACGTTTTGGTGACGATGCTTATCGATCACTTGTGGGCGAACGAGCCAGGACTGACCGACGAGCTCGCGAGTACGCTCACGGAATTGACCAGCCTCAATCGAACCGAGCACAGCAGGGTCGCTTTGCGCGCGAGACAGGTACTGATAGCGGCTCATCAGCCCGCTTACGAGCTACGACACAATCAGATGGAATCGATATTTCTATCGGCCGTTGATATGTACGGCCACGATTTTCATCCGGAAAACTTGCAAAAGCTCATACTGTCGGAAACTTCGATATTCGATATACTTCACGATTTCTTTTATCACACGAATCGCGCCGTGTGCAACGCCGCCCTCGAGGTTTACGTCAGACGCGCTTACATAAGTTACGAGCTAACCTGCCTCCAGCATCTCGAATTGTCCGGCGAGATACCGCTCGTCCACTTTCAATTTATGCTCCCGACGAATCATCCGAATCGACAAAACACCTCGCTCGTCAATCATCGGACCGGTGCAATGGCCGCTTTCCAAGATCTCGAGCAATTTAGCCAGTATTCGGACGAAGTTTTGGACTTGCTCGAGGATCTGTCGTCGCCCTCTTCCGTATCGGCCAAAGTTCTCGAAGCCGTTGACGCGGCCGGCAGCGAATCCCGCCACAGCACCTCGATAAACGTCTCGTTGAGCATGGCCGTTGAGCAAGCCGGCGGCGGCGGTGGCGTGTCGATCGAGATCGGCGATAGGCCCGTTCTCCTCTCCGAACCTGTTCACATACTCAGTATCGTCGTCAAGGACAACGGTAATCAGGACGACGCGACGATGGCGAGACTGTTCGGCGATTGGTGCGCGACGAACAGAGAGGAGCTCGTGGCTCGTGGCATACGCAGAGTGACCTTCGGTGCCCTCAAGAGACGACAATTTCCAAAGTTCTTCACGTTTCGTCAGCGCGACGGTTTCGTCGAGGATCGTATTTATCGTCATCTCGAGCCCGGCTGTGCCTTCCAACTGGAGCTCAACAGAATGAGAACTTACGAACTGGAGGCGTTGCCGATATCCAATCAAAAGATGCATCTCTATCTCGGCAAAGCGAAAGTCGCCAAGGGCCAACAAGTCACGGATTATCGTTTCTTCATACGTTCGATAATACGTCACTCGGACCTAGTGACGAAGGAGGCGAGCTTCGATTATCTTCACAACGAGGGCGAGAGGGTGCTCCTCGAAGCGATGGACGAGCTCGAGGTTGCTTTCTCGCATCCCCTCGCCAAGCGCACCGACTGCAATCACATTTTTTTGAATTTCGTTCCTACGGTTATAATGGATTTGGCGAGAATCGAGGAGAGCGTCACGAGTATGGTGCTCCGTTACGGTCCGAGATTGTGGAAATTGCGGGTTCGTCAGGCCGAGATAAAAATGACGATACGGCCAGCTCCGGGTAAGCCAACCTCGTACGTGCGTCTCTGTATATCGAACGACAGCGGCTACAGCATAGATCTTCACCTGTACACGGAGGCAACCGATCCGAAGAGCGGCGTTATACGTTTCGAGTCTTACGGCTCGGCGAGCTCGGCGAGCAACGCCAATTGGAGGCCAGGCCCGATGCACGGTCTCCCGATATCGACGCCCTATCTCACCAAGGATTATCTTCAGTCCAAGAGATTCAAGGCGCAAAGCGCCGGCACGACCTACGTATACGATCTTCCGGATATGTTTCGTCAGCAGATCGAGAAGTCTTGGGCAA
Organism: Ophion ventricosus; assembly: GCA_963932345.1. Classification (NCBI taxonomy): domain Eukaryota; kingdom Metazoa; phylum Arthropoda; class Insecta; order Hymenoptera; family Ichneumonidae; genus Ophion; species Ophion ventricosus. The sequence goes on from OZ010722.1 coordinate 23,204,970, forward strand.
AGTATTACGAGGAGAGGCCGCACCTCGAGGATCTGACGATACCGAGTCCGGTACTCGACAGCGTCGAGCTCGTACTCGACGGTGACAATCTCGTCGAACAGATGAGACTACCCGGTGAAAACGACGTTGGCATGGTCGCTTGGAGGCTCAGTCTCTTCACACCGGAATATCCCTCCGGACGTGACGTTATACTCATCGCCAACGACATAACTCATCTCATCGGTTCGTTCGGGCCGAAGGAGGACGTGGTCTTCGTAAAAGCTTCGGAGCGGGCGAGACAGTTGTCGATACCGCGTTTGTACTTTGCGGCAAATTCCGGAGCGCGAATCGGCCTCGCCGAGGAGGTCAAAGCGGTATTCAGAATCGCTTGGGAGGACGATAACGAGCCTGAGAAGGGCTTCAAGTACATATACCTGACACCGGACGATTACGCGAGGTTGGCCTCGTTGAATTCTCTCAAGGCGTGCCTGATCGAAGACGCGGGTGAGTCCCGTTACAGAATAACCGACATAATAGGCCTCGAAGACGGCATCGGCGTCGAGAATCTCAAGTACGCGGGTATGACCGCCGGCGAAACGTCCAAGGCTTACGAGGACGTTGTTACAATTTCCGTCGTCTCTTGTCGCGCTATCGGTATCGGCTCTTATCTCATTCGTCTCGGGCAACGCGTCGTACAAATTGAAAATTCCCACATCATACTCACGGGTTATCGGGCGCTCAACACGGTCCTCGGACGCGAAGTTTACGCGAGTAACAATCAACTCGGTGGTGTACAGATAATGCACAATAACGGTGTGTCGCACGTGACCGCGCCTCGTGATCTCGACGGTGTCGCTACGGTCCTCAAATGGCTGAGCTACATGCCCAAACGCAAAGGCGGACCGTTGCCGATCGTTACCCCCGTAGACCCGATCGATCGCGAAATCGGTTATCTACCCACGAGGACACCCTACGATCCCCGCTGGATGCTCGACGGCAGATATTCGAGCGCCGATCCCGTACACTGGGAGACGGGCTTTTTCGATCGTGGATCGTGGGAAGAGATAATGAGACCGTGGGCACAGACCGTCGTGACCGGGCGAGCACGTTTGGGTGGTATACCGTGCGGCGTTATCGCGGTCGAGACCAGAACCGTCGAACTTCATCTTCCCGCTGATCCTGCCAATCCCGATTCCGAAGCAAAGACCGTCTCTCAAGCCGGCCAAGTGTGGTTTCCCGACAGTGCTTACAAAACCGCCCAGGCGATCAAGGACTTTAACAAGGAGGAGCTGCCGCTCTTGATATTCGCCAACTGGCGAGGTTTCTCCAGTGGTATGAAAGGTAACCTCATCTTTTCTCTCTCCCTCTCTCTCTCTTTACGCCTATCCACTTGGGCGGGACTTGAACTTTGTTTTCTTTGCACAGATATGTACGAACAAATTATGAAATTTGGTGCTTACATCGTGGACGGTTTGAGAGAATACGCGCAGCCGGTACTCGTTTACATTCCACCGAACGGCGAGCTCCGAGGCGGAGCCTGGGCGGTCGTCGACCCAACGATTAATCCTCAGCACATGGAGATGTTTGCCGACGACACGAGCCGCGGTGGCGTACTCGAACCCGAAGGAATCGTCGAGATAAAATATAGGAACAAGGATATCATAAAAACCATGCATCGTATTGATCCGGTGATACAGGGCTTGAAGGTAAAACATCGTTCGGTCCTATCGTTATTGTCACTTTTTCCAACGCACAAATTGCCAAGGTTCGTCCAACCGTGTGTGTTTTTAACGAGCCTCGCGTACGTTTCGTCCGGGGGTAGCGGGATAACGGAAAAAAAATTCTACGCGTACGCGATTAACGTGCACTGATTCGGGTTTGCTTGTTCGATCGACAGGAAAGTTTGTCAAACTCGACGTCTCCCGAAGAGCGTACCAATTACGAGGCAATGATTCGTACCCGGGAGGGCACACTCGAATCCATGTATCATCAAGTTGCCGTGCACTTTGCCGATCTTCACGACACGCCCGAGCGTATGCTGGAAAAAAATACTATACACGAAATCGTACCGTGGCGCAAATCCCGAAGATTGTTGTACTGGCGCCTGCGGCGTCGTATACTGGAAGAGGAGATACGAAAGGAAGTACTTTCGACGCAACCGTCCTTGAGCGCGCGACAAGTTGACGCGATGCTGAGACGCTGGTTCGTCGAGGACAAAGGTGCGACCGAGTCTTATCTCTGGGATCAGGACGAGAGTGCTGTGCAGTGGCTCGTTGCTCAGCGCGACAACGAGAACAGCGTCGTTGCTCGCAACATAAATTGCGTAAGACGCGACGGCGTTGTTACGAGAGTTAAGGATATCCTCGAGGCTTGTCCGGATGTAAGACTCGACGCTGTCCTCGAGATCGTTCACAGACTCCAGGCATCCGAGCGCGCTGAGCTTCAACGTACCTTGACGCAGTTGGAGGCATCCGGTCAGGAGCCTCACAACGACTCCAGCTCCTCCTCCTAACTCCCCCCCCGTCGTAAGAGATCCGAGCCTCGCGTCTGTCTTTCACCGCGCGGCACCTTTCATCACCCAAACGAACCTTTTTCTTTTTTTTTTTTCTTCCAACAGGAATCCGATAAGTTGTATAGTTTAAGCCAGGCGCGAATAAATACGCCAATTCGTTTACTTTCGCCACGAATTCGCATAAAATTCTTATTAAAATAAAGCACCAATCAAACGGGATTCGATGAATTGTTAAGGGCGAATGCGCGTATCACTTTGTACATATATCGCAAGGGGGAGGGTGTGTGACTCGACTGCGAATTTGAAAAAAAAAAAAAAAAAATGTAAGCGTGTCTCGCCGCTTGCGGCGTGAGTGGGGACGTATGTATGCGTGTGTGCGTGTACGCACGGGCATGTGTACACGAATATTAGTAATAAGAATAGAAAATATATGAAAAGCGGGCAAATACGTGAAATTATGTGTCTATATATATATATATATATATTTATTTTTAACGAGAACAATAAAATGTATCCGAAGAGACAATGCGCGGATAAACTTGGCCATTGTTCCAATGTAATTTCCTTTTTGTACATTCGAGTAGGAATTTCACGACGTTAACACACAAAGATCCTACGGGTTGCACGTGTCAGGGATTATTGAATCGTAATTAACACTGCCGTGAAAGAAATAATACATTTGAAAGAATAAGAAATTGTTGACGTTTTATTATTTAATAATAATTCGGCCGATTTAAATACGGAAGCAGGGAACGACGAGCGCACCTTTGTTAGAATACCGGTATCAGACTGCGATGTGTATCCTCCAGATCGTCGTCCAACGTCAGCAGTACCATAAACGAGAAGAACATTGCGAAAGCTGAGAGAAAGTGCCAAATGTCATGGGAGTCGAAGAAATTGAGCAAGGCGCAAGGTTTGTTGTAGAGACGCGACTGTGCCGGGGTTAGGGCCCATGATATTGACTTGTTGATGAAAAAATAGAGTGCACCGCCCCACGTGACGAAGGAGAGAACGATGTAGCAAAGGGGCTCGAGAAGAATTCTTTCTCTGTGAAGGAGCTGCAAAGGAAGAAACGAGAACAAGAAAAATGACTATTCGCGACTCGACGACGAGTCTTTGCGATTCAACGTACCTTCATTGTAATGTAGAAAAACGTGTACAGTATGAGATTGGACATGAGAAGGTAGAGCAAAAAAGTTGCAAAGTCTTTGTCGTGGTGCATGTTTCCGTAAACGGCGAGTGCCACGTTGCAAGAATTCGCTATGAGAAGAAGTACCAATCTTCCGGCGTACAGTGGCCGGAGAAAATTTAAAGGTCCAGCTCGAGCGTCGTGTCTCAGCGTCTAGAAGTACACGGAAGATCGAGGATACAATTAACTCGAGCTTGGACATTATTAAGGGCCTGCGTGAAATATTTATATTTTTTATTTTCTACCATGAGAACGCGACGGAGGAGGCCTCGGTTGATTCTTAATCGGCCCATGTAATAAATCTGTACCGTCAATACGATGCACACGATGAGATGAACCATGGTGAATATTATCCAAAAATTTCGCGTACCGTTCAGGACCCCGACCATACCTAGGAATATTACAAGCGCGAGGACTCCGAAAGTCACCGAAGCGCGTGCATTGATGTCCGGGTGACGCGATTGATAGATCTTGACCATACATAGTACAGATATGATGTACATGAAACTCGTATCTGAAAGGGAGAGACGGATAGACGGATGGGCAGAGAGAGAGAGAGAGAGAGAGAGACGATTTCTGCATTCGCTCGTCGACGTATACGACGTATAAATTTACCGAATTGAAAGTTGCTGTGATTCGGACAAACGTGATAGCTCCCGGACAACAGACCTTCCATCATCAGAGCGGTACCCATCGCGTAAAAAAGACCGTAATGCTGCGGTACGCCGTAACTTTTCATCTTCTCGGCACGACAGATGTCATTCTTTTCCCTCGTGTACGTGAGAAATATGAACAACAGGCCGAGAAGGAGATAGCCAAAGTTTGAGAAGACATGATTGAAATCGGACAACCGGCCGAGCGGATGAGCGCATAAAAAATTGTAATAACAAAGATCTTGATTGCCAGTGACGTGTAAGACGTTCTGATAAGTTATGACCAATTGCATAACAGGTAGAGCGTAAAAAATAGCTACGGTGATCAAGTAATAGAGATAGAGACGTGATTTTTGTCCAAGTATCTTTGGGTCCTTCCGTGCCAGATCGGACACCGATAGTACACGTTTCGTTCGGATTATCTCTTTATCCGTGAACGCGTCCTCCAGCATGTCGATGTCGTCCTCGTCCAGCGAGGAGTCTTGTTCGCTCGACGTCCATTGACTCGGACCTGCCTGGTATATCGATTCGCATTGTTGAAAAACATCAAACGTTTACTTGCATTCGGTAAAAGAAAATAATGGATTGACCAACTTTTTTTTTGCTTTTTTCTTTTTAACTCTGTTTAACTTTTACTTTGCGTTTAAAAAATTGACGATCGTATCATCGGAAGGCAAACGTCCAACCTCGTCGACGGTCGACGGGCTCGGTAGCCGTTCCGGTCGTTCCGACTCTTCCACATCGCTCAACAAGCCTTCTCTCAGCTTTCGTCTTTTCGTAACACGATGCATCATCACTCCAATGATATATACGGTAAAAAAACCAACACCCACGGCTAGAGCGACGGCGGAAGCGGTGATGAATTCCTCCTGGCTGATACTGGATTTAATCACTAGATTTACGGCTTTCCGTCGATTGGGACTACCGACTGCTGCTCCCGTGCAATCGGTATCGTCGGCTTTTACGACGAGAACAACGAAGAAACCGCGCGGATAAGCTTCTCTCTGAAGAATAAACCAAATTATTCAACCATTTAATGCAATTCGCCATTTGTAGTTGCAACGACAAATCATTCTCTTGGATGTGATTCAACCAACCGATATCGTGATGCTTCCGCGCTGACTCACGGTCTGCCAGTATCCCGAGTACTGAACGTTTCTCTCCAAATCGAAAACTGGACACTGAAAAATAACAAAGACTGAAGGGCGGGGGGATAAGGGTTTTTTGGCCTATGGAGATACAAGTGCCGTACCGTTGTGTTCTGAACGGATATCGTCATGCAGATATCCGAATCAGATTCCACCTGCACCAACACGGACCAAGTGTCCAATTCTCCGCTAAAGTTGTATCCGTAATAGATCGGATCGGCCGGCGATACGGTCGTGTTCTTGGCTTCGCCTATGCTGTAAAACGAAACTATTGTTAAAATGATGGTTGCGCGTTGAGGAGTAACGAGAATGATTCTTCGGATCGTTGGATTCGTTCGTTCGTCCAAGAGAGCACGTAGATATCGCTATTATATAAAAACGTCTGGATTTCTACTTTTTAATGGAAATAATTGCATCGCGGAACGCAACGATTTTTTTTCTTTCTTTATTTTTCATTTTTGTCATTGTCCAAAGCGTTGGTCGTTGCAACTTTGGATCGTCAATCACCGATAAGAAGACGTAAAAACATGTTTTTCGCAAAGTCCAAAATGGCCAAATAAAATGTGAACATTGTGGAAAAAAAGGTATTGAAAAGAAAAATTTCCCGCTACTATTAAATATGTAAAATAATTTTCTCCGCCTCTTGTTTACTCGTTTTTTTTTTAATTATTCCTTCATAAAACTATAATGTATTTGTAAAAAATCATTTCATATATTTGACAGTCGCGTCAAATTTTACATTTATTTTGTACCTATTATTCCGAGCGCCAAGGCGGCGTAACGCCTTAAACAGAACGAATTAAAGACGAAAGCTTGGACGTCGTACTTTGGAAATACGACGTCCTTGAGCGGAGTCCTAACTTTACAGTAATTGGAACAGTCGGGCATTTTAAATAAAGGCGGGAGGGACTATTCCGCTCGCTCGGTATCGTCGGTAGTACGCACCTTATATTGAAATCTTCCTGCCTTATGATCATTTTGAAAGAAACGCCGACGGAACTGCCGGTAGAAATACTGACGGTTATGTAAACTTGGTCCGTACCGTTTGGACGTTCGCACCCTGTCGTGCACAAGGTACGACTGGTGGAATCGTACGGAGGAATAACAGAAGTGGCGCTCTGAACGACAAACGGAATTTGCCACGAGAGTATTCCGCTTCTCTGACTTACGACAACGGTAAGAGGCTCCTCTTCCGTCGCGTTACTTTCCACCGTGATGCGTGCTCCGACGGCTGGCATTTTCTAAGATCCAGAGGAAAGGAATGAACGACTGTGGCACGGTACGGCCGCGCGCGCGCGCGCGCGCTCGCTCGCGCAAACCCGAACAAACACTCACGCCGTAGAGGAACACATATTCGACGGTGTAATCGATAGGTTCGGCGTAGAGTATCTCGTAGTCCGCGGCAATGACTACGGGCCGCAGAGCTACTCCGGACAGAAGAGACGTCGCTCCAACGGCGGAGAGCAGTAACGTCAGTACGATGACTTTTTGCATATCACAGATGTGTGCTTGATGGATTGATGAAAATTAGTTGAATTGTAAAAAAAAAAAAAAAAAAAAAAAAAAAATCATTTCGTCTCGAATCAATGAATATTACCACCGTTCCTTTGAATTCGATGTTCGGCCTGGGCTCTTCGTTCCTCGGAGATGTCATGTGGATCTCTGTCGGTTATCTCGGCGTTACCTTGGATGACTAATTTCCTAAATGAAAACAAAAATAATCGTGCGATAGCGAGCGTTAAATTGGCGCGACTTTGGATCCCGACGGATGTAGCGCGATACCGCGAATCCTCAATGATACGAGTCAACCAAGATCTATAGTCACATTCGTACGGTTCGTAAACTCCGTACAGTTAGCAGATGAAATTATGGTTCTTCAGCCGAATTCATATCGCAATCGTTTGGGCATCATCGTTCGGGCGAGTCGCGAGCATTTTGTTTATTCAGGAAACGATAGTTTAATTCGTCATTATTAATCCAGCCTATGATTGGCAATCATTTGAAATGTGGCAACGAACGTCTCTAGCTTTGCCAGTTGGTGAAGGTCGCTCGGTTGCGGTTTTTGTCCGCAATCGAGCGACGTCCAATGAGAGATCCGATAACCTAGGGGCTTTCGAGTATACGAGTTATGTGGGCTTCCACCATCGCGCCGCTACGCGTCTCCGCCATCCGTCCACTTCTCGTCAGGTCAAGCAGACTATGGCGACTCGAGTGATCAATGGTGACGCGGCGGCGACTCGACGCTCAGATTATTTGGCAAGCCTGCTCTTCTTTTCTTCCTCTCCCATAGGCCCGTAGCAATGTGTATCGATAATTCAAACTTTTTGCCGTTATAAAATCCTGCAGCAAAGTACGCCCGCGCCCTCTTGCAAAATAAAAATTCCGAGTCAAGCGGAGGGAATCTTCGTAAAAAATCGTTTAAAGAATCTTCGTAGAAATATTCGATAGAATGATGCAAACCCATAAATAAAGCTCGATAAGTCTACTCGCCAAAAGTACGCACGATTATTGCACCGTCCCCGTTTCCAAAGGCCGCAAGCGAGCTCCTAAGAATAACTCCCACGTAATGGCGAGGTACGTAAAAGGACAACGGTTTTTCCTCGCATTAATATATTCACTGTAACGCCTCCAAACTGAAGAAACTTGGCTCAACACCGTCAACACCCTTTCATCATTTTTATTCGAGCCTTTTTCGTCCTTGTAGCAACGAGGTCGATGCGTTCGATGGCTCGAACGAAACTTTGTTCAGGCACGGTAACGAGGCCGATAGCAACCAAGAGTCGTGTGCTATGACACGGCTGTCGTATTTCAGATAACGCTTGTGACGTAAAACATCTGAGCCGTGGTAGGTCGCGCGCATACCCCGCTTGTAAAGATCGAGCCCTATATACCGGCATGCAGTTGTGGAATAACCTTGAAGAAGAAAGTACGAAATACTGGAGTGACTGTACATAGCATCGATGGGTTTTGGACTTGGTAAAAATATACACAAAAACCGTTCAAACATATTTACGCAAAAGACGCAGAAAAAACTTTAAAGCATATTTACCGAAAAAATCGATTGACCTCATCATTATCGACGCGTCTAGAGCTTCAACGCTTGAATTTTCTAGACACGATTCACGGCGATTTAGAAACACTCTACAAATACACTCCAAATGGCGAAGAGCCCATAAGTTCAGTCACTCCAGTTTCATATCGTTTGCGTGAGTTTCGTTTCTTTTGCGTGACTGTCGTACACTCGACTCTTTCGTGCGCGGATAGATACATCGTGAACAAAAAAAAAAACCATTTCAAAGTACCATCACGAGCTTTGGAAAGAAGATTGCTTGAATTTATCAAAGGTCGGTATGATTTTTTTTCCCACACTTACGTACACGATAAGTTATATCCAATGAGAGCCAAGGTCAGCCCGAAGGCCCCTGGAAAAGTGGGACTTCCATTGGGTATCTCTCAATTGCATCCGGAACACAAAGACGGAGCGTGTTCCGTCTCCGAGTAAATGCGCCGCGCCGTCGTATCTCGGTTGGTGTCGTCGACGGCGTGGACATTCGGACGTACATCGAGGAAAGCGAACGAACAGCGTTGTCGTCGCTCTCTGGCTGTAGCGTTACAGCGGAAAAGGTTCGCCGAAAGTGCCAGGAAAGACGACGAAGGAAGAATGGAAGGTGCCTGCCGTCTCGTGGACGGACAGAAATTATTCGTGGGCTGCACGGATCGTTACAACGGCGTTACCGTAGACTCCAGCTTGGAGGATTGCCCGAATAGGAATTTCGCCGATTGCCTCGGAGGTGCATCGTTCTCTCTCTCTCTCTCTCTCTCTCATTCTCTTTCAGACCCGATCCAATCGTGTATCGAGCGTCTCGTTGAACTTTTGCAGAATCCCTCCGACGATGGAGCAGAGAGAAGAAGACGACTATATGGTTTCGCGTTCATCTTTCCAAGGCCGATTGGATTCCCGCGCTCGTTAAAGAGGGATTTCGGTTTCATCACGCGAAAGAGGGCTACGCGACTATGAACAAGTGGCTACCGACGGACATCGGAAGCAATATACCTGCGTACGCTCATACGAATCTGGGTGCGGGCGGATTTGTGCTCGACGATGAAACCAACGAGATATTAATCGTCAGGGACAAACATTCGTTACTGGGTGGGCCGACGCGATGGAAATTACCCGGTGGTATAGTCGATCCAGGTAGGTTTGAACCTATCTCGAACCCGAATATTTAACAATCAAGGGGCCACATTCGAATAGACGGGGGAAAAAAAATAGGTGTATTTTGGGAATTATTGTCTCAAAAGCTACTCGTCCGATTTCATCCGAGTTCATTTTATTCGAAAGTATAGATATTGAGGTACATCGACTGGGAGCGCTGTTATTCTGTTATTCGAAAATGAGCAAATTGATTGTTTTCTTCAGGTGAAAACATACCGGAGGCAGTGATGCGGGAGGTCCGCGAAGAAACGGGAATTCTCACGGAATTTGTCAGTCTCGTTGGATTCAGGCATGCGCACGATTACGCGTTCGGCTGCTCCGACATTTACGTTGTAGCCCGTCTCAGACCGCTCACTCGTGAGATTCACAAATGCGAACGCGAGATCGCCGAATGTACATGGAGGAAGGTGCAGATCGGATTTATTCACACGGTATGATTGAAGCCATGGGAGACGAAGAATAACCGAATGATGAATTTTATCGTGCAGCTTGAGGATTACGCGAGGGATCCGAATATCGTTGAAAATAACCGTATCATGGCTCAAGCGATGCTCCGATACACCAAGGATCGAATGGGCCTGGAACTTGTCGAGGGAGAACATCCTGTCACGAGAAAACCAGTCTTTATCTATACCCTTCCTCCTGAGTGAAAGGATTTCCTCTTGTATGATTTCTCTTTCGAGAAATCGTTAAGGCCGGGGCCACAATGTGCGTTTTCGCCGCTGCGGTGATAACGGACGCGATTTAACGCGGAGGCCTACCGCGCGGCGGCACATTTACTCCTACCCGATGCGGTATACTACTGTTTACGCTATCTCTTGAAAGTCTCTCAAAATTAATACACACACCTAACTAATATGTAAGGCAAGGGGGGGGGGGGGGGGTCGAAAACTGGCTCAGGGCACGCGGGATCTTCGCTGATCTCGCAGGTAAAAAAAAAATGACCGAAGAGACACGAGCGGTGAATTGTATTTATTTCCTGCTCGATTGAAATTGATTGATTTCGTACTGTAAATGTCATTTCTACGTCTTTATATGCTGTCAACATCGTAGCTCGTAATATTTAATCTTGGCCACGATTCGTCCAATAATAGATTCATCACGAATCTCATTGCCGTCACGCGAGATGACGGTAAAAAAAAAATGTTCGCGATTCGCATTCTTCATATTTACAGTGGAACAATAATATACATACGATGGGAATATGAGTACTACACGTGTGACGCGCAATAAAAATGTTGTAAAAGTTTTGATCTCGGAATAAGTCTGATGATAAAACGATTAAAAAAAATAAAAATAAAAAAAAAAAAAACACTATAGTTAAAATGTTACAAAAATTCCTACGATACCTCACCCGTCCGTGATGATCGTCAACTTTCAATCGACTACCGTTTCGTTTGCTTATTTTTCAATACTGGATTAAATAGTGTTATAGATGATGGACGGGATCCGAATATCGCGTCATGGGCTCCCATCTCATTGTCGCAGTACGCGAGAACGAACATTAATATGGCACAGATGCGGAATTATTGGTTGTAACGTGGAATGTCGCGGGCGCCCTCGCGCGCGCGCGCGCGCGCGCGCACGTATGCGTGTATATGCGAATGTGTGCACCTAACTTAATTTTTGCACAGGATGCCGGTTCACTTGTCCGTGGCAAAACAGTACATTTTCACTAAATCGCTACGTAACTCGTAGGGGAGTTGACTGCTCTTTGCGTGCCGCCTTTTCCTCCGCTCCTGAACAACGATCAAACGTCAACAACGTCATTGTCGTAGTTGAAATTGGAATCGCGTAAGATCGAGGTGCGTCGGAGTTTAAAACTTGCGCGGCCCTCGTCAATCGTTTTCCGTGCCTCCGTTGCCTGTTGGTGAAATACAAACGATTTTATTGACTCGTTTCTTATTTCACATCTGCTCGTCATCCTCGTGAAATTAATATGCCTGGAAGTGAATGCATCGCGTATCGATGGATTTGTTCGAATATGCGCATGAGTCGCGTGAAAAATGTGATGGAGAGAAATTAGCCGAATTTTTGGATTTGTTTCAATAGCGCTAAACGTTACTCCAATATTGAAATATTTTTCATTTCTTCATAAAATTATAACGGATGCATTGAAAATAAAAGCTATTCGATATATTTTTTAGTGAAATTCGACACTGGTAGATGTGCGGTCTGGGTTCGCGGCCCCGGCGGTACATCGACAGCACCGACCGACGCATCAACCAGTGTGAGCGGGAGACCGATACTTCTGATACCTTGGTGCGTGGATACTCGAGTAAAACCGAGTCCGTGCACCAGAGAATCAGAAGAATACGGTGCGGCGCGGTTTGTACACCGGTGCCGGCTTTTTCCAGACTCGAGTCAACTGTATTACGTAGGCGAGTGAATAATTTAAAAAAAAAATATGTACACCTATTTTTTTCCGAGCGCGCCAAGGCGTAGTAACGCCTTAACGTGGCGAAAGCTTATATCTACGCAACGTGATTTTACGTGAGAGTTTTCAGGACAGATACGAACGGCCAATTTAATTGCTAAAAAAAATTCAAATCAAACAAATAATACCTTAATAGCACGAGGGTCGATGGGACGATGAAGCATCGATCTCCATGCAGCGGGTGCGGAATGTTCTAAATAAAAATGATACGCAATAGAGGGTGAAAAGGCGTGCACGAAATCAAAAGTAAATGAAAAATGGGAAAGAGAGGAAAAAAAAAAAAAAACGTGTGGAAGATTTTACCAGTAGCGGGCTTTCTGTCGGTCGTAGTAGCGGCAACACCAGTAGCAGCGGTAATATTTTTCACCCTGTCCCTGGTCAAACTGGCAGCGAGTTGACGAACGGATCTCTTCTCGACGCTGCTGTTGCTCAACGAGCTCGATGTGCTGCTGGTGGAAAGTGTAGGTGGTAGGGAAGCCGGTCCGCTGACGCCGCTGTCGGTCGATTCGTCGAGGGCATCACCGGAGTCGGGTGTGTTGCCGGCGGAGGTATTCGGGCTCGAGCCATCGCTGAGTAAATTGTTGAATTCGCCGGACTTTCGATCATTCGTCATGCTCCATGGTCTTGGCTTCGGAGCTGTCGCGGGTGCTTGACCGCCGCACTTGGCGCCGTTGGTACTTCTGATCGACGCTCCGCTACCGTTGCCGTTATTGCCGGACTGCTTGATCGCCTGATCGTTGGCAAGCTTCGCGGGAGTTTTTGAGCTGGCGCTACTCGCGCTCGCGTGGGTCGGACTGCGCAAGTAAAAAACCGCGGACCTGAGCTTGATCGAAGGGCCGACGGAATTGTGCGCGGCGGCGGCGGCGGCGGCGGCGGCAGAGGATTCGCGAACGGCCTCCGCCGGACAGGATGATTGCGACGAGATGCTATCGGTCGTCTCCTCGGGAGCCGGACTGTCGCGCGTTACTCTCGAAGCTCCGAGTGACGTAGATCCGACGATCGGTAGAGTCGATCGTTTCTCAACGTCACCAACGAGCGGAGCCTGCTTGTCGCGGTGGCTGCTCTCAGTCGTGTTGCGTCGTGCCAACGGTGACGTCGTCAGTGGCGTATCACCCTGGGAACGTCTGCCAACGAGAGGCGAAAATTTCTCGAGATTGTCGGTCGAGCGAGAACGCGGGGCGGGCTCGAGGAGATTCTTGAGCATCGAAGCGTTGGAGCAGCCGTGCTTCTTGTCGAGGTCGGGAGGTACACTCCGATGACTCGTGAGCGACAAGTTTGGACTGCCGTCAGTGGGAAACGTGTGGAGCGAACTGTCGTCGCTTGTCGGCGATATCAGAGGCGTTGTCGGTGTCGTCGGTCGGAAGAATACGTCCAAGCCTTCACCCAGAGTTATACCGTCCACGGGTAGATCGGCTCGGAGCATCGGTCTCGTCGGTGCTCGCGTTTTCGCACGACGCGGACGCGATTTCACAAGATGCTGCAACTGCTGGCCCATTCCCGTGTTTGGCAGTTCCGACACGGAATCGAGGGATTCCGTTAAGGAATGTTCGTTCTCGGATATAGCTGATGAACAAAATATACAATGTCGTTCGGTTCCTCCGCGTCGTACGCATTTTTTTTTATTTTTTTATTTTTTTTATTTTTTTTACGTTTCAGGCTCTCCTGTACTCATTGGCAATGAAATCGCTAATTGTGCTCGTACGCGCGTACCTTCGGTTTGATTTTTCGGCAACGAAGGCAGTAGATCCGGGATATCGTCCGCCGACAGGCCTTCGACGGAATCCACCACGGACTTTGGTCTTAATTTTCTCCCGTGCAGGTTCTTGCGCTTGTTGGACAAGTGAGGAGTCGCCTGTCGAAAGAGTATAATTTCAGCAAACATCGCTCACTCGATAGACCTGGTATTTTTCTATTTTCTATTTTACAAGCACCCCCCCCCCCCCCCCCCCCCCCCCGCCGTACTCACGAGATTCAAATAATCCAGTTTCTAGCGATAGAGACATGTGAAAGAAAATGCAGTGGCCGAGTCAGTTGATCGATCGATAAATGATTATTGAAAGCAACGATAAGGAGAGAAAGAAGGATCTTCTTTACCATAGGAGATTGATGATCGATGCGTTGGCCAAGGCTCGAGCCAACGAGTAACATATGCGATGACGGTTGGCAGGAATCATCTTCGGAGGTTACACCTGATCCCGTTCGCGTCGCGATCGTCATTGAGACGTTGGATGGATCGTTCGCTCCAGCCAGGACGCCAATTACGCTCCCGCTGCTCATGGAACCGGCGCTCGGTCTCAGAACATCCGGTGTACTGCTGCGTGTACGATTGTCCGCGTCACCTATCTGGAAGAATTATTACATTTCATATTTATAAATTTATTGTATATTTTTCAATTATGAATTACTGTATTTAAGGTATTCCTTTCGCAAGACCCAATATTTAACAATTCACTTATTTTTTTTTGTCCACAATTGGGTTAAAAGAAATCGAGGTATACCGGTGTCATTTCAAGCCAAGTTACCGAAGTTGAAAAAAAAAAAAAAAAAAAAAAAAAATTACGACTCAAAAAATCATCAAATGTACGCAGCCGTTTATGGAAATGACACACTGGCCACATTTCTATCTAATTATTTGCATATTAAAAACCTCCGCATGCTTGATACAAACTGCTATAAACATGTAAAAATTCTGAAGATTCCGCAACGACGGTAAAAACAGGGGGTGACCGAATGTTTGAAGAAAGTATGAAGGACACGGCTCGGACGGTCCCCGGTCGGTAGAAATCCTACAGCCAAATTTTCCCCTAGACGGAACACATTTCGGGCAAAGGGGGGGGACTGGACTTTTTTCCGATATATTGGCCGTCTCGAAGAACACTGGGAAGCTGCGAATCGGCTGATGGTCGCTCGGTCGGTGTGACACATAGCCTCAATGATAAAACCTGAATCTGCCAAAGTTAGGCGAAATTTTTCATTCCAGTTCATCGTTGGGTATAACAATTGATTGTAACTTATTTTTATCGAGCACCCCTGTAATTTGTTTAATGTTCGAAAAGGACCCTGGCTTATGCGTCCACTGGATACGGCCCACTGGCAAAGGAATACCTTAATATTTATATTCACTCCATCGTCGCACTGACTTGAAAGTTTACGTAATTCAGCAGCTCTTTTATCAATTACCAGAGTCTTGTAACTTCGGGACAGCGATTCGATAACTTCGTCCGTTATTCGATCGGACACGTGTGCAGCCACCGAGAGATTGAGCTCACTGGAAGAAAAAAAAAAAAAAAAAAAAAAAAAGCACCGCGTATTCGGTACACGGAAGAATCTGAGATTACCCAAATTGGCGAATCATTTTTGCCGCTGTATTCATTTAATCGATGTACGATAATTGTATGCTCCGAGCTGCCGCTCAGTTATCAATTCCAACGTTGAGACTCACTTGACACGATTAATGACGTCGGTGCCGGCCTGTTCGACTATCACGCTGCTGATGAATTCCGAGCTTATTTGATTCTTTTCTTTGCAGGCGCTACGAAGGTCATCCTCGACGGAGATCGGTTCACTCTCGTCGCCCCTGACGATAGTCTGCGATAGTACCGTTGGACAGTGGTCATTGGCACATTTGAGCATCGCGTCCAGAGAATCCTGTTGAACCGGACGAAATATACGGAATGTTGTACACGGAACACACGTATCGTGCACACATACCTCCAGATACGACGACACGACGTTGTGAACTTGCTCGGCCATATCACGCAGAGTTATTTCTATCGGATTGCTGTCGTCCCTCCTCTGCAATACTTCGTGCAATCTTGGCAAAAGCTGCAAATAACAGACAGATGGATTTATTACTGCACTGAGCAGCGTCCTCTGGCACGCAATCCTCATATGTATCATGCGCATCGTGCAAAAATAAATTAATAAAAACTCGATAGAAAAACAAAAATAGGTGGTTCTTTATAATGCAGGAACAATATAGAAGTAAAATTAAAAACGATAAACGCCGAAACGCAGAGAGAGAGAGAGAGGGGGGGGGGGGGGGGGGGAGAGAGGCGGAGAGAGAGAAGAAAAAGTGTAAAAGATCAATTCGAAGATGAAATTCGTGCTACCTGTTTGGAATTATCAGCATCCTGTATGAGGCCGGTCGCGTAATTGATATCATTGTTCGCGTCGCAACTTTCAGCGGCGAGAGATTTAATCGTGTCCTGAGTTTGAACGACCAATCTATCGACAACCTGCTGGGTAGAACTGAGCAAGAAGCCCTGCTGAAGTCTGAAAGCCTGCCCATGACTGTATTTCGATGGGGTTACGTTTCGATGCAACAATTCTTGTATCTTCTTGGCGAGATGTTCCGTTCTCTCGGCCGACGCCTTCATACACGGTTGCATATCGTATATCGGGAAGGGCATGTGTCTGACACTGTAATTTCTGCAACAGCCACGTGCGAATAGTTTTTACGAAAAAATCATGATAAAATGAAGATAAATTACCTCACGATGGAAAGAAAAGTTTAACGCGTACTTTTCCAGAGCATGTACGATATCGGCGTAGCCCGAAAGCGTTATATTGTTTTTATCGTAAAGGATGGTTTTGAGATGATTGTTTATCTGCAAAGCTTTGGCGAGTAATCGAGCTCCAGGATCGCCAATCTGATTGCCGCTTATATCGAGAGTGTGAAGACAGGCGTTGCTACCGAGCGCGTCAATCAGACTGTAGAGATCGGCCTTGAGTCGCGAGTCAGGTAGATACAGAGATTGAAGTACGCAATCGTCCTCTTGTATCATTTGCACGAGAGCGTCCATTACAACCGCGATGTGCTTGCTCTTCATGCCGGTTGTATTGCGGCCCATGTACAGATGCTTGAGCGATTTATTTTTGCCAATCGCCGTGATTACCTGAGCGAGATCCATGTCCATGTCTGCGGACCGCGGCAACTTCAATATTATTTCGGCAAACGAAAGTTTACGGACGGAATAAGTTGCGGGCTTGAAGTTTGCATCGTTAGCCTTGAACGAAAATCATTTTTTAATCCTTTTATTTTTATTATCAACGAAAATAATAATATTTGACAGTTTCCGGTTGTAAATGGCTAAATAAGGATCGAAGAAAAGAACCGTAATTTCAACTGTCAATCGAACCGCGCTCCAACCTCCTTAAATTTGCTAAATTCAAAAGCATGAATTTTCGTTGCATTTCAACGATGCAAATTTCAACATCGCAACAAGTTGATGGACAAGTTATACGGACTGCTGTCGGAAATGTCGAGAGTAGCGATACAGCGAACACCGTGGATGCAGGATTCGAGAACGTGAGCGCCCATTGATCCGAGATTATTGCCACTCATGTCGAGCTCGAGACCAACGGTGCTCTCGTTACAAGCCAGCCCCAGAAGAAGATGTTTCAATGCTTCCAATGGTAATTTACAATAGGATATATTGAGATACTTGAGGGACAATGTTGCCGTGAAGAATTGTTTGAAACTCGGCGGTATTTCTTTAGTTTTTTTACTCGTGAAAGAATTTCGCGCAACGTTCAAGTGGACTAGATTGGTTGCGCATCCACGCAAGAGAGCACCGAAGAGCTGTCGAAAAATAAGTTAATAGTTGAGACGATAGCGATGAAAAAATTTGGCGCCGTGTCGTACTCACGCATTCGAGGGTCGTATCCGTGCCGGAAAGGTCGAGATGAGTCAGACTGTTGGGTTGAGCGAGAAAATTGCACAGGTTCTACGAATCAAGAAGGTTCAACGTTATTGTTATCGTCGGCTGGCTCTGCCAGAGACTCTGTGTGATTGTGCGAAATAATATTGTGACAAATAATAAAGAGTAAAAGGAGGGAAAGCGCGTAGGTGAGGGAGAAATCTGGCAATCCATGTGGAAAGAAAAATAGAAGGAGGCACACGGAGGGTGAAAATTCAATAGGATCGGAGGAAAAATCACGTCTCGTCCCCGCTATACTCGCTACTTCGTTCCGTCGACTCACATTGACATCCTCCTTAAGGGTGTTCTCCGAGAGATTGAGATGCCGAAGACTCGTCGTCATACTGCGATTGAGACTGAGGGAGTGCGCTATCTGAGCAATGCCTTTCCCCGTTAGGCCGCAACGTGATAAATTCAACTTCTGCAAACCCTTGGCCAGCTTGCCTAGTGGCCCGCTCAAGAGAGTCGCGCCACCTTCGAGAGAGTCACAAAAGAAAACAAATAAGACATCTATCGGATAAAGACGATTTGGAATGGGCGGCGATCAATCGTGGCCTCTTTGAGAACGAACCTTGCGTCAGTTTGGCGATTATCCCGCACAAGCTCGCCGCTCCTGAAGACAATTTTAAGTAGTTAATAACGTTGCCGGATACATCGCGACCAGTCAATGGACGAAAGCTCATTTATATGAATTACTTTGTTTACTCGCACAAGGCGCAACTTAGTTACGATACGGCTGTGCACGGTAGGTCTTCAAGAGGCAAAAATAAAAGTTTTTATGTACAACAACGAGTACGCGACAAGTTGATTTACCGCTGCTCGAGTCTCCGCGTTACCTGGCAATTTCGTCCATTCACCGGCGTTTTCACCGTATCAGAATATTTTTTTCTCTGGCTATTGTGAAAAGTTTGCTTTTAAAATATATTAATTTAACAGTCGATCCGAATTGCAGTGTCGTTAATCGTCCCCGTTAAACGGTGTCGGGGGCTTTAGCCTACTCGGGTATTCGAGTGTTGCGTTACGCACCCTTGTCTTCGACGATGTTGTTCGATATATCGATAGTGTGCAGGGTCGTATTGCCGTTGGATATAAGTGCCAACGAAAGCTTGTGGGCAAAGTCCCTGTCGAACGGAGAGCATCCGGATGAATAATTAAGTCCAAGGATCGAAGGTGCCGCGCGTTTGAAAACCTACCATTTGACGCCGATATTGTCGAGGTAAATTTCTTGAATGGACAGCGATCTACGAACAACGTGGAGTATCCTCTCGAGCGATTCGTGGCTCAATTTAAGATTCGAGGCTCGAAGTTTCGTAAACCAGGTGTTGTACTCGAGCGCGGAGATTATTGGCACCAGATCCTTTTGATCGAGGTGGTCAAAGTCCCGTAAGTTGAGCTCTCTCGTATCGTGCGACAGATAAATCGTATCGACATCCTAAAAGATTCGTCGAGCCGGAATTATTCGGATGCAAAGTCTCGGGCGGGCTCGGCTCTCTCCTCGTCTCTCGGTGCTCACCCAAGCGACTTCCTCGCGATACTGGACGCAGTGGAGATCGCACATGCAAGCGTACTGCGTCGAAAATCCGCCGCACGGGCCGGTCGTTCTCGTAGCTTCGGTGCTCCTCGCCAGTTCGCTGCCTCTTATGCTCTGCAGTCTGCTCGTCGGTATCACGTCGATTTTCCGTATTACGTAGCTGGAAGCGGATAAATTTTTCCTCAATCTCGCCATCGTTCTCGACGAATACGCATGCTCGGCGTAGCCGTCGGACTCACTTGAGCGGTACCGTAGGGAATATGTTTCTTATCGCCGTGTGGAGAGCCTCTATCATGGCGTCTACCTCGCTGGTATCCGCGCCGCCGCCGCCGCCTACGCCCGTCGTCGTAAAATTGTAACTCCTTTCGCCGACGACGAGGCATAATTGATTAGCTCTCTTCGACTCGACGGACGTTATTTCCAAATAGTGAAAGTGACAGTCGATCTGCAAAAACGCCGATATCACTGAGCTATAGAGTTTCTCCGTCGCTCGGTCGTACGACTCACCCTTGTAGGTACTTTGGCCGTTAGTAGAAATAGACGACACGGCGAAAAAACCTGAAAAAACATTTCAAGACGGTTGCATATCGGATCGTTACTTTCTGCGCGTAACGACAGGGTTTGAAACATCTTTGCCAAGTCGTAGTTCTTTTCATAAATAAATCTATGTACGTACAATTTATATTTCGTCGGCTTTGTTTGGCTTTTCGTAAACAAATATACGTTTGACTTGTCGTAAACAACCTATTTTTCGTCGCTCTTATTTTGGTTTTATCAGGTTTTCGTAATCCGACGTACGTTTAGCTTTTCGTAAACAAATATATGATTGGCATTTCGTAAAGAAATATACCGGCAACTCGTTTGTCTTTTTAAACGACGGATCTATATTTGTCCATCGACGATCTCAGTTTCCAACAGCTAGTAGAAGCGTTCGAGCGGCGCAAGATTCGTACGATATACTCACTAAAACTCGATTTTCCTGCTTGTCCTGCTTGGTCTCAAGTTTCACGACATTCTTCAACAGTATCTTGACGTGTTTTCCGAGAAGGCCCTTGACCGATTCTGCAAAGAAAAAAAACCAAACATCAAATTTGTCCGATTGGATCGAGTCAAAACGACGACGAGGACTGCACGAAAATGTGTCCGTGCGGAAGGAAAAAAAAAAAAAAAAACAAAAAACCCAGCGTGAAAGGCCTTACCGTTGAGATCTTTCGTCAGTTGCGATCTCGTTGACATTTTGATGACGATACACGACAATATTCCCGGCAACTGTGAGAGACGTTTGGTCTTATCGCTATGGTGGGACGCGCGCGCGCGCGCCCTTGTATACTCGTAGGGATACTTCTGTCATTCGGAAAGACGATTTTTTATTTATTTAAAAAAAATTTTTATCCCCCAAATAAAAAGAAGAGCGACGTTTCAACGATACGACGCAACGAATTGTTCGTTAGGAGGCTCGTTCATGATTAACCGAGAGTCCGTTGATTTGTTTTTCGAGCCAGTCAGACACCGACGCCGCAATATTGACGTTCCCGATGACTCCGAGGCCAGCGTAAAAACTGATCGTCAGCAGCCATGTTGCACCAATTAGGTGTGCCAACAGCCACTCGAAAAATTATCCGCGGCGCGGCGCATCAACTTACGCACGGAAGGTCGCGACTTCCCCGAGCGAGAACACATCTCGCGAGGGAAAAAGAGGCTCGCCGGACGAACGGCCAAAGAAGGCCTTTCCTATACTCTCGCAATGTTAATTGCTACGGCTACGGAATTTCACACTTCACATCACATCCCATTTTTCGCTCGTACACACGAATTTACACGATATATTTACGACACGAAGAGACTCGATGCACACAAGTCCAAACTCCAATGGAGCGACGGGGGGGGGGGGGGGGGCGATAAAGTGTAGGGGGTTATGGGACAAATAATGGTGACGCGCCGATCGCGAGAATCCCTCTGGCGAGAATCCGAAAAGGATCGGACGCGCTTGGTGAAGTTGGCGAGTCCACGAGTTTCGAAAAAATAAATGAAACACGTTCCGCTCAGTCGAACGACGAACAACAACGGCTTTCTCTTCTTTTCATGGAGACTAGAGTAGAGCCTCCGGTGCTTCTTTTGCCCGAAATATGATTCGTCTAGGAGAAGATTTGACAGTAGAATTTTTACCGACTGGACGTGTGACGACACAAGGCCTTGGTAAAAAATGTTAAGGCCCCTCTACACTACTAGCGAAGTTAATCCAAGTTGGGCAAGGACGAGAGTGTAGAGTGGCCAGCCACTTGGTGCTTCTTCGCCTCGCCTCGCCTCGCCTCGCTTTGCTTCGCTTCGGGCGACTTCCGCCGCGTCGGTGTCGGTATTTTGGGCCGAGTCAAAGGACCGAAGTCGCTCGAGCACGAGCATTCTCGCCGAGAAGTTGAGCGAGTAGTGTGGTGACGCTCCTCGTACTCGGCTAGTAGTTTCGGCGAGAGGAACTTGGAACGAATAGTGGAACTCCGGGGCCTTTGCGATAGAGCGATTGCTGCATTATACCCAACCTCGTCTATCGAACCGACCCGACCGCGACCCTAAAAACATACTCTCAAGCGGATATCAAGCTCAATGTCTAGTACACACGATATCCGATGAACAACAAACAAGGAGCCTACATGTCCGCCGTAACGCGACGCTCTCGAAAAACACGATTATCAAGTTTGCATCGTTGGAACGGAACGAAAGTTCATTTTTCTCCTGTCGCTCACATTTTTGTCGCCCATTTGAGATAGCAGAATCACTCGAATGCTTCTTTCTCAACCCCACCAAAGATCGATCATCTTCATCTGTGAACAAAACATTTTTTATCGTTACGACAATGAAGAAATTTCAAAAATTTCAAACAACTCTCGTTGCATTCTTGCAATTTTCGTTGCAAACTGATCCATATTGTTGATGCCCGAATGAGTATGTTAAGAATGTAGTCGAGTGCTTCTAGTAGGGAACATCCACCGCGCAAGTTTCTATCGCTGTGAAAATATTTTCTTTCGAGCTCCGACGACGACGCAAAATTGAGTTTAATTTATCAACCGACGATACGACAAATGTTACAACGGTAGGAAAATTCTGCAAGACCGCGAGTGCAATCTCCGTGATACATTTTCTGATATTTCCTCTTTCAGAATTTTACCGTTGTAGCGCGTCGGAGGTTCGCCACGCAAGCGAGACTATCCGTTGGAGATAACGAGAGCTCGATACAAACGATAATGGATAATTAGCTAAGGGAGGTAAAGAATGTCCGCGTAAGGCGCGCCGAGATGAAACCGAGCCGTATCGCTCGAGAGTTACGACTCGCGAATCGGAGCACGGAGAGGCTGCGTCGTTGATATCGCCATTGGGTGCCATCGGGTACGGGACTCGTATGGATTTTCATCAAAATAACACGCTTGAGGTACCGTACTCCCAAAACTGTTGCTGAAAAATCAATATTTTCAAAAAGTACGCCATCGCCCGTGTCGAAAATCAAGTAACGACAAGAGCAAAGGAAATTATTACAACTTATAAGAATTTGCCCAAAGACATTGAAGATATTTGCGAACAAGGGTCGCAGCTCCGCTCGAAACTGGGAGTCATTCGTCCGAATGATTGTTGAGCAATTAATTATTCAAGCGAGACTCTTGTACACGGGCGACCTAGCAAAAGCTATACGATAACTCCGATACGACTCTCGCGACGTGATAAAAATATTAAGAATTGAATATTTAATAAGCAAATTCTTGACATTTTTATGAATAATTTCAATGAAGAGCGAAGCATTTCTACTGCCTCGTTATCGAGATATTCTCGACATGAAACAGAACATTTTGTCGCTTTGCTTGTTATTTATATTATTTTTCTTCCAAATTGTGGAGAAATTTATCTTAATTCAATGACCAATAAGGTACGAAAAATAAACTGAATCGCACAAATGAATTTCACCCCTCGAGATAAAGTATCGGACAACTCGCACCTGTCTCTCTCTCTCTCTCTCTCTCTCTCTCTCTCTCTCTCTCTCTCTCTCTCTCTCTCTCGTTTATTCTGCATCTTCAGTTTTCTTTGCACTTATGCGTCAACTGTTGGTTGCGGTGGATCGTCCTCACGAGTGGGTTAACTATGAATTCTGTGCGTCGATCAGGTAGAAAAATGTCGAAACGTCTGAGCTTGTACGGGCTGATTGCTCTGACATCTCTCTGCATTTTCTTCGTGGCATTTAATCAGCTCAACAACGGATATCCCGAGCATCGACTGCAGCGCTTCTTGATGGTCAGTAAAGGCAAAGTACAAAAAATAGAAAGACAAGTAGAAAAAAAGATGATCCAATAATTAGGCTAACGACAGATGAGCGCGGTGTTGAAGTACTTTTCTTCTTGTTTGTAGCGTTAACTAATTGCACGAAGCTCGATTATCCGAAGCTCGATCATCCGAAGCCTCATGAATTATCGGAATGACGATTTGGTTTATTCGAATGTTGGCGCGAAATATACACCGCTGTCTTGCAAAAAGCGCGCAGTTTCGAGCTTGTTTCTTCATCTTTCAGTCTCAGTCCGATTCCACACTAGCTTCTACCAGCCAATTTTAATTTGTTCCTTGCAGCGGACACAGATCAATATTAATTGTTGCATATTTCTTACATCCCGTTTATTGAGCGTGGATGGTTTGTGTCGGGACTTGAAGTCCTAATCCTCCGATTCCTAAGCGTAATCGTGTAACGTGCCTGCCTGCGTTATAGTAAAGAAAAGAAAAAAGTGGAAATTCTTTGAAAGCTGGACAAGAGCGAAAGTAGGGCAGCTCTGGTAAAGCCTCTGTGATGTTGGAGAAATAAAGCCCAGGATCTCCGATATAAGGAGAAATCGAGACACTCGACGACGGACGACTTAACAAAAGCAAAAAAATTAAATGACCATTCGATGTTTGAAAGAGCTTGTGTATTATATATCCTTCGGATAATTCTATTCTAGTTCCAATTCATTCGGATAAGCGAGCTTCTTCTGTAATTCTTTTGGTGTAATATTTGCCTACCGGATATCTCTCGATCTTTTTTTCACACACTCATTTCGAGATTTACAATATAAATTTGCGAAAAAGATGTTATTTTATAATATAGATAAGAAAATAAAAATAAAAAAATACAAGTCTATTGTTGGCTTTTGTCGATGTTCACCGCCGTAACAACTAGCTATCAAGTTGCAAAGTCGCAACACGGGACGAAAAGTTTTACATCCGCAAATGTTCCATGCGTCATACACGGGTATCATCGTTGTGCTGTTGAAGTTTCCATCGTTCGAACGCAATGAAAATTCTCTTTTCTTCCGTTATTTCTTGATTTTCATTATTTACTGAAAATATTTTCTTGCCAATTTGTGCTATAGATTTTTCAAACGACGATCCTAAAACCGCGTTGGAGCGTGACTTTTTTAGCCCAAATTTGACAAACAAAATCCATTTCGCAGTCCATTAAAATGAATTTTTCTTGCCTTCCAACGATGTACCAACTTCAATTACCCCGTGTATCATCTTGTGCCGTAGCTTTTTTTCACAACCATTGTCTTTTTCGTTGCGTCTCTTTATCGTTGCGTCATCACTCTCACACCGCCCAATGTCTTTACATTGTCGTTGTGTAAGAAAATGTAAACACATTGAGAATAATGTACCCTGGTACATAATGAATCACTGTAAATTACGATACGAGAACGAGAAAATACTTTTTTCAACGTGTGTGAGTTTGCAGCAGCACGAGGGCGAGTCTTGCAATCACACGAGATTAGAAGAAACGTATTTCCTCAATTTTATTGTACGATATTTTATTTTACCAGATGTGAAAATGGGGGCTATTACGCACGCGTGGCGTGCGTTATACTTTCATTATCTATGCGAGTTTAATAAAATGTATATTAAAAGACTTTCGTATACCTTCGTTTTGCACTGTCGGTTTAAGTTTTTTTTTATTTCCTTTCTTCATTTAGGACGAACACCCAAGATCGGAGAACACAAAAATTCAAGAACTCGTCACGGTAAGCCGCTCGCTAATTGCGCTACGTACGAGCGCGATGATAAGCAGAAACGCGTAGCTCTGAGCGCGTATAATTAACCATCTTATTGCTTATCTCATTGCTGTCATAGTTTTTCTCGTACAATTGCCAATCAGTTCGTCTTCGCTATATTCCAATGTTTCACGATTTTTCAGCTCGTGTTGAGACGTTACACCACCTTGGCGCTCCGAATATAAAATCATGTTTATTTTTCATAAATGCATTGTAGTATGATGAAGAAATAAAAAAATTTTATGACGGAGATATACGGGGTCTGGTGAGGACCCTCTTTTGAAAATCCTTGCCGATTGTGGAATTTTTTACTCTGTCAGGCATAGGCTGAAAAAAAACAAACCCAAACAAAAATGTTCTTGTAAAGAAAGGCATTGTAAAGTGTTGCGTAGGGATTTTTCTTGTTGTAGAAAAGACAGCTGTTTAAAAAAACAACTCTGAATTTTACAAAAATGTATAAAAGTATAAAAAATTTTAAGTATAAAAATTTAATAAAACAGGAAGGCGGCGTTCAAACAAAAGAATCCTGTGTTACATCTTTGATAATATTATAAAGAATATGTGGCATAGATTTCATGAAAATCGGTTGAGCAGATGTCGAGATATTTTGTCCATCAGTTTGGAAAGAGGGTTCTACGACTTGTATTATCTCCGCCATCTTTTAATATTGAAACAAATATTTCTTCATAAAACTATAATTTATTTATGATAAATAAAAATTATTTCATATATTTAGTAGTCGCGTCACATTTATTTATTTATTTTTATACACATTTTTCCGAGCGCCAAGGTGGTTTAACGCCTTGACGCATTGCCGAAGCTTGCGAAACGCGTAAATTTCTTCGCTATTCACACTCTCCGGGTAAAATAAAAAATATATAATCAACGGGACTCGTGGAATAATACAGATCGCTCAATTACGAGTTTCACTCGGGTGAATTTGTCATTTTCATTTTTCACGATGTCATCTGTGATGGGCGCGTATTGATTTATCGCACAATTTCTCTTCCGCCCCTATTTTTATTCCCAATATTTTGCTATAGATATATCGTCGATTCGCGTTGATGTGCATGAAAAAACGCTCATCAGCAATAAGATGAGAGGGTGTCTAATATTTGCAGGACTCGGCTAAAATAGTAGATCTGCAGGCGCTGAGTTATGTTTCCGACTCGGAAATCGATGGGATTCTCGAGCAGCAGAGACAGACGATCGAACGAGAAATGGATGGCTACGCCTACCGCAACGTAAAGTATGGACCAAATGTCGATTTTCCGTCTATGTCGCATAGCGGCACCGTTTGTTTCCATTCTGTCTGCACTTGCGGTTGTTTACCATCATTTTCACTTTTTACCTCACATTCACTCACTTCCTCGCAGACCCCTTTGAGTGTTGTTCAGAGTCGCGCGATCTTGATAATCTTAAATCCGCATAGCAATCGTGTCGTTTTCGAACGAAATATTATTGGTCTGTAGAAGTTGGCGCCCTCCTCAACAACAATAGAATCCCCCCTCCCCCCGATCCGCTCTCCCGAAACTCCTCAACCGAATTTAACCCAATAAAATATATTTGCAATATACAAGGAAATTTTCTTTACCAATACGTATACTAATCGTATAGCAAAAATAAGCTTCCATCGATTTGTTTGAATTCCACTAGAATCTATCCGCTTGATCGCGATTCCATTGCAACGTATAATTGCCCTTTGTGTTTAGTTCGCTGAACGAGCTTCTTATGGAAAGAGGGGGCCGACCGGTCAGAAGCGTTATACTGACTACTTGGCGAAGCGGCAGTACCTTCCTCGGTGATGTGATTAACGCTCATCCGGCAAGTTTTTATCATTACGAGCCATTGTTGCACTTTGGTATCGTACAAGTGCGAGAACCACCATTGGCGATCGAAGCCCTCGAACATATCGTTGCCTTGTTCCATTGTAATTACAGGAATCTCGGTAATTGCGTTTTATCTCTCTCCCTCTCGCTCTCCATTCATACACTTGTTCGTACTTTCTAGAGAAACAACCCAGGAACAATCCGTTTTGTCTTACAGAAAAATATTTGGATTATGGGAAAGACAGTCATCCTTGGGTGTTCAATCACAATACTCACCTGTGGAGACGATGTCAAGCCCATAAGGAAATATGCTGGGATCCCGACTTTGCGTCCAAGTTTTGTCGATTGTTTCCCTTTCAATCGATGAAACTCGTGAGATTGAGACTGGGAGTGGCCAAGCGAATCCTCGAAAAGGAAAGGTGAGACATGCGGAATAGGCGCAGTTTACCCATTCAAGTTCGCTCTTTATTTTGTGATAAGAAAACAAAATCGGAATTTCGATCCCGGATCGAAATTGGCTCTACTATACTGTGACAGACGGAGGGGCGGGGAAATTATAAAACTTTCGATCTACGAAAATGTAAAAAATGCCTGATTCTGTTAACCTTCGTACTCCCTTGGTGTCTTGCGCTTCGTAACGGCTAATTCCCCTTCGACAGTTTGGGTGTGCGAATGGTTTTGCTGGTACGAGATCCAAGAGGGGTGTTGCAGTCCCGCAGGCATCGAGAATGGTGCCCCGGTAATCCGGATTGCGCCGATCCGTCTCTCGTTTGCAGCGATATGGTGTCTGATTTCACGACTGCCGTCTACTTGGCGAACAAGTACCCGCGAAACTTTCGGTAAGTTTCAACAGAACGCGAGATAGCTCGCATTGCGATATCCTGAAATAATAGATGGAAAAGTAGGGATAGTAGACCATTCAGCAAAAAGTGGGAGAACGAGTAACATGGTAGGTAATAAGAATCCAGGATGTGGGAGAAATAGAGAAAAAAAAAAGTACAAAGAGGAGGAAAAATAAAAATGGAGCGGGAAATCCAGAACGACTCGTGTAAGATTAATAATTCAACATACCGCAAAGAATATATAGGAGGAGAAATGGGAACGCAAAAATGGGCAAATACTGGGAGGTAAAAGAGCTCAGAGGGGAAAACGAAGCAAAGATAAGGTGCGGGAATTTGTGGCTGTGAGGCGGTGATGTAATAGATAACGATAGTTTTCATATCTCAAATATTATTGTCTATTTTGTCTACTGTCATTTAATCTCGCTCTCTCTCTCTCTCTCTCTCTCTCTCTCTCTCTCTGTCTCTTTCAGAGTAATCCGATACGAGGATCTGTCGGTCGATCCGTTCACGCACGTGAAAGACTTGTACGACTTTTACGGTCTGGACTTTCATGAAAACGCGCAAGATTATCTCGACACTCACACGAAAAGTGACCTCGGCGGTGTTTCGAGTACATACAGAAATTCAAAAGCTGCCCCTTTTCATTGGCGCACCGATCTCGATTTTGAGGAGGTCGAGGAAATTCAGAACGTTTGCTCTCGAGCCATGAAATTATGGGGTTACGTGTCGGCCACGAATGCTACCCATCAAGAAAGCTTCAATCCTATAACAGATTACACCCTCAATTTGTGACCAATGTGGTTGCGGTGGTGTTGTCCGTTGCTGCCAATAACGATAATGATCCAAGGGCAAAAAGTCTTTTCTGCACCGCGTAACTACCACTTTCTCAGGTCTGGAAAGACCACGCGACACCAAATATCTGCACCGCGGAGAAACCTTGGACCGTTTTTAGGCTCCAAAATTATGGCATTCGTCAACTTTAGAATTCGAATTTATATTTGCAAATACGTCTTTATGGCAATCTATGTTTCAACACTTTTTACGTCAGTGCACGCGTTATGTTTTCGTTTACGATGGACCGTTATTTTCGAGCAATGCGACAACTATTTTAATATACGTATCAGCCTAACATTCGTTATTAACGGTACTCATCTAATATCGCATAAGTTTGAGTCGAGGCATCGAAAGTACACCGAGCGTAACATTGGCGATATGTTGGCGAGTGTTTGCGATTTTCTTCGTCGGAGGAAGAAAATTATTCGATTGTCAATCGGAGTCTAAAGGCCCCTCTACACTACTCGCGAAGTTAATCGAAGTTGGGCGAGGACGAGAGTGTAGAGAGGCACTTGGTGGTGCTTCTTCGCCTCGCTTCGGGCGACTTCGGATCGGTGTCGGTATTTTGGGCCGAGTCAAAGGACCGAAGTCGCGCGAGCACGAGTTCTCGCGAAGTTGAGCGAGTAGTGTGGTGACGCTCCTCGTACTCGGCTAGCTTCGGCGAGGAACTTGGAACGAGTAGTGTAGAGGGGCCTTTGAGCCACGGGTTCTCGCCAAGTTGAACGAGTAGTGTGGTGACGCTCCTCGTACTCGGTTAGCTTCGGCGAGGAACTTGGAACGAGTAGTGTAGAGGGGCCTTGCAGCAGGGTGCTGCTGCGTTCTGCGACTTGGGTCCCCTTACAGCGCTCACGCTTTTTAGCGCTTATGTGTCACGTTCGGCTTTAACCGTGCGGCGCTTTCAACGAGCCCAGCCCAATAGACTTTGTTGCTTTTACAATTATTCACGAGTCGTTTGAAATTATTAACAATGAAACTCAAGTGGCGAAGATTACGATCTAACGGAAGATAGTAGCGACCAAGAGATTCATTCGAGAGAACGTTTTTCTTCATTTTTCAATATCTCCTTTAAAAGAAATCCCCTACCCCGGATACAAAAGTATGTTGAAGAAGTTATTTCATCAGAAATAGTCCCACCAAACAATTTGCGTGAAGCTTTGAGCGCCATTTTTTCGCAATTCTCCCAAACAAATGGTAACTAGAGCATCGATGTTGAAAAAGTTTTCGAAACTTCTCCACCGCACACTCCGCATCCCGTATTCCCGAAGCCCTTCTTTTCCTTCCTCATGTATTTTTACTTAATCGTAGACGAAAATCATTCAATTGTTTAATATTCGGTTTCGCGAAAGGAATACCGTAAAATCCATCGTTACTTTTTTAATCAATAGTACAAATACCGTTAATTTTCAAGCAAATAATTTGCGGATCGTCGTTTTACAAACTTTCGGCAAATACGAATAATGGAAATTTATGAACCGTCCTCTCGAACGATTACGCATGAGAATTCGTATCGTCGACAATGTGTAACACGACTAAGCGATATTGCGTTTATAAAAAATTAACTGCAAGCTTGCCGCACGAGGTAAAGGGACAAACGATGCAAATTGTTCAATGCAATACTCTTAGAGTGCGGGGGGGGGGGGGGGGGGCGCGTACGTCTAGCGCAGCTACACAATACTCGACAATGTCATTGGCGGCTGCTCCAGGATACTCGATAAAAATGGAGTCTTGTTCGATTTTATTTATTTATTTAATATTTTAGTGTACAAAGTGTGTATTATGGTTCATTGCGGGTTGTACGCAGGATAAACGTATCTCCGATCGGGGGGGGGGGGGGGGGCGAGCGTCCTCGAGCACGGCAAACCTTAAACGTAAAAAAAAATACACACTCAAAGTTTTCCTTTCAGATACTTTTGCGCAACGCTTACAGACTTTCGGATTGTCAGCAAAATAGTTTATATCAGAGCAATTCATAGCGTATATCAATGGTATAACATCACAGTAACACACGTTGTGTTATTCGCGATTCAAGTTGCACAGCAATAATTTACACCACGTTCGGTGGACTCACCGGTGCGTATTATTTCTCGTTGGTTGCGCGAGCACATCGGATAAATCTGCAAACGAAAAGTAGGCGTCAATCGAGCGTATCGACAAGCGCGACGATATTTTATATTCGTCGCGAAAACATCAGTGAGGGCAAGTACGAATCATATCGGTAGATCATAATAGCGTATATGTTATATCATCACTCTGAGAAAAATGAATAATGGCATTTGCCAGTCAATGGGATTAAAAGTCGAAGCTTGAATTGTGGGCGTTACCTGGCATTGAGAGAAACGTGTAACCCTGACCGAGAAGCAGGAATGCCTGGAGATTTTTCCTAAAAAATAAAAGAGAACGAACAATGGTAACAATGTTTTGGATCAACTGGCATTCGTAGAAACGCTCCTACAGCTTCAGTATAAAGGTTAACATCAAAAATTATCAGTCATATGCTTGTCGTTTTTCACATCATTTCAATCGAAGAAGATAAATAATTCTATGCCGAGTACACTAGAACTTTCAACAAACGGACCATACCTTTAATAAGAACAAATGCTCTTGGGTGTCTTCGGAGGTGGAAGTTGTCCAAGTTCTCCAGCTGGAAGAGGAAAATATATATATATATATATATTAAAAGCACGTTCGAAATAACTTGGACAATTCGTTTGCCGGCACATGGAATTCAGAAACGTTTTTTTTTCACCATCTATACGCGTAAGACAGGGATAACTATAAATTCATCACTCGAAGAGGATTCTCTGGAATTACGGTAGAACCTCGATTTGTTTTTCCTCAAGAGATATTTAACGGAAATTGAAATAAATATGGAATTTACATCAAAGATATATGCATTGCTCTAGCCTTTGCGTAGGAAAAAGCCACAATCTCCGATATAAGGAGAAATCGTGACACTCGACTATGACTATACAAAAGCAAAGAAATAAAATAAGCATTCGATGTTTAAAAGAGGTTATATATATATGCTTATCCTATTTCTTTAGTTTCGTGTTAGTCGTCCACCCACGAGGATCTCGACTTCTCCTCGTATCGGAGATCGTGGGCTTTTCCAACATCCCAAAAACATACAAGAGCTGTGCTAGTTTTACTTGTGTCTAGTCTCCAAAGAATTTCCTAAGCATTGCACGATTATTCTTAGGAATCCAAGGACTAGGATTTCAAGTCCCGACGCGTACCAACTACGTGGAATAAACCGGATGTAAAAACAATTCACATTGGCTGGTAAAAGCCAGTGAGAAATCGGCCTAAGAACGAAAGACGAAAAACGCGCTCGAAACTGCACGATTCTGGCGAGACAGCGGCGTATAATTCCACGACGCAATGTATATATCCCGCCGACGTTCGGACAAATCGAATCGTGGTGCGGATAATGGAGGTTCTACCGTGATACAAGTTGCAATATCTAATTTCTGCGACGCATACGGAGAAATAAAGTATACGTACCGAGAAGTCAGACGAGTAATCGTCCAACTACACCATCTTTCGTACGCAGCTCCGGCATCTAGCGGTTTAACAGGCTTCTATCTCGAAGCTCCGGACTCGTTCGACTCATTCCCCTTCGCTCACCTGCGGATGAAAGATAAATGCTTTTGAGTATTAGATACGGAGATTTGTACCGGCGATACTCGGTCGACTCTATCTTCTTCAGATATAACAATTCGCCACTGTTCATTCGGATTGACTGGAGCGTTATTGGATTCATCAGTCGGCAAGTTCTCAAAGTAAATTAATACAAAAATTATTTCAAGATGGAGAAAAAATGGACTAAGTTGGGATCGTAAGAGGGGCAATACCCTGTACACTGAAAAAAGTTGGATAACTTGGCGTGGAATTTAATCGGTGTACCGGCAAATATTTTTATTCAATTAAAATCTTACGTGCGAGTATACTGGTAAATTTTCAAGCCCAGTCACCAAACTTGTAAAGAAAAAGCGGCTCTTTACATAAATTACGCACAGACCATTTTTCTGGCTGATAATTTATATACCAAATAACTCTAGATCACTGATATAAACTGCGCGAAAAGTGTAAATTATCAAGCACCGCCGTAATATACCAATGATTCTTCCATATCAGAGACCACTCGCCGATATGCACTGATAAAAATTTTAATTCGATACGCCGTTACTTACTTCGTACTTCTGGCTGCCAGGGACGGTGCCAAATTGCTGCTTCATTTCTGGAAACGAAACGTTATCGAATCAGCTTAATGCGAACGTATGCACAATTTAGTTGTAAAAAAAAAAACAAAAAATAGGTATCTCAGTTTTCGAATAACCAATCAGTCACGGTAATCAGACTGGGGCGGTAATTGCTTTACATCATAATCAGACAAGGGTGGAGAAAAACATGAAAAGTTACTCTCGATTCTTCGTGCGAGAAATGTAGCTGTGTCGCGGGCTACGTACGGACGAGCGAGAACGCTTTTTCGTTCAAGGTACATCGCGATAAGAGAATCGAGAGCACAATCAAGCTGTGTATGCAGTTTAGCTGTGTACTTGGTTCAGGATTCTTTTGTACATTAGCTTGATCAACGGTGCCCGTACGAACGAGACTGTACGAGTATCGTCGTCACGTGCTTTGTTGGATTTTGTCGAAAAATGTAAAAATACTTGGATTATCGAGTAGAAAGAGGTGCGACGGTGCTACGATTATTTTCGCTTCGTATAAAAAGTTTATTCGTCCACGGATGCAATACGATTCTTATCGCGCGTGCGGGCCTTTTAGAAATGTAACGCTTCTGGCGACTTACCGAATAGCGAAGAACCGACGCGACCAAGCGGTTCAACGTCGGAAACAAGAATGAACGAGAGCTCGTGGCGATCGTGGCAAATTTCATGCTCGCCAAAGCATAGACTATGGACGCATAGATGGAAATGCGTTGTGTACTTGGTACGACTTAACGACGCTGATGCTGATAGACTGATTAGTTGAGCTTCCAGCCCGTAGAGGTCGACGCTTCGTTCGACCGCAGGGCGCGCAAAACTAAATGTTCACTCACCATGCCGAGAACCTTCGTGCAGGTATGTTCTCATGTCGTATTTCAAGGACTTCCGGGAAATGTGACGGAATGTTACAATTGCATTTGAATTTATACGGTAGATTCTTTGTCATGTATATATATATATATATATATATATATATATATATATAATCAGGTTGGTACGAATGGGGTGTGTAGGAGGGACCCTCTCCGTCTTGCGCGTCGCGCAACTTCGAGCGGACTTTCCTTAAAATAGATGGTTCTAATGAAACCTTTCGAAAGTAAAAAAAAAAGTTAAAAAGTTTTTTAATTACTGCGGGTTTCTTGAAATCATCGCTAGATGTGACTGCAGGAACGTTTTTAAATCGCTGCAGGGTTCTTCAAGCCACCGCTAGATGTCACTTCCGGGACTTTTTAAAAAGTGGCAAGGTTCTTCAAGTCGCCGCTAGATGTTACCCCCGGGACTGTTACAGTCGCTGCAGGGTTCGTAAACTCACCGCTAGATCTCACTGTCGGGACTTTTTAATCGCTGCAGGATTCTTAAACTCACCGCTAGATGTCACTGCCGGGACTTTTTAGGTCGCTGCAGGAGCTCCGTGATTGGCGATTCAACTTTGACTTTTCGATGTTTTTTTATTTATTTGTAATCGTTTGTGGCTGATTGTAAGATCAATTGAGATCGTTTGTGAGACCATTGATTATTTGAAAGATGAGAATGGAAAATTAGTGGTAAGTTGGCAAATTGACTTTGACTCTCCGATGTTTTTTTTTTTTTATTTTTTTTTTTTTAAATCGCGGAGCAGGAGACCGCTCGTCGCTGCGCTGGTCTTCGGTCTCGTCTCAAAGGAAAAATGCGCAACGGTCGGGTGGGGTAGGGTGGCTGGCTCTGCCGCGGCGAGAGCGAGAGCCCCGTTCTACGTATTCTCCCTCGTCGCAGTTTCGTACCGACTTGGCTTTTGTTACGGCGCTTGTCACTGTTCATCATGTGGAGCAACGAGATGGAATTTAGCTTTTTAGAAGTCTACCAGACGGAACCTGTGCTTTGGGAACCAAGTCATCCTTACCACAAGGATAAAAGATATGTACAAGATGGGTGGGTCCGCCTCAGTGAACAGTTGAATATTCCTGTTCTCGAGTTAAAAAAGAAAAAGGACTCCCTGATGGCGACATTTCGAGGACACAAAAGAAGAATAAAAGCGTCGCAGCAATCGGTTGCCGGATCGGAAGATATTTACAAGCCAATTTGGTTTGCGTTCGACCTCATGGATTCGTTTTTGGGTCATGTATTTGACGGCAAGAATACAATCAACGCCGAAAGTCGAGTAAGTATAGTACACTTCTTTATTTCCAAGTACACCCTTGCGGCTTTTTACCTCGTAGCCTTTTACACGCTCCCTTACTTTTTTCAAGCATTTATCTTTCGCCCCTTTTTCTCCTCTGTGCTTTCCTTCTTGCATTCCAAAACTGAAAAAGTCATTTTCACAAACAAGTTGGTACATGTCGAAGGTAATATTGTTATTGAGTTGCGGGTAGAATTCTGGCACGGCTGGTCGACTCGTTTGAAATTTATGTTTTCCACAAACTTGAAAAATGCAATTTTGAGAAAAAAAGCCTCCAACTACGAAAATCCTATGATTCGTGCGACTCACCGGCAGCCATATTCTTCGGATGGTTAACTAACATTTTACGTGAATTAAAAAAATCGATTCCCCGATTTACCGCTACCCCTCGCCCCTTAATACGTACGCTTTTGAGAATCTACATTTTTGTATAAAAAAATATTTGTCGATGACGCGGATACGACGGTTAGCAGGAACCGCTCGTTCGCGCAACTTGTTTCAACCACGCGCCGGTACATGATTTTCTCAGTCTTTTTTTCACTTTTCTACTCCGAACCGTGATTCCGGGCTTAACGGCATCTCCCAAGATAATTTATGTACATCAGTCGCAGATAGAACCATGCCCGATCAACGCGGACGTTACGAGAAGGAAGGAAGCCGCGTACTCGTTAAACAGGGTGTCGAATAAAAAGCAATTGTCGGAAGATGATTGCGATCGTTACGCAAAAATATTAGCCAACAAGCTCCGGAAATTGTCCGAAAACGATCGCCTTCGATTCATGTACGAAATAGACGGTATGTTCATTCAACGAATCAGCCCACGCACCAATACCAATACTACGACGCCTGCTTTTCCTTCGGTCAAGCAATGCGTTTCGTTTCCCACTCCTTCACCCGCTTACTACCAAAGACAATCTTCGTCTCCGTATTCCACGTATTCGGAAGTGTCGCTTTTAGAAGAGGAAGACATTAAGATATCGCCCCCCTCGTCGTGTCATTCCGAATCTTCTGCAATTTCGGACCATTGAAACATTAATATGAATTTATTATTTTCGACATAACCGGTACGGTATAATTCGTTCGATCGTATTATACAAACCCGTACCGTACCCTTACCCTTCACCCGTACCGAACCGTCGACGTGTCATTCTTTCGTTCTTTTCACCGTTCGTGCATCAGCCGTTATCGCGTTGAAGTATTTTATGCAATCGCGACACATTCCGCTATTTGAAAAGAAAACATTGTAACTCAAACGATTCGCAAAGCTTAAAAAAAACGTATCATTTAAATATGAACATTTAAGTATGTAGTATAGTTGTTGACGGTACTTGATCGAGTAGGGAAATTTATGTTGAATTCCAAGTTGAAATTCGTTATACATCCTACCTGATTAATAAAGGATAATTTACTTATAAATTGTTTCCATAAATAACCATTATTTCCTCCTCGAAGACTCGGTTCAATGCGGCACATACACGAGGTAGAATTTTTCATATTCGCAAACGGAGAGTCAAGGGCCTCGAAGCTGTCGCCGGAGGCCGAAAATCTTGACGAAACAAAAAAACCTGCCTAGGACTCGACCTCTCGAGGAGGGGTGTGGAAGAGTCCGAATGCGAGCAACCGTTGTACCCCTAAACTTGTCGAATATTTAAACGCGTATAGCAACGGGGAAATATCGGTGCGTGGAATGGCAGTACTACGACGATATGAAATGTCGCACGGCAAATTTCCGCCGTGCGACCTTTACATTTCGGTCAACAGAGAGACGTTTTTTTTCAGGAGCGACAGTCGATTGTTCGGGGAAACAACGGAGCTATAGCGATTGAATCGGCTCAACCGATGATGACATATTTCCAAAGTCCCCCATACACTTTGAACAAATTCCAAAATCTCGTACAAAAGTTTATGCACAACGAGCGCCATTCTCGTCCAAGGCCCCTAGGCAAAAAGTAAGCAGGAAGGAATCTTTTTTTAATCGGCTTCCGACTCTGTATTCGATTCTACATTCACTTTGTCACACACACGAATTATATTTATTGGTTTCTTGATTTTCTTTTTTCATCATATAATACACCGATGGGTCCACGTATTTACAATAATTTTGTAAAAGTACACAGGAGGTCACATTAGAATAAAAATAATGCAGATTGCACACGGCTTGCGGTACAATCTGTTTTCTCGATTCTCTTTTTTTTTTTCTTTTTTTTTTTCCTTCAAATTTTCATCCACTATTTTTGTAACGCAATAGTCAACTCGATTTACTCGTTTTTTGTTTGTTTGGGTTTGTTTTATCTTCTTTTTTATTCGATATATAACTCGTGCGTGATTCATCGAAAGATGTACGCGCGTCAAGAAAAGACGCAATGTATTTTCCAACGAACGATGCGCAGGAAGAATAATCGATTATAATCTACAAAGAGACACAGTTACGGGCGAACAATTTACCGACGACAAATACCAGCCACAAATATTCACTTTTGTAATCTATATTTAGGTCGAGCAATTGTAACAGTTACGCGTGTTTAAAAGTGCGTAAGAATTGTATGAACGATAAACGTCGCTCGCTGAAAATATGTCTCGCGCGTTCGAACCTGAATCTCGTTGGTGGCGGGGGGCTGCTCCGTTGATTGTTTCCGTTATGGCTGTCCAGAAATTTCTCAACTTGGATCGAATTATCCAGTTTGAGACTCTTCCGGCGTGTCAACAAATTTGACAATTACCCATCACTCGTTCCTCGTTCGGTATAAAAAAAAAGTTCATAACTTTGACGACTTATCGAGGGAAATAATTGTAAATAATCCGATTGCTCTGGACTGCGTTTACCAATGGATATTCAATACGGCCAAGTGTTTTTGGCGAATGCTTTTCAACAACGACAGTCTGTCGGATATCATGTGTCATCTTTGAAAGATTCATCCGAAGAAGAAAGAAAACGAATGATCGCAGAGTCTCTCGGTGTTGATTTTTGGAAAGCACCCGGCATAGCCTTTTCTTCGTATGCGAATAAATGTTTGCGCAAGTACAGTGTCGGATATCCATTTTGGGTGCTGTCCACCGTTGCCCCCGTCGGGCCCCGATGCGCAACAAACAAAAATGAAAACTAACGAGTGTCGTGGTTATTGCTTACGGTAAAATGTAAAAAAAAAAAAAAAAAAAAAAAACACTTTTCCCCCCGCAACCAGGACGTAATACATAACGTAGAATAGAATAATGGATCTTGCTTGATGTAGACTACATTTTTTGTTTATTCTACATGTTGATGGAACGTGTTTTTGTTGTTGTTGTATGTTCGACACGCTTTTCGAAAATTTAGCGATTGTGCGCGGGCTGTAACCGCGGTCCGCCTGCAGATCGTGGCTGCTTATTTTCTGTCTTTTAAGCTTCGCACTATACAACCACTGTTGGTCATCGCGCTGCATTTAGTCCCAAAGTTAACAGTAGCATACTAAGCTACGAAGAAAGTCAAAATTTTCAACGACACTACGTGTCGTTCGTTGCAAGTGAAAAGAAGAAGAAAAAACCATCGCTGTGTCTTGTTCGACTATGAAGAAGAAGAAGAAGAAGAAGAAGCTACAAGCGGACAGAGGCAGAAATAACAAAGAAAAAATGTAAAAATACTCATCGTCGCTCAATCATTTTCAGCCAAATCCGCAATAATCTATTCGCCTGTTAGATCTTGTATAAACGGGCGCACACCGCAGTAGACGGCGGAAAAAATAAGTGACTTTTGGGAATTATTGTTTGAAAACCTATTTGTCCGTTATCGTCCAAGTTTATTTTATTCGAAAGTGTATATATATATATTCGGAGCAATCTGTAGGAAAAGCAGGGAGTTGGTAACGGAAAAAACAAGAAAGAAAGCAGAGGAGTGAATGGAAGGAAAGGAGGTTGCGCGCACCATCGACTCAAGCCGACACTGCGCAACTGACAACACAGCGGATAGCGGTACAATCCCCTTCTCTTATCGTCCAGGATGCTTCGAGCCTGACGACGCTAGGGCCTGGCGCTTCTCCCCCACCAATATGCGCTACACCGTGATCGATACTCGCCACCGAGTTGGATTTTATTAGTGGAGCTGCCGATCGAAGAGCTTGCAGTCTATATATTTATTAACATTTTTTCTCAATTTAATTCAATATGTATACTTTGGAATAAAACAAATTTTGATGAAAACGGAGAAATACGTCTTCGGATAATAATTTCCAAAATTTGCCTATTTTGTTCGCCTCCGGCTCGGCGAACGTGCCTCCTTAATTCGCAACCTGTTCTTTTTCTTCTCGATACAACAGAAACATACAGCGTAAAAACGTAAGACTCGTCATACAATAGATACCGTAGAGAATTGTGCGACATTTCGAAGGGGACGCGATTATTTTTCTCTCGGTTCTTCACACTCTCGATTCTTCTTATCCTGACAGAAGTGTGAGGCTTCGACGATAGATACAATAATACGAACTAAACGTACACAATATGCTTCTTCGTGTGACTTTGGCCGACTTTTCCTTTCCAATCGATCGCCATACGTTCTCCAACTCTCATCAACTGGAATGACCTTTACGCGTTACAAATGTTTATGTTTTTTTCCTCTCCTGTACTTTGCGTGTGTATATTTTCATACAATAATTCCCGTGCAGTTCTACTTATCGCAGTGTTTCTTTTCGTCTCGCTTGCTTATAACGTACACATAAACACACACACACATACACGGAGCACAATCTCAGCTGGTGTGAAAACAAAAGGATCATTTTGTCATCTCACTCATAGGAACTTGTAATACTGTTCATGACGTCGGTCCACGGTTTTTCTATCGTATTTCCATGTCGTAGGAAACACGGAAAAATTGTGCCTGTTTATTTGTATCTGTTGTGATCGATAGGCTTGATTTTTCACGAAGAAAAAAAAAGCCAAGACACAATAATTGGAAGAAATTCAAAAGAAGATATCGCAATTTTCTTGACACGTCACTTACGTTCGAGTTTGTTACACACCGCAACCTCTCTAATCGGCACAGTGGCGGGCGGGATTGCTTTCGCACACGGTGTCTTACATTGCAGGTCTGGAAACTTTTACGGCGAGGGAGTGTTTCGGATAGTGAGAGAAACAGCGGTGTGGTTCTCGCTTCTGCCACGTAAAGTACCGCTACCTTGGGCCGAGCCACTCAAAAGCAAGCTGTGCAATGGTGCAGATTTTTCCAAATAAAGGTTTTTTTCGAGCAGTGCCAATGGAAGATGATTCATTTTTTCTACCACTCGTCCTATTACGAGAATGACAAATCATTGTGAGGGTTAATTTCCACGATAATAAAAGTGTTTTTCCTTGATCGATTAATTATATATGCGCTATGCGGAAATTTCAACACTCAAACACTTTCCACTATTGTTCTTAAAACTTATCCAACAGTTCGGAAGGATGGGCGCTTTAGCAATTGCCCGATAGTTGTCTAAATGGGTGACGAAAAATGTTTGCTTGGAAGTAACCTATGAGTTACATCACGTGTCCAACAGTTATCTTTTTGGATAGTTGTCGAGTGAAAGGTAAGGTTCGGGGGCTCTCTTGGTACCCGTTTACCTCACGCTTGGACAACTTTTTGACAATTGCTACTAGGCTAAGACGTTGAGACTTTGAAAGCACTGAAAAAGGCCCGAGTTCCAGATAGCTGTATACGAGAGACCGTAGCTCCGCATTACACTTGCAAACACAGAGGTTGCGCGCCATCCACTCGAGCCGACTCAGCGGATAGCGGTACCCCTCCGATCCCTCTCTCATCGAGCCTGGCGCTTCTCCCACCATGCGCTACACCGAACGATATTCGGAGCACCTAGTGGGCCACGGGTGGGCTTGTTTCATTTATGGAGCTGCCGATCGAAGAGGTTCCAGTGTATTCTTATATTATCTTTGCGTGACACGCGACCCCAGAGATCCGCTCTGACCTTTCAATATCAAGTTTTATTTACTTATTTATTGGAATGACGAGACTAATGGTCTGCGGGCTTGAACGAGCCTTAGGCAGACGCAGAGAGATAGACATTGAAACGTATATTATTTATTCAGATCGGCGATTCTCCGGCTCTGTCATCGGATCGTTATTCCTTCGTTTTTTTTCTTTCTTCCAGATTGACACTTTGTTTTGTATTTTCAAGCTTGCGCTCGTACCACGCATACAAATACACACACACACACACACACACACACGGATAGTTGATAAGATAGATTATAATAATTAACTTGTATAGTACAATGACTGATGAACGAGGCGATCGCTATAAGAGCTTCAGGTAAAATGGTTTTCTTTGTTATTCATCGTCGTCGTCGTCACTTGTTATCGTCGTTCCATCATTAATCGTACATTGTATTTTATATGTAAGTATTTTAAGTTCAACTTCTAACAACCTTGCATTTTGTTTTTTTCTTTTGTTTGTGTTTGTTGTTGTTTTTGTGGACTGGCTCAATGCACAGAAAACAGCCTTTTCTTCTCACACACACACACACACACACGCACGCGCGCGCGCGCGCTCATCAAATATTTCCTCTCTGATCTTCTTGTTTTCTCATGCTTAAATTTTACTCCCTCGCCGCATAATATCCCACATTTGCGCGCATCTTCTTCTAAAGATTTTATTATTTTGGTATCACAGATGTTTCGTTCGCTTTGCTCCCCCATCGTCCCCCCCCCCCTCAACGTTTCGCGCAACGCACAATTTTTTTTTGCTTTTTTAAAATATTTTTTAGCCCGCGTTCTTTCTCTCACTCGATCGTACGGTACACTTTATACGCGTATGATGCACCAGATAATAACGGTACGTTTTTTTATGTTATAAATATGCCCATCTATGGATCTAACATGGATCCAGTTTAATGCTTTTTTCTTCTTCTTCTTCTTCTTACATCTTCGTCACATCATTCCTACAATCGAGATGTTTGCTTATTTTTTTCTATCTTCTAGGTGATCGGTGCACGAATATGCGAGGACAAGACGACGTGTATCCTTCAGGTGGCATGTTTTTTTTTTCGAAATTTCATCACACCGCTATCTTTATTCAATTCCACCGTGGTAATGCTTTTCTTTGTATTGTATTGTTTCGCGCATTTTCTTTTGTTTGGGTTTGTCAGTATTACGACATCCGGGACGGCAAATTTTGACCGTGCGACATTGATATTTTGGCTATTAGAAACGCTTTTTCAAGAGTGTTAAAAGTCGATTTTCAATCGAATAACGGAGCTGTAGCGATTGAAGAAAAAAACAACGATTTTTTTTTCTACAATTCGGCACTACGGCAATTTTTTTTCATCGTTCCTTCACTCAAATACATACACGCGTAAAAAAAATTTATCAAAAAGTCGACGTTTTTTTTTTCAATCGCTATAGCTCCGTTGTTTAATCGAAAATCGACTATTATCACTCTTGAAAAAGTTTTTCTCTTGGCCGAAATATCAATGTCGCAAAAATTTGTCACCCCAGATATCGTAGTACACCCGTTTGTGTTTGTTGTTGTTGTTTTTTTCCCCTAAATTGACTTGTATCGTGTCATCCGACGTATCGTGGCGGCCCGATCACTTTGAAAATTAGCACTAACAACGACAGACGCATCACAGTTTGTTTGTTCCTTCCAGGGCTCGTCTCTCGCTATTTTCCTTTAATAATACCCAGCCACTCTCGCTCGTCGTACACTAAGGCCTGCCTTAGTAAAAAAATATACGATCGCTTTATTTTCCTCCTCGTTTCAATCGTTTGTTGCTTTGCTTAAAAAATAGATCTTACAGCTTTCCGGCAATCATTGGCTTCTGTCTGTCTGTCCGTCCGTCCGTCCCTCTCTTCTTTCCGCCTCGTGTGCTTTTCTATTGTTTTTCTTTTTTTTTCCTTTTTTCCTTTTTTTTTCCTTTTTTTTTTTTCAACGTCTCGCGCGTCATTCTCTTGTTGTCGCGCTTCGGTTTATTATTCTTTGTTGTTCTTTCCTACTACGTTTGATATTATTTCGTTTTCACAGCGGAGTATTTCGGATAAATTTCACGGCAGGTTGACATTTTTGTTTCCTTATATTTGAGCGTCGGTCGTGACTTTGAGGAGCATAGCTTTCGTTAGTGTTCTCGAGGGGGCTCTCTGTCGGGTCTATCGCTATATTCGTTCTTCGTCGTTGTCACGCGCTATTGTCTTCTCGGAACGTTTTTTACTCTTGTTTCCTTTTTTTTCTTTCGTATTCTTCTTATAAACGGGGATAGGCAGGACGAGGGAGCGCGCACAGCG
Source organism: Ophion ventricosus (assembly GCA_963932345.1). Lineage (NCBI taxonomy): Eukaryota > Metazoa > Arthropoda > Insecta > Hymenoptera > Ichneumonidae > Ophion > Ophion ventricosus. The sequence goes on from OZ010722.1 coordinate 23,248,518, forward strand.
GGCTCATGATTAATTGCGCGTTCAATATCGTCTTGTGACTAGTTTTCGAGGCATTTTCACAATCAAAGGCAATTATAAAAATGTCGGAAAAGACAATTTATTTGTTCATCATCGAAATGGCATTTAAAGCTCCTGAGTACTGGCGTTAAACAATATCTCTTTTCAACAAATCATCCGGAAAAAAAAACACGACCGCTGCCGGAAAAAAAATTCCCACCATCGTCAAGGATATTCAAAAGAGGGTCGTATCAGACGCCGTATATCTCCAGCATTTTTTTAATTTGTTTTTTAAAGCAATTTGTTTGTAAAACTATAATGTATTTGTGATGAAAAAAAAAATTATTTTATATATTCAATAGTCGCGTCAAATTTTTAAAATCATTTTCATACCTATTTTTCCGAGTGCCAAGGTCGTGTTAACGCCTTAGCGGCGAAGAGAGAGGGGGGGGGGGGGGGAGACCCTTTTAGCAGATTCAACTGCTTTACATTGAAAATGAATAATTATCTTGAAGGTGTAATATTCATCAGGCCGATGCAGGTGGCCAAATATGCGACTTTGAAATGGCACAACTTCGCGGATGCTTCGTCTGGCTCAATTGCATGGGATTTAAGACGCCTCTACCCTAGTCGCTGTGCACAGAATTTTGTCAAGTTTGTGGCACACAGGGTAAAAGCTCGTTAAACCCGGACCTTAGAGCAAGTCACACGCTCCGCCCATTTGTCCCAGTGAATGAAGCGTTACGGCAGAAAGTAGTAGAGTATTTCAGTTTTTTTTACAAAAACGGTTGTCGATTGTGGAAAAAAAAAGTGTATGAATTTTTAGTGTTTTTGTTGTTGTTGTTGTCGATGACCGAGTCCGTGACAAGCTGAGTCGATGGAATATAGCGTTAGAGCATTTATTGATCGTATCGTTGTCACGATATTGCTAGAGGGTGATGACAGTAAACGGGTGGGCTAAAGTGTGTCAGCTTACTCTGTGTGCGTGTGTGTGTGTGTTTTTTTTTTTTTTTTTTTTTTTTAATCGCGACTCGTTCGTTTCTCATTACGAATGCCAGATACCTCATTTCCTTATTGATTTTTCTACTAGCGTCAACTTTTACGGACGCTCGCGAGCTTAATTCTTATCGCTACACGTTAGACAACAGTGTTCCGTCATTACTCAGAAGCTTTTTGAATAAGATTTTTTTTTCTTAGATAGAGACACAACGCGAATTTGATTGTGCTATTTTTTTAGTACGTTCAATTGTATTTCCAAAGTTTTCATCGAAATCCCAATTTCTCTTATTTAAACGCGACGAAAAATACGTATATTTGTTTGAGAAAAGAAAAAAAAAACGTTTTTTTTTTTTTTTCTCGAGAATTCAATAATACGCTCACATTTGTCTTTGTATTGAATTATTATATCGCGTCCCGAATCTTGCTTTTCTCGTATTGAATATTCGTTGATCAAGTACCAGCGCGTATCGATTCGCCCTACTTTTTCGCAATATTTCGGAAAAAATAATCATCATTGGTTCACGCAGCCTCGATCTACATTGCAATTACCCGTTTTGGCAAGCTCAGTCTTATGAATGTCTCGTGTCACTTTGTCTCCCGCTAGTGGTTTGTTTTATCTCATAGGAATATATTTCTTCCTCTCGTCTATTTAATTTGCCACTTTTCTCATCATCGCTCGTTGTGCCCACTGTTATTATATTTGCTTTTCTAATGAGGCTGCGTGAAAAGAAAAATTCCAATCACAGATTCGTGCAAATCGTCGTCTCCGACACTTTGCGCACGTACCAGCTTCGTAAAATTTTTACGAATTTCTCGAGTATGGCGCGACGCTTGATTTTCTTTATAGCCCTATTCCGCTGCATTCACGTATTTATTAACTTTCATCGTATAACCTAAAATATAATTGCAATCTACTTCGGTGTCCCGATGCGCGTTACGCTAGCCGAAACAGAATTGAAAATTGTCCGATGGAAAAGAAAACTTGCCTCTTCCGCCAAGCCCCCCCCCCCACCCACTTTGGGTTCGTAAAATTTTTCTAGATAACCATTTTCTCGCTTGATCGTAATTTTTGGAAAAATAAACACTCGCGAACATTCCAAGAGTTGTACAATTTCCATGCAACACTGTTGGAAAAGAAGTAGCAAACGAAAGAGTCTTTCGTATCCACACGATCGTGTGGTAAACAATTTTTTTTCATGCTTCACGGACTAGGCAACTTTGTTTTTTTTTTTCCAGTCGAAAATTCGTCTCGTGTAGAAGTTAAATTGTGATTGGACGAAAACTAGAAAATTATGAGACAAAAGTTTGTTGATCGTGCAACATTTCGATTCTCGACTACGTGTATCCTTGTGTACAAAAGTCCTTTCGCGCATAGCCATGGAAGCATTTCTGTGCGCTCAGGTATCGTGACGAGTCGTCAGTTTTTTTTTTTTTTTTCTTTTTTCTTTTAACGCATTCCATGAATCGAATTGCGTTAAAAAAATTGAATGCTTCAACGCGTTTTAACGACAAAACAATTGGACGAAATTTTTCATCCAACCTTTACCCTTTGGTCTATAAACTTTGTCTCATCTGTTCTTCAAGAAGACGCTGAAAAGTGTTATTTGGAGGAAAACAGTGCCACGGTTCGACTAGCGTTACACGTATATCGGAGATGCAATACCGCGCGACAGTATTACGAACAATTTTTCCTCTAACTGGCCAACAATTTGGCCAAAGAGTGTGTTGGTAACACTAGTGAAGATCAACATTGTTTTTCCTTTGGGGGGAAACTATTTCTTCTTCCTCTTCCGATCTAAAATGAAGATTTTGGAAGATGCGGAGGAGCCGATGATTCGCCTCTCCGCTACAAACTCGATTTTCTTTGATACAATGGGAACAGAGAAGAATCATTCACCCGGCTGATTCAACTTTGTGTCCCGGTGTCTCTCCTTGGAGAGAAACTCCGAGCGCCCCTGTCACATCTTGCTCAAGCGGAACAACAATGCAATATTGGCTAGACGCGTTTCTTTTGTCGATAAAAAAAAAACCAAAAAAAAAGACGCGCGGCCCGATTGGTTCTCGTATTAAAAATAACCTCGGTTCGCTAAACAGATATTTCTTCCTTTTCTATCTTTCTCCTCTCGCGGTTCATGCGCTGCATATTACTTACGAACTCAATGGTAGTAATGACCTTCTCCTTTTTTCTCCTTTCTTCTTCGCGGTTACTCGCCCTCCACTTTAGGCTTTGACTTTTCGCCTCAAATCGATCGTTTTCTTCATCGCGCCAAACTAACCGCGATTTTCCAACAGTCGAGGAGGTTTTTTTTTTCACAGCATTTACACGCTTGTCGATATCCTAGAACATTTCCTCGAGAAATTTCGGCAAATACGCGTTGTAACGATTTTTTAAAATCTTGATCTACAGATTCTCCGACATTGTCGTGCGTTTTTAACATTTGGGCTCTCAATTGCACTCGCGTTGTTATCAATCGAGCGTCGCCGTCGCCGCTAAACTAGGCAAGGTTTTCTTGGTTTTCAACATTCTTTAAAAATATTCTTCCATTCCGCTGGAATTTTGTACGGCACCATTCTCGTGGCTCTGGCTTCCCATATGTGTGCGCGTGCGTACAAACGCGAACACGTATATAAATAATTTCTGGAATCTCATGCGTATTTTGTCCGCTATTCGGGGTGTTGGAAGATGAATCGCGAATCCTTTCCCCTGCTCGATCCCACCTCGATTCCTCTCTTAATTCTTTTAAAATACTTGATTCTTATTGAAATCCGTTTGTGGACTTGTTATAATTTGCGGGTGTGTCTTCGCCCGCCCAAATATTCATCCTATATTCGATCATGCTTCACAATTCGTGCACCGCGAGTTGGGCTATGGATTTATCACGATCGCGTCAACATTTTCAAGCCTCGATGAGCTTAAGGTCAATGCTTGTTTTTCTTTCAGTCGCTCGACTTTTCATTAATCTTTCTCGTTGCACGATTGAAACGCGTGCTTTTGGAAACCAAGTCGAAGCTTCCCGCCATTTTCATCATGGTCACGTCTGAAGAACTGGAGTGCTCGATATTATAAATAAATGCATTTGACGGAACGCCGATTCGACTAGCAAACATATTGGTAGATGAATAAGAGAGAGAGAGAGAGAGAGTAATTAGAGGGTAAGGTGCGACGAACAGTTCGGAAAAATTCAAAGTGCGCGCGAACTTTGTTTGTCAGTCTTAAAATTTCGTCGCCACCGTGATAGTTTTCTTCCTCCTTTCGTCCAAAGACTCGATACTTTCTGCCTCTCTCTCTCTCTCTCTTTCTTTCTTTCCTTCCTTCCCACTTCGTAAAAATCTTAGCGGTTATTTATGCTCGCACGATTTCTTCAAATTTCTGACCCTTCTCGTCATTCACTTTGGTCTTTTTCTCTTCAATGACACTCGTTCGATGTACGAAATTTCGGGGTCGTTTGTTCAGTTAGCTCGTACGTGTTTTCTTTTTCTGCATAGGTAGATGGATCGTTACGTCCGATATCGCGATGAAAAAACAACAACAACAAAAAAAGTCGTTACGTACGGAACGTTACTTGGCGTCTTGGAGAACAAGTGGCATTATGACGTCTCTGCTGTCGCCTCTTATGGAGTCGGTTATCACGGTAGCTAGCTCATTATCCGCGAGTGTTCTCCAATCATCACCGAAGATCTCTTTGAACTCCTAAAAAACAAGGATATCAATTCGTTTAATTTGGATTATACTCGTTGAGGACTCGGCAAAGGGATTTGCGCGCGCGCGCGCGCCGCGGGACACACCGCGACCGAGCGGCTACGAGAGCGACAAAGGTAAGCGATTCTTTCTTTACCGAAATTTTCCTCCCAACGACTGATATTTGGAGAAAAAAAAAAAAAAAAAAAAAAAATTAACATAAATAAAACGGCCGACCGGCTCTGTGAAAGAGCAAGGCTCGAATTTTTCATCATTCGCCTGCAATAGAAAGCGCGTAATGGAGGAAAATTTCGGACAAGAATTTTCGCCAATTGGGCGCCTTGCGAAGAATCTCTTTTTCTCCCTGGTACTTGCCTTTCGAACGTTTTCAGACCGGTAGGGCGAATCCTTATCGCATATAACGTCACTGTCGGCGAACTCGAATCTCTGGAGCGTTTTGCCCCGAAGCCGAGCAATCGCGAGCATGTTTTCCTGATAATATTTGTGACCGATGTAGACCAATTCGCGAAAACGTGTACATTTCCACGCAATGAGTACCAGAGCATCCGGGCTGCAGTGAACGTCGTAAATACGATCGGTATTACTTTTGTTTAACCTCTTATTCCCTTACATATACATACGTAAACATGAGCAAACACACGCGAGACCAATATATATATATATATATCGAAGGATAATACCGCGAGCAGTGAATGGACCAAAGCCGATTTATATTTCTTAATAAGTCAACAATATTAATTGTCGATAAAAACGCGAATCAATATAATTTGGCAAACAAATGATCGGTTTGAGTCCGTTTTAACCATTCACGGTTAAAAGCAATCATCGTGAAAACCAATCACGAGTTATTTTAATAGTTGAAACATCTTTTAAATCCTTGTCGAATTCTTCCGATCGTTGAACAGCGTTGAAACACGCCCCCCCCCCCCCCGTCCCGCGAATCAGACAATCAAAATAATATCTTTTGTTTGCTATAGCGAGTTCGTTTTCCTAATATTCCCATTTTACAGTCCATCCGAATATCCTGCAGTGGCGTTATTCGTCCATTCGATGGTCGCTTTTCACCCTGTAGCATTTATTTCACTTTCAAGGCTTTCACAGGCTTATTCGTGGCTGTGAAATTGGTATTGTTAGAAAAATGTCTAGTCTCCGGATGAATGCCATGTCGCAGAAAGTAAAGCGCTTGCGAAACTGCGGCCGTACGTTGAAACGCATCCGTCCGGAAGATAGAAATTTTTGTCAAAAATATGCAATTTCTTTGGCTTGGTGAGAGAAGTAACGCAATGTCGCTGACCTGTCGGGCACCAATGAGTCGTGGGTCGGAGGAACAAGTTCGGCATCGTTCTTCGAGTCAATCCAAACGATAGATTTTAGTGTGCGCGTGTACCATATCGACATATGCAACAACGCTTTTACGTTGACACTCTCACAGAAGAGCGCTTTGAAGTGCGTCAGCGGCATCGCCGGACGTAAAATCTCCGTGTCCAGAACGTGCACCGCCACATACGCGTGGAGCAGATTCAATCGCAGGCTGCACTGCGGACTGTTTAAACGATTCGCCTTAAGTAATACCATCCGAATAGTTATATCGCTAGAAAGGGATTACGTAAACTTACAATTATAGGAGAGTCACGACAGCAACGTGAATCATTTAAATGCAATATGGAGGGCAATCACAACTAATCGAAGCAGAGTAACATGCTAGAAGAGTGAACGGGCTTGAGAGGTCCGCGTAATCTTGAAATTTCAAAAGTATCTTTTTTTCCTTTTTTTTTTTTTTTTTTTTTTTTCTTCATTTTATAGAACTAGCGTCTCGAGGCGTTACAAGGCGTCTATTACCAAATGGTCAAAGGTACAACTTGAATATGAAAGATAAAGAAGGAGGTTTGGTAATAAACGAGGCGTCCTTACTTCTTCAGGCTAAACGTTTGCCACGCGTCGTCGGAAGTACCCGGTAACATTTTGTCCCAGCTATGTACGTGAACGACGAGCCTCCTGAGTACACCGTAGACGAGAGCGCCCAGTAGAAAATCACTGAGATTATCGTAGTCCATCGTGAGGACGGTCAGTCTGTCGAAGGAACGAAGCGTCGGCGGGTCGACGATGGCGCACCGGTAGTTTTCGGGATCGTCTTTGACCGAAGCAAGGCCCAGATGCGTTACGCATCTCTCGTGACGGTTGCTGCGCAGTGCCGCGACGATCTTACCCGATCTCGCCGTCAGTTCTTCGAAACAACCGAGCGTCAGGGCTTCCAAATGTTTCGACGTACTTATGATTTTCATCAGTGAATCCAGTATCGGATAGACCCAGCTGTACGATATACATATATATATATATATACGTTTACATATTCGTATACTATTATTTATACGTCGCTGACCGACAGTCGTGGTTAAAAGTTTACAAATATCGGGTGTACGAACAAGTTCGCGGCCTGAGAATAAAAACAGCCGTATAGAATATTCGTATCTATACGAAATAGCGAGCGTCGATGGGAAGCGGATGTTGCAAGACGATTAAAAAAAAATATAAACGGCGGGTCAAGCCGGCTGAAGTTATTTGTACACGTAATATTCAGCGAGTACGTATAGTTTTTTTTTTTCAATCGGCTTATTTTTGACAAGGATAATTTCGGTCGGGTGGCTATGAAATTTAGGCTATCTCACCGTTGCGTCAATTTGCCGCCCTCGGGTAGATTCGTCTGCCATTCGAGACTCGAAGAGGTCGGCTCCATAATTAATTTCCTCAAATTCCTGTTACCCGTGAAACGCTTGAGTAGCTTGTCGAATTCCGAGGTTCTCTGCGGCGTGCAGCAACGTACCGTCGCATCCTGAACGCTCAGAGCGAAACACTCGGCGAGATATCTGCTCCAGGGAACTCCTTTGCTGTGTTCAAAGACGAAGGTGATTTCCTTCCAGAAACTCGGATGGAACAACGCCTGACGCCAATTTTTGCATACCTAGGCATTTGTCAAACCCGCCTTGGTTATACGAAAAGTTGTTGCTCCCTTCCGTAAGCACGGGGCGGCTCTTCTCCGTTACAGCGATATTTCTTTCCGACATTATTTAATTTTTCGGATATTTAAAAAACATGTATCGGGTTTGCGCGTTATTGCATAGCGAAAAAAGTCACTTTAATCGATTTAATATTTTCCATTCCATTCAATGATTTTCCGCCGTCTCTCCGAGAGCTTCGTTATTCCTCTTTGTGTAAACGCGGCGACACTTGGCTCGTGTGCTCTTTTACTTCAGTGGGGCTCCAGAAAAGAAGGGGGCAAAAAAAAAAAAAAAAAAGAAAGAACTCTTGTTCCAGTTACAGCGCCGCCGAGGTATTCGCGGACGGAAAACAGGCGAATTAAAAGAAACATACGAAGCAACGAAGTGTACGGTGAGAGAGGGCGAAGGAAAGGGCAAGTGATATATTTGTATACATTATAAACGTACCACAGATGCTTTCAGCCTGTCTTGGTGTGGCAAGTATGAAAAAATTTCCAGCATAATAACACTCGGTAGGCTGTCCCAGCAGGGACCGTTATCCTGTTGCGCCATTTATATCTTCTTTTTCTTATCGACCACGAATTATAATTATATATGGTCTCGGAGAAACTTTGACAGAACACGATAACGAACAGCTGTTCGCGATATTATTTTACGTTTCCATCGACGGTACGGGAGGCAGCCTGTGTATGTGCAAAAAAAGAGAACGAGAGATATACGCGTGTACACACACGTATATACATATATCTATATATGAGATTAAACTTAATTTCCGCCTCGCGTACGCTTTTTCCTTCCTTCAACTAGATTCACCGTATTCCTTTCTTATACCGCGCCCGCGCGCGCCCACCCCCCCCCCCCCCCCCCGCGCGTCGCTCGATTATTTATCTTTCGTTCGTTTTTACGTACAATGTACCTATTATTTTTTTTCAAACGAAGCCAAAAGATTTTTCCGACGAGGAGTTATCGTACCTCGGTATCATGATTGAAACGCGATCGCGCAACTCGCACTGGCCAGAGAGTTACAAGGGAGAAAAAGCGAGTGGAAGTGAGAAAAACAATAACGCAACAAGAGAAAGACCGATCCACCGAAGGAAACGTCTCTGGCGACTGACCGAGACTTTGCCCCACTGAATCGGCCGACAGTGAACCCGACCAGCCCCCACCCCCACCACCGACCGCTCGGCACTCCGATAAATTCCAAGTTCAAATGTCTCTCTAATGTTTCCTTGTTTTCGCGTTGACGCGAGATCACCCGAGTTCCGAGAGATGGCATCTTCAACGGACGGCGGGGGGGGGGGGGGTGGCTTCGACAGAGAGAAACTTACCGACGGAGCGAAGAGGCGAACCGGACGGTGGCGCCAACTGATGGGAAAATCAAGGCTACGCGCGGGCGGCCCTGTTGAGCACCGACCTAACACAGCTGATTACTTAAACATTGTGTATCGCTCAATTGACGCACGCCTTTTCCTCCCTGGCGCGGCAATTGTTATTCCCCTCTGTAAAATGAACCAAGAGACGGCGGTGGTGGTTGTTAAAGCGAAACCAGTTCGCAAAGTCTTCAAAGCTCCCGTTCGCGTTAACAAAATACCTCAAGAATTGCTCAACGATCCTTCGTTGAACGCGGCTATAGCGCTTTTGCCGAAGAATTATAATTTTGAAATCCACAAGACGATATGGAGAATTGGAGAAACAAGGGCAAAGAGGGTGGCTCTTCAGATGCCCGAAGGCTTGCTGTTGTACGCCACCACCATAGCCGACATAATCCAAGACTTTACGCAAGCAGAGACTCTTATAATGGGAGACGTCACTTATGGTAAATATGATTAATTGTCGGTTTTCACCACCCTCCCATTTACGTACATCCTACGAATAGGCCACACCGAGCGGTTGATCGACGAACAACGACACTCCGCCGTTCCAATGTATTCACAGAAGCGCCGTAGAGGAAAGATCTTAAATAGCGCATTTGGTATACGATAAAGAATCTTCTGTATAAATTTGAATAAAATCGTAGCGTTTCGTGACTCGTCTCGAAACTCCGCGACGAGGGAACGACACAGTTTTTTGTCTTCACAGGTGCTTGCTGCGTGGACGATTTTACAGCACGAGCGCTGCGAGTCGATCTCTTGGTACACTACGGCCATTCCTGTCTCGTTCCCATAGACCGGACGGAGGGAATCAAGGTCTTGTATATATTCGTCGATATAAAAATTGACACTGTACATTGCGTCGAGTGTCTTGGATCGACGCTGCCCGTTATTACGAGAATAGCGCTCGTCAGCACGATACAGTTCGCGGGAACGCTACAGGCGATAGCCGGCGAGATGAGAAAGGCCGGATACGAAGCGACGGTGCCTCAGAGCAAACCTCTGAGTCCCGGAGAGGTTCGTCGACAAATATCGCCTATCGATAGGGCGCTTTTGGCTTCTTTGGGTCTGGCTCCGCAAAATAAAGGGCTCCTCGCGTCGTATCGACGTTGTCCGACTCGGCCGACGAGCGTTCGCTCGTTGTAAATTCCAAAATTCTTTTCACCCGAACGAAGCGCGAAGCTGCTTTTTTTTTTGTTTTCCTTCCCAAATCGAATAGCCCTTCCGTATTATATTGTTCGCAACTGCAAACAGATTCTAGGCTGCACCGCGCCACAAATTCGATGCGCCGATGCGCTCGTCTACGTGGGCGACGGTCGTTTTCATTTGGAAGCTGCGATGATCGCGAATCCGAAGATTCGCGCCTTCCGATACGATCCTTACGAGAAAAAACTCACCGAAGAATTCTACGATCACGAAGGGATGCGCAGAGCGCGGCGCGAAGCGATAGAGCTCGCCTCTGGGGCGAGTACGTTCGGTCTTGTTCTCGGAACGCTCGGTCGGCAAGGAAACCCAAATGTGCTCGAGTCTCTGCAGAGACGAATCGAGTCGTTGGGAAAGCGATGCGTCGTCGTTCTATTGTCGGAAATATTTCCGGAGAAAATCAGTATGTTCGATGGAATCGAGGCATTCGTACAGGTATCTCAACTTGTCCGTATCTCGCAAATCGACTTACGTTATTTATTCGATTTTTTAAAAAAAAATCAATCCGTTCTTTGCTTCGAGGGAGGCACAGGGAGGTCGGAGGGAGTCCCTATCCCCTTGTCCACGGTTATTCCTACTTGTGTAAAAATAATAATAATATTAAATGCACGACTCGAAATTTCTAGCAGTAATCGTGACGTTTTCGAGGGAAATATTGCTGCGCATACCTAAAGACAAGCTCTCCCGAAACTCCTCGAGTTTTACTCATTGATATATTTGTCTCTTACGTCGCAACACTATTGACCTCGAGAGCAGCCTGTGTGTTATTCGGACGCATCTTTACGATTTTTTATCTCGATAAGTGGGTGGTTGATGTTGCTAGAATTTTTTACATTCAAGTGAAATACCCTTCCACGAGTGTTATCGAAATTCAAAGACTTATTTTCCAAGTCTTACGAGCGGGCAACCTCCTTAATCGCGTGTACAAAAGATTTACATATCGTTGTATTCGCGTTCCTTTCCGGGCTTGCAGATCGCCTGTCCTAGGCTGAGCATAGACTGGGGAACGGCTTTTAAGAAGCCCTTTTTGACGCCTTACGAGGGTGCGGTTACGCTCAAACTCGCTCGATACGACGAGGCCAAGCCCTATCCCATGGACTTTTACGCCTCCGCGAGCCTCGGTCCCTGGACACCGAATCACAAGCCAATCGAGCTCGAGAAGCAAACAGACGCGTGTTGTGGAAAGTGCAAGGAGGCAAAATTATGAGAGAACCGACACAATTCTAGTAAAGCAATCGTGCTTGACGAAGAAGCGAAATAACGAGGTGCGGCGGGGGGGGGGGGGGGGGGGGGGACCTCGTGCAATGCACAAGGGCTTGAGATTAATTTCAAAATTATTTCGTCTCTCCGGATTCGTTCGCGCTACTTACGATTGTCTTCGGACGAACGGGCCCTATATGGAGAAAAACTAGCCTGAACTAATGCCAAGCGAAGCTGCTTTTAAAGTAAAGAAATCCATCGTCAAGGAACAAAAATAAAGGGACGAAAAGGTCCGAGTTTCAAGTACGTCGCACATTTATTTCTTCGCCCATCGATACAATTAAACAAAATTTCATATATCCCTTTTTCAGATCCAAAATCTTTATTCCTCTTCCCTAAAGGCGGCAGTATTCTAGTCTAGAGACCTACATTTTGGCCATTTCTTCGGGCTTGATGGAGAAAAGATAAATAAATTCGAATAAAAGAAACTTGGATGAAATCGGGCGAATAGTTTTTCAGATAATAATTTCGAAAATTCAGCTATTTTTACCGCCGTCTATTCGGATTTGTCACCTCAAGAGTCTACAATTTGGCGAAAATTCCAAAAAAAAACAAAACAAATGGATTATTTGTTTTCACCTTTCTAGACTGGAATAGCGCCTTAACGTCGAAACAATGTAATCCCTCGATCGTTCGGCTATTTCGCCACGATGACTTTTGTAAATTCTTTATTCATGCGCCCTTCGAATTAAATGACCTCGCAGAAACGGCAGTGTGTCAGGATAATAATCGTCACTCGAGAGAGAGAGAGAGAGAGAGAACGCGTGGGTCGAATTGTCAACTCATTCCCTACGGGACTCTAGTGAGTTTTCCGGCCGAGTGGTGAAGCGAGGGAAGAGCACGTATCACCGGGAAGTGAGGGATGTTGTCGGCGATAGAGCTTGAGGCCGTTTCGCCCGTGGATTTAACCGCGCACCCATGGATCCAACGAACCGAAGGGTGCTCGAGATACAAATGGGGCCACTCGCCGAGGGAGGGAGAACTCGGAGTGTTGGCTGATGTTGCGATAATGGATGGTACGAGGGATGTTGTGTGTCCTCGCGTGGGCGAATTACGTCATCCGCCCACCTGTAGCGGCGGAGCATCACGCGCATGGAGGCTAGTGTACGTACGGCGCGCTTGTATAGTCCGTGTCGATCAAACAAATACTTTTCAACATCGTACTCGATTAATTTCTCATTTTTTTTTTATCGTTATTGCATTCGCTGCATAATTTTTGCCTCTTTAGCGCGAATATATTATCACGACAATTATTTCAACAATTCTTCACTCTGTACATTTTGTTTTCGCTACTTCACTTTTTCTTCGTGCTAATTGATGAATTTCTATTTATCATTGCACTGCTCGTGGAAATCATTGTGAAGGGTTGTGGTCTTGCAGGGATTTTTACAATATATATATATATATTTGTAAATTAGCTACCATTGTGCAAAAAAGTTGCCTCTTCCACGGAAAAAAAACCGCCTAAATTTGTTTATAAAAACCGTAATTGTTGATCGATAGCAAAAATCATATGTACTTGGCTAGCAAATTATCTATCTAAACAGCTACAGTTGAAGTTTAAAGTCGATCGGTTGAAAATGGCAGGATGTACGAATCCATCCGATATTGAAAGTTTCAAGACAATGAGCGGAAGATTTCTACAAAAAAAATCCATCTAAAATAACTTTTGCATATCACTTTTCGGATGTTTATACATCATTTGAGCCAATGAAAAAAAAAAAAAAATAACTACATTTTTTTCAAAGCTACGCAAGGCTTGACACGTCAGAAGTATTTTTTAAATTATCCGATAACCAAAAAAAATCCTCTGAGCTTGGATTGTGCTATTGTGCCTTTCGCTATCGACATTTCGGTGTAAAGTAATTTGCCCTCATTGAGATGAAAAAATGCACGGTCTACACGCGAGATTTCTGGGAGTGTTTTTAAGGGTTCGAGGTAGGCGGAATAACGGCGGCGCCGACCGCACCCCGGCGCCTCGCCACCCTTTGCTCTCCCTATCTCTCTCGCTCTCTCTCTCTCTCTCTATCTATCTATCTATCTTCCTCCCCTGCGTCAGCAGTCGTCGTTCCAACGTGGCTCAACAAGTACGCTCGCCTCGGTAGGCGGCTCACTAAAAGTGAAATAAATAAAGCAAAGTTCAAATATACATTCGTGTGAAAAAGAAAAAGTTGTACCAATTTTTTGCAACAAAGTGGAAACAGAAAAGATTTTTTTAATTCCTTTCTGAAAGCTCAACGATAATTTGGAGAATCAGTTTTGGTGGCGAGTTTGTATTTGAGATAAGCGATATCGGGAGAAGGGCCGGAATTCCAAATAGCAGGTATACTTGGAAAAATTATTTTCCTTCGTGTTTCAATCGTAACCTTTTAAAAGAATTCTCTTTCATATTTGTTTGATTTTTCGGGGAAAAAAAGAAAAAAAAAAAAAAACAAGCTCGACCGATAAGATTTGTCAATACAAAAACATTTATACGAGTTCGAAAAACTGGCGTATTTTCCAACGATGTATCTTTTTATTTCGATGCGTTCGGCTATCGAGGAAAATAGAAAAGCAAAAGACAGCAATTTACGCATTCACAGATTAATCGCGTTATAATGATTTTCTTCTCGAGCCTATTGAAAAAGAAATTAAAGTGAGGAAAAGATTGTACAGAGCATTCGAACCGAAATCTCCCACGGCGAGGTATTTGTTTTTTCTTCAAACAATTAACTTGCTCGAAATAATAATAATAATAATGAAAGGAAACGGGTCTTTACAGAGGACAATAATAAGACTGATAAATGAGTATGCGTTGTCAGAAATGAGCAGCGAGGACTCGCTGAGTAAAGATTGGGACGAGCAAGAAGAACGTCCGGAGGTGCGCCGTTCCCCCAGGCGAATATCACGCCATAATTCACGAAGTTCCAAGTCAGCGCGGGTCACGAGCCCAAGGGAGAAAACTCTCAGGAGGCTCGAAAGTAACGAACGCGAACGCATGAGGATGCATAGCCTGAACGACGCGTTTCAGGTGAGAACGTCAATTAAAACCAGCGCGACTTTACTTGTTTTTCTCCTTTTAACATAGATAACATTTATCCACGTAAATATGGCAAATAAAATATTTCACATTTTTTCGTTTGCACGGACAAACTGTTTTCGAGTGTTGGACAAAATTGCGTCGATTTCTTTTCGAAACAAGAATTTGCATGAAATGAAATAATAATAATAATAATAATCATATCCTTAGATAAAATATCCCTCCTTGACGATTTTGCGTGGCGATTTTTCCGCCGGCGTTTTATCAGGCAGCCGTTTGTTGAAAAATATTCCGTAGTATTGCCACGTGTTGTGCGAGACTCTGAGCTATGAGTTTGTTTGGGGAGGGCCGTATTTTGTGGGCCCATTATCCAGGGCCCTTCGGAATAATCGGTACATCTCAGTGGCGCTTTATAACAAATAATGACTTTATAACAATATATAAGTAAAAACGAATCGTTATACCTAAGGATGAACGGGAATGAAAAATTGTGCACAAAACGGAAATTCCACGCGTGCGGAACCTAGTTTAATTGACAAATGATTAGATAGGAATGTGGCGGATCGCGTTACTTCTGTAAAGTGCTGCATAAATTGGACGATTTTTTGTGATAAATCGAGTAACTTGGCTGAAAATTTGCGCCGGTATACCGGCATGTATTTATACACAATTGTAGCCGGAAATCAGCCTGTTGCGTTAAATATTCGGCTTCGTAAACGGAATACCACGACAGAGCTTTCTATGGGCATAATAGAGGCTTATCGTCTTTGTTAAATCGTAAAATATTGTCCTTTTTAAAGAGTGAAAAAATGATATATATATATTTTGCAGTCACTGAGGGAAGTTATACCGCACGTTAGTAAGGAGAGACGGCTGTCAAAGATCGAGACGCTGACGCTTGCGAAGAATTACATCGTCGCCCTGACGGACGTTGTTTGCGCGATGAGAAGCGAGGAAGAAGAAAGCAGCGTGACAAACGTTTCTCAATCGAATAAAAAGGCCGTCGTGGATAATTCATCCGACGATATCAAGAACGAAGATGTTTGCCTGAATATCAATACACCCATATCTTCGAGATCGTCCAGTCCGACTGGTGCTAATTTCTCCGAGCTCGGCAAATTAGTCACGTGGAAGGCCAACACTCGTAACTCTACCAACGACTCTTGCACGAAAAAAAAAAACGACCTCTGAAGGCATGTCCGGCTCTTTCGTCTAGCCGGGATCTAAATTGTAACGACGAACAAAAGAAATCGAAAGAATTTCCTTCATTAGTTACGTGGGATATATGAAAAGAAACGAAAATCATACTTGAAAACCTAACTATAACCGTTCAATTGTCGTAAGAAACTCAATTTAACGAAGCAGCAACAACAACACGGATCATTATTTTCATCGTAAGCAACCTCGTCGATGTCCGTGACACTGATACACACACACACACACACACACACACACACACACACACACATATATATATATCGTAACAATCATTCCGAGTAATTCTTACCACGAATGCGCGCCATCATTCAAAAGTTATAAAATTTTCAAGTTTTGTAACTCGCGAAGTATGGCATTGCTGTATCCGTGCGTTAGAAATGCGGCAAGCTTGAGTTATTTCTTCCATTGTGTGGACAATTGTAACATTAGTCAGTATCGGTGTTTCACTTACATTTATTGCTTTTTCTTATGTAATAATGGATATTAGTTATCGGTATTGTTTCAAAAGATTCTTTAAGTTTGTTCAGAATGGAATTGAGTATCGGTACGTTTGATTACATTGAGTTTGTTGGGCGTAGTTTTATTCGGTTAGGCACTATGCGATAACTGTGCTTACACGTGTAGTGAGTAGTAGCAAAAAGTTCGATGTTTCGTTATTTTCAATCGAAGGATAATCGTCGGAATATCGAAGATGAGGCTTTCTCAGGCCTAATCGCGGCGAGGTTGACAATCCTATAAATAATTGGTAAAACGAAATATCGATTGGACAACGGTATTGGAAGATTTACTGTACTTGTGTCAATTGTGTAGCGTTGCTTCGACTATTATTCTTTGCTTCAATCCTATAATTAGTAAAAGTTGAAAGTATCGGGTGTAAAGGGGAGAAGAAGAAAACAGTGACGGAGAGAGAGAGAGAGAGAGAGAGAGAGAGAGAAACGAAAGTAACGAAAAAATATTTACACAGTGTCCGAAACGTGATGCCAAAAGATTTACCAAAGTATTATATTGCAAGTATCGCATCAGTATTGAGATAATAAAATTGACAATGTGTGCCATGGGACAGTTCTCTGTTTGTATCTTGAGCGGTTTAGGCTGTGCGTTGTTGTCTATGCCAGTCATGGAACTCTTTTGTATGTAGGATAGATAAAGAAAAGAAAAAAAAATACGAAAAATCTTGTAGCTTTGCAAGATTTACTTTCCTCGAGTCTCCAAGTAACCTCAGTGATAGATACTAAATCGTTTGTGTATCAAATGATACCAAGTTAAATTCAGGGTATTAGTATTGAGAGGAAATTAAATGGGAAAATGAGAAAATTTCGCGTACGAAGAGATCACAACTCACAGTATATATATATATATATCAAATATATATTTATAGACTACGTATACATATATACCTAGAGAAATATATAATATACTATGCGAGACAGAATTTTGTCGGAAAATAAAGAAACAATGATATATATTTCAAGTCCATTACTGTACGTTCGAATGGCCGATCGCGTACGAGGTCAGCCGGAGCCAAACGAAATCGGCCGGACGTCCAATGAATTTAAATCAAGGAGAACAGCGGTCGCTGTCTTGGCGAATTTTGGTATACAGACGAGTCTCACTGTTTGTCCCTCCTCGCCTGCGACGAAGAAAACAGAAAGACCATTTAATCTTTTCGTCGATCGTGTATTCTTTCTCAATTGTTTATCGAGCGGACAGCGCTCGTACGATAAACAAGCTTTTCCGAGTCGTGTCGATATTACTATATCGATAGCCGTGAAGCGCGGCCAAGGATGTATATATCAAAGATTGAAGAATCAATGGTAAATTATTTCGCTCACCGATGTACATCTTCGTGGCGTACTCCTCCGTATTACCCGCAAAGTATACATCCGGGCATTCCATCATGACGAACGGATCAGTGGTGAAGTACGGATAAGCCGGAAGAGTGTCGGGTGCTGTGGGTGCAAAATGACGCCACGCGAGAGTTCTTTCCAGCCAGTCGAGTGCCGTGGCTTCCTCGAGACCGGCGACTTTTTTAATATCATCTATAGGCTGTCCGCTCGAACCCGAAACAATCCTATGCCCGATTTTCCCGATCCAAGGATTCGTCACTCCCCGAAGAGTCTTGTATCTGTTAAATCCTGAGTCTCGATCACTCTCACCGCTCCTTACTTTATCCTCAATTCATCCATATACATTTTATTCCGCAAATTCGAAATAATCCACATTACGATAGTTCAATTCTACTAGATCTAGAAGTGCTCGGCAAAAACGAAACTTTTTTCTTTTACTCACTATTTGACAAGTTACTTTTTTCTCTCTTCTACATGCCGCATCGACACTTTTCTTCATCGAGAAAATTCATTTATTTCCGTATCAGACGAATGGGAGCTTTGTTTCACAAAACATTTTTTGCAACTTTTCGAAATCAATAAAAAGACTAAAAAATGGATACTGATAATATTTTTTGTTTTTTTTTGTTTTCCTTGTTTTATATAGCCCGAAAAAAGGCCGAAATGGAAAATTTTCCGAAAGCACCGATCCTCGATTGACTTTTCGCGTAAGCTTTTTCGTCGAAAAAAGAGGTATGAAAAAAGTGAACGGACCGTCCGAGTCTGGTCGGAAGCGGTCGTCGAGTACCTCGAAGACTCCGGTAGCATACAAGGATGCAGCGCTTGCTGCGGTATGGAGTGTTCCGAAGGATCGTACTCTCCGGGCATCAAAATGACCGGACAATTCTTCGCGATATCACTGAGATACGCGTCGAATCTGTGAGTCGCCGCGATCGATACGAGCGCCGACGGATCTGCGCCGGAGTTGTTCGTTCGGTGCTTCTTCCGGGTGTAAGTTTCGACGCTGGATCCGACGCTGTTGCCAGCTACGAGGACTCGAACGACCGAAGCCTCTTCTTCCTGAGCAATCGGAACACCCGCAAAGCCGCGTATCCATTCGCTCAGCAAATCGAGGCTCGTGCTATCGGGGCTGTTGGCAAAATCGAGGCCAGAAACGAACAGGAGTTTTCCTTGTATCGGCGGGGGCAACGCGGAGCGAGATACCCGAGGGCAACAGCCCGGAACGCACCAGTCCTCCACCTGTAGAGGAAAAATCCATTCTCGAGGCGTCGCTTTCGCGGAGGGGCGTATCTTGTGGGCGCGCAGGGCCCTTTTTAAGCGTCGCTGCATTCAAGCGTCGCTCGGTCGCGCGCGACTCTTTTACGCGTACAGATAAAAAATGTGAAAAATGTGACCAAGCGGAATCTTGGTAAGCGCAACTTTTCACAGGGCGTGTAAAAATGTCTCGATATACAATGTTTATGGGAGATTTTTAATTCGCGTCGGGTATAAAGATCGATCGTAAATTATTTTTATCGAGCGCCGCTGTAATCTAGCGACTATATGAAAGGCGCGTACGCAAAATACAGCCCTCCGCCAAACAAATATCTCAAACATTGGCGCCTATCGTCGAGGCGACGAGCGGGTCGGATAACGACGAGGGGAAAGAAAAAAATTGGCGCTTGACCAGGAAAGCTCCGTCGCTGGTTGCACGGCCCAAAACGGCGCAAACAATTCCCGTAACGACTGCCCTAGGATCGGGACGACTACCCAGCAATTTAACGCGCAGAGCTTCGTTCTCCAGGAATAGTCGATCCTCGTCCGTGGCGTAATTCGACCGGCGAGGCTGCCGGGACACTTGAAATTCCTGGCTCAGTTCCTTGAGAATGGACGGCTTGAGTCGTTGATGCTTGTACAGAGTTCCGATGAGAATCGTCGCTTCTCGATCTTGAACGTCCGTAAGACGATCCAGGGTCAACATCGGATGCTGACCTGTGTACGTGCGCGCGTCCTCTTTATCGCGACACGAATTCATTACGTTTAAACCTTCAATATAATATATACCCCATTTTATTTGAGCCGTCGCTAAAGTTGAATCCTTCAATGCCGCCAATCTGGCAATGTAAACGCTGCAGAATTGCCTTTCATAATTTTTCACACCAATCTTGAATCTACCAAAGTCATTGACGTCAATATTTTGTCGCCTGAGTATCAACGAATGAGCTGCCTCCAAATTCAACATAGACTCAACGATTCGGGAGACCAAGTTTTCAGCAAACTGTCGAGTTTTGACGTCTAGCGAAAATCACACACAAGACGTAGAAGTAAAAATTATTAGGTTAACTTGGCAATACGCGAGGCGCGTGCGCAGTACCGATCGGCAAAGACGAAGCGCCAAACGACCGAACGATCAGCATGCCCAGGGATACGAGTACCGGTCGTCGAGTGAAGCTCGTACAACAGTCCAGAGCCTTCTTAACGTTGTAAGCCCGCTGGTAGTTAAAAAATAGAAGCAACATTTCTTCCTCGGCAACCACCGGAGTAGATAAGTGATGGAAGCTTTTTAAAGTCTTTCGTTATTTGCTAAGGATTCCGTGTAGTATAAAGGACGACGACACGACGGAGCGAGGAGTTGCCCTTATAGAAGAAATTAATCGCGGGCTAGTACGTACGACGACGAAGAAGAGAAACAGTATCTGCCCCGTTAGTCGTAAGGAAACATATCGGAGAGACACGTGCCAAATTTCAATATCAGCAGTACGATTCCACGTGCTATTAAGAATTAAGATTAAGTTACATCCTTACGAATAGCATAAACGAATTAGTATTCCTACAAATATTTTGGAAAAATAAATAATATTGTTTAAAACCTGGTAGCGACCTCTAAATATTTTTCGATTACAGGGAGGAGCCGCCGCCGCCGCCTTGACGATATTTTTTTCTTTCCTCTCTATTTGTCACAATTTGATCGGATGGGCCGCAAAAAAAAAAACAATGGCCCAGCCTCTAATATATATATATATATATATATATATATGAGTGCGTTGAGCGAACGTACCCCCACCACTGGAGGTTCCAGACCTGTATGTAAGACACACCGTGGTTATTACTCGTGTTGCGGGATGCGCGGTGCTCGCGATTGAGTCTCCAAGAAATTTCGCTCTCGCGGTGTAAGCGAGGAAGAATTCTTACCGAACGCGCCGCGCGCGAGTTTAGTCTCGCGCACGAATAACCTTTTAGTTTTTTCTCCACGATGGAAAAATTACAAGAGCAAGGCTGGTAAGCGCGCGTTCGTTCGAGCGCCGACGAGCGCTGAGCTGTAACCTCGATTTGTCTCTCGCCTCAATATTGTACGCGCAAGCTTGTCCCGCTGTCTCAGGTACCTTTCGGAGGAGGGATACGATCTGGCCAGTGATTTTGGATCTATCGGGGACGTGGAAAAAATCATACACAGGGCTATCGACGTGAGTAGTGCGCGATGACTTTTTTCGGCGAGATCCCTTTTGCCAATAAAGGAAGAAATGTTTATCATCGAGACAGAAGACCGGATCAACGCGTCGTACGCGTTGACCGAGCGGTCAACGGACGAATAACGAGACTATAGGATTCGGACGGACCGTTTTATCGTCGAAACAAACTTTCAAAGCGTATCAATTGTATCGGTGCTTCCTAACCTCTTTACGACCAGGGACCACTTTCGTCTTGTTCTTCGTGGGAGGGATCGCGCGAGCTTTGGGAATAATAATTTTTTTCCGAGCTTCTAGCGATTCGACTTTTTATCGACGATTCGTATTCTTTGCTTGTTCCAAACATAAATAAGCTTTCGTCCGTTGGCCGCTTTGCGCGTATAGAGCGCTCGGCGTAGCCTCTATCGCGAGACCAAACTGTCCTTACCTCGGACGGATCGTCGGACGTTACGATCGTTGCGAAATAACGCTTTCGACGAGCGTCGTTTCTGTTTATTCAGATGGATCTGAAAGAAATCGGAAGCGGCCGTGGGGACCTTACCAAGGGAAACCTGGTTCTGCAGATTCAAAAATTACGAAACATAGCCGCTCCCAAGTACAACGAGGAGTCGCGCGCGGCGCCGCGTATGCTCAAACTATCCCTCACCGATGGGAAAAATAACTATCAGGCTGTAGAGATCGATCGTATCTCCGGAATAGGGTAATCCGACGGACTCGGCGTAGCGCGCGTCGTCGGACGCTCGCCAAAAGCCTTTCGGCTTTTTCAAGCGACGGCGCGACGCTCGCTCGCTCGCGCGTATCTCCTCAGAGACGTTTATTTTCCAGACTGAATACTCCGCCGGGGACAAAGTTACTCCTGAAATCTGGCGGCGTTACGCAGTCCCACGGTCTACTCCTTTTGGGAGGGAAAAGTATCGCGCGCGTGCTCGACGCCAGAGTTGCCCACCTCGTGGAAAAGTGGGAATTGAATAGAGTGAGCGAGACTGAGGATCCGTGCGATCGAATACGCTACGTCGGCGCGTCTCTCGGCCTGTATCAATATTTCCTTGTTTTTCCAACAAAGAAACTCGCGACTCATTCGCGCTTGCGATCGGCGGAGGAGGGGGGTCCACCGGCGTGGATTCCGTTCGGCAAGAAGATTATCAAGGGTGGACTCGAGAGGGACAAGAATTTCAAGTCCCTGGGAAAAGACGCGGACAAGGAGACAACGGAATTCGAGGCTCAGCGACAAGACGCGATAGCCGAGGCCGCTCGCCTCGGCGGTAAGAAAGTTTTCGGCGGTGGAAATAAACAGGTGGGTGGATTTTCGACGCTTGTACACGTTAACGGCGAAAAGTACGGGCACGCTTGTCGAGCGCGAACAATCGTAGCTTTGAATTTTCCTTAAAAACTTGAATCCTCGGAGGGCTCTGTTCAGGGCTGGGGGAAGAAGAAACTTTTACGTCCCGCGGTTCAAGCCCTCGAGAGTTCATTTCGCCCACGACTAGTCCCGTTCCACGAAAATTCTTGTGTCCATATATTCCGCCATTGACGCATCTTCTCGCACGAGCCTATCCGAATGTTGGACGATACGCGTTTCCTCGACAGCTGCTGGACCACAGCGTCCGCCGGATAGTCGATCAAGGATTCAGCGTCGAGCAGGCCGAGTACGCCCTCAAGATAAACCGTAATCACGTCGAGAGGGCTCTGAAATCGCTGCAACGAACGAACGAGAGCCGATCGGGCGGAGCGCGCGAGCAGCGGGAGCCTCGCTCCAAGCGATTCGAGAAGAAAAGCGAAGAAACCAAGCCGAGCAGCGCCAAAGTGTCTCTCTTTGATTTTTTGGAGGACAAGCTACCGGCGCGGAGCGACCAACCGGAGACTCGCGCCGGCGAGCATTATCACTTTCGTTACCAAACATCCGACGAGAAGAACGGCGTGCCAAGCTCGGAGAAGCAATTCGAGCGGCTGGAACTGCGGGGCTTGGAAAATTCTCAAGCTGGAAAAGGTGGAAGGTGAGTAGTAGCGTTACGCTCCTCCGACTCTACCAATTATAATAATATCGATATAACAACAAGAAAAACGTAGAAAAACTCGAGCTTTGTATTTAGCTTTTGTTTTTAACCCTCCGTCTAGTCAAACTAGCGGATAATTTCACGCTAGTCGCACTGGCTCGATTCTACCCTGTGTAACAACTACACGGAGGGTTAACGGAATATTTATTTCGCAAAGTGTACGTTGGAATAACCCAAGGAATTACGACTATTTGGTGACAGAGGTGAAAAAGGTGGCCGCGGATATGCCGCCGCACCCCCGAGGCACGCCTTTGACGAAACGAGATACGTGAAACGATCGAGCCAAGATCCTCATGATTCGGCGTTGGCGGCGGCGGCGGCGGCGGCGGCGGGAGCCTATCAAAGCTTTGGGAACGTGCATCAAAGCGACAGACCACCAAGATTCCAGAGAAATCAGGAGACTCGTGGAAATAATGAACAGCAGGACGGTGGGTCCAAGAGCACTCATCCAAAGGCCTTTCGCGACAACGATCGCAGGAATAACACCGTTACGCCGCTTTGGCAGTCGCGCGGTGAAATCGGTCTTTTCAATTTGGCTGATACCGCTGCCGTCGCCGCCGCCGCCACTTGTACGAAGAAGAATCAACGCTCTCACGATCGAGTCGTGAAAAATCATCGAGCCACCGATACCAGCAATCAACAACAAACCAACAACGAGCCAAAGAGCAAGCACGTCCCGGTCTACGATTCTTCCCACGGCAAACAAAATCGAGGTCGGGACGAGCCCGGCCATAAAGCATCGTCCAATACCGTCGATTCGAATTATAAGAATCAGTCCAACAGACAGCATTGTTCAGTCGCATCGAACGAGCCGTACAAATATTATTGCCCAAACAATCGTAATTCCAACAACGAATTCTCCGGCGCACCTTGGGTCTGGAAATTGGGAGATCACTGCATGGCCAAGTATTGGGAGGACAATCAAGTGAGTATCTTTCGTAGAGTGTAGGTAGGCTCTAAAAGTTACGTGATTATCGACTACTGTGTACGTTTTATTTAAAAAAAAAAAAAAAAAAAAAAACACCCCGAACGAAAGCAGTTCGTGTCAGGGCAGCCCCTTCTAGATCCCCTAGAAAAAAAATACTGGCTAGGCCAATGTGCCCTACGAGCCGCGAGACCTTTCAACTAACGCTATTTGCTCTTTCGCAGTATTACAACGCTCAGGTCACTGCCATATCGGCGACGACTTGCGTTGTTCGTTTCAAAGACTTTGACAACTACGAAGAAGTGTTGCAGGACGACTGCATACCCATAACGGAGGTACGTCTATCGCTCCGCCCACGTTTCTATCGACTCGCTTCTTTCGTACGCTTCACAGCCGCTTTACATGTCCATTAAAGTCGTTGGCTCATGCACCGTTTTTCAACGCAGGAACCGCAGGAATATTCACCACCGGCGGCACCGCCGCCGACAAATAGGAGAAACGATCAGCGTGGTTACGGCGGCCGTCAGGCTCGAGGCGATCAGCCCGATAATCACATATCCGGTAGAAATCCTCGTACTTGGATATAGACTAATTGAGATGTGTATATAGATGTATTCCTTTGGCGGAGAGCCGTATTTTGTGGGCGCGTAAGCCCACAAAATACGGGCTTTTTCAAATCCGTACCCCGCACGATTGATCAACAGTTTCACGGAATGCCTCGTTTCAATCGCGACAGGTATGGAGTTTCGACGAGGTGGCGGTGGAGCCGGAGGGGGGGGTGGCGGAAATCTCGGCCCGAAGGGCTACCACAGGAAACGCGGTCAACAAAGGAGCGCTCAGCCGATCTACCAGCCGCCGGCGCAACGTACTCATCCTTCGGGAGCCTGGAACGCCCGGGATAATCCTCCGGTTTAGTTATTATCCGTCCGGAGCCGTGCGAAAATCTACTCCTGCCACGAGAAACGCCACTCGACTTTACTCAAGGCGGGGTACGCGCCACCTTGGCGCTCCGACAAAATAGGTATTCAAAATTCACGCGACTCTTAAATATATATATATATATGTAAAATCATTTTTATTTTTTACAAATACATCATGGTTTTATGAACAAATTTGACAAAAAAAAGAATTACAAAAAGATGGCGGCGATACGAGTCGTCTGGTAGGACGAGTCCTCTGTTGAAAATTCTTTACCATAGTGGACTTTTCTTTTTCTCCATCGGACATCGTCCGAAAGATGTAAAAGAAAAGAAAGGTAATAGCTAAATTGTGGCATACGAAAAAATTTGCATATATTTTTTCTTGTTGTAAAAATGACAGCCGTTTGAAGAAAAAAAAAAAAACAAAAAAAAACTCTGATTGTCACCAAAGTATTGAGTTTTAAAAATGAATAAAAAAAAAATGAACGCGGAATCGAAAAACAAATCTACGCTACATCCTAAATAATATTATAAAGAATATGTGGTATAAATTTCATAAAAATCGGTTGAATAGATATTTTGTCCGCCAGTTTGAAAAAGAGGCTTTCTACCAGACGACTGAAATCTTCATCTATTTATGAAAAATAAACAAATTATTTTATATTTTTTAGGCGCGTGAAAATATGTTTATTTTAATAGGTATTTTTCCGAGCGCCAAGGTCGTTTAAGCGCCTTCAAAGTTTCCTCGCGAGTTCGTCGTTAAGATACTTTGGCTCGTTTCGCGGAGCTCTCGTTCGACTTTCGAATTATACCGAAGCTCGCCGTTAAGATTTCGTATCGTATTCGACGCTCGTACGTTGCGGAGCCGTTCTTCCCGCCTCCGAACGACTGCTCTATCGTTGTATATTTTGTACGAGTCTCGCTTCAAATTGTATCTCTCTCTCTCTCTCTCTCTCCCTTACTTACTGTTTCATTCTTCGTATAAAACCATTTACCTCCGTAGCGAAAATGCATCAATGAAATTGATTAAACTTTCTTATAATGAGAATTTAGTAGCCGACGAGCTATTTAACGCACACCGATCCCCCTCGTCGGTGGTGAAATCCCCAAGGTTTAATCTCGTCGACGCTCTCGATGTACTTCTGTTTCCATAATTCTTTCAAATCTGGAAGTTGCACATTTGTATTGACCTTTTTTGGTGAATTTGTGCATCATCGCAGCGAGTTTTCCGGAGAATAATGTCACGGTATTATGTTGAACGTAACATCGTTATTGGCGTTAACACAAAACACCTACGGTAAAACCTCGATTAACCTCGGGTGAGGATTAGCCGGCCCCCGCGCCACTTATATTTTCAGGCGCGACGCGATATATACCTCAATTGGTTAACTTTATAGAATAAATCCAATTCGCCCGCAGAGACCCCGTCATGTCTTGACATTCCGCAAGCCGTTGAATACCAAGGAGGCAATTTACGCAGTCGCTTGTGCATGAAGTAAAAAATTCAAGTATCGCAAGATCGTTTCGCAGACTAATGCCGGCAGAACACGACGACGACGACGTTGAGATTCGGAAGGATGCTCCGGAGATATCTGACTTTATTCTATCGTCTTGTGGCTTTGCAGCGGTACTACGACAAGTTGATGGATTTGTAAGCATAGAAGAATATCGGATAACGCGTTAGTACTAAAGTACAAGTCAAAAACAGACCAAAGTAACACTTTTTTTTTTCTTTACAAGAATGAAACAAGCAGCGAGTGATAAATGTATACCAAAGTCGTATCAGTCTTGATAAAAGCTCGTATATATATATTCCCTTTCTTCACAATACTGTATGATAAACAAACAAAAAACATTATATAAATTTCGATTATCCGTGGACTGTTCGGTCTCACACCCCCCCTGTACGTTCGTTGAAAATCAGAGAACGCTTCGCTACTTCGAGGGTACTTTTGCATAGCTTCGCGCTTGACAATCGATTCAAGATTCGATCGAATCGGGTTATAGCATTAAAGAATATTCATGATTGTTTTTATCAATAATGACAATTACAATATGAGAACGTAGGACCCATCTAACTGTACTTGCTGTCAATTATTTTTTTATCAAACAAACAAAATACTGTGATGACTCTGCAATAGCGAACGTGTCCTTGGTCGTTTGCTTTTTTACTTTTGCACCAATCTCTCTCTCTCTCTCTCTCTCTCTTTCTCTCTCTCACTCAACTTTTCCAACTTTCAACCGTGAAGGATTTTTAGGAATTTTCCGACTCTAGAAGCGTTACGGAACATAACACTACCAGCCGTTCAAGGAGTTGCGATACCGTTCTTTAGCCGCAAGAGTGGGGATATGCCGATACAATGAGCTTTCGGCAGGCTGCTAACTCGTGGCGAATTTTATTAAAGAAGAAAATAACCGGTAGACTTGCGGCATTCTCTGCCGTTGGGACGACTGACTATTGCTAGAGGATCGTCGGCTCCCCTCGGTTATTTACACGGTGGAAAATGGTCGCGTTTCAACCGTCGGCAAGCATGTCGATTTCCGCCTCAAAACTCCACGAGCTGATTAAAAGAGCTAATACATTTTGTCAAAAAAATGCATTAGTCCACAAAGCGTGGAAAAGCGCTTTTATTTGTGCCCAAATATAGTCATCTAAAGAATAGTAATTGTAGTATCGAAACAATGATAATTTCGTCCTAAACATTTTTTAAAAGCACTATTCCATCAATTTTCGACGAATCCGCGGCATTTCTTCGAGTTCGGCATACCTTTTGTCGTCTTGTGAAATTCATTGTACCATGCTTTTCTCATATTTTTCCCAATTACATTTTTATCTTACTATACTCTCATAATTATTTTGAAGAGAGCACTCTCGTTCACTTCGATAATATATCTTCGGAACTTGAAATTCCGTTCCACGTATAAATGTAGAAAAATAAGTTTCGGCAAATACGGGAAGACTCGTCGTGATCTCCTCACCGATACGTGTCAGTTAATTGCAAGTAAATTAAATAAAACAAGTGCACATTGTATTTGAGAGTATGCAATAGTACGCGATCCCATTCTGGCTACTCCGTCGTATATGCACCTTCCAATATAAAATATATATATATATATATTCTACAATTGTTAATAATAATCGTTGTGTATAAAATGTGCATCCGCTCATCGTTTTCAGTGGTGATTTCGGACATAAATTGTAACAAGCAACGCCACGATGAGTTTCATTTCGTATTTGCAAGCTATCGTAAATTTTTAGCCTTCGGTTGTACCAGATGTTTTATAACCAACGGCAAGTGTTTAAGTTTTTCTCTTATCGGAAAAGGAACTTGACCCGTTTGCTGATAGTTTTGATTGTATCTCGTGACGATACCGGTGTTGCTCTCGTACATTATGCCACCGCCGAAACTCTGCGGGCTCACCTGCAAGTCAATGGAAAATCGCAATGAGTCACGAAAATCACTCGCGAATCAAGTTGCCGTTAACGGGGTGCATCGACGTCTCGAGTATGGATAACGCGCAATGCCAATGAACAAGCTTTCGAAAAGTGTGTCTACGGAATTGAACGAAGAGTAAAGCCAACTTATTCCACCAGTTATTCCCTCTTGATCCAATACTATTTTTTTTTTTCCCTACTTTTACTCCCGCTCGTCGCTCGCCGGGCTTAATCTCAAGGGGTTACACAATCTTGGCCCTTGGGAAAAATAGATATATATTTTTTGTTTTATAGCTATTTTTTCCAAGCTTCAAGGTGGTGCATCACCGTAAATAAAATAAGCGTTACGAGGGCGGAAGACTTTAAAGTCCGGGGAGAGGGGAGCGAACGCTCAACCGCGCTATCTCTTCAAAGCGGTTATTCTTCGATGCCCCTGTGTCAAGTCGATACTTGGTTTACGATCATCAAGGGTGAGAGAAAGATGGAAAATAATGAATTTACCGTCAAAGTTGAGCCGTCTTTGTAATTAACGCGAACGTCACCGGATGGCAGTTGCGTCGCGACGCCAATACCGGGTACCGTAACTTTGTTCGTGTTGCAAGCGGAAAGACGAACCGAATTCGATCTCCGTGATCTCGTCGTCGCGGTAGAGAGGACGGAACACGTACCGTCAAAAGAGGGCATCTGAAAGGCGCGAAAGACGCAATCAGTCGCGTAGGTAGACAGGCTTGGATCGTGACTGTGAGACTTGCCGAATTGACCCGAGGCCAATGATTTTTATCGATTATTTCTTGCATCGAAGCGCACTCACCACCGATGGACTGTTGGTTGCTCGGGATATATTCTCTTTGCCCTGCATGCAAGGCGTGTCGCTTAGGGCCGTGATCGGCCTTCGTCCGATTATAGCGGGGAAGTAAGAGTGTCCGGTGGCCGATTCGAGGGAGGTTAAACTCGATTCCAGGAGCAAACATCGCTGATAGATCTCAGTGTAGTACTCGTGATACTCCTCCAACTCGCGCGGCATATCGCCCTCTGTGTAACACCGGCCATTCTTCCCTTCGCTTATTTTCACCACCTTGTCGACCTGAGTTACCTGATCATTCATTCGTTTCAACAATTTCATTAACGCAGAATTTACGGCGGCCGCGCGCTTTTTTTTTTTTTTTTTTTTTTCTTTCTTTCTTTCAAGGCAGTATTCTAGTCCAGAAATTTCAACAAAAATTCATTCTTTTTTTTGCATTTTTTAATAAGTATAGACTCTCAAGAATATGTGCGAGAAAGAAAATTTCGAAAGTGCCAATATTGAAAGAGTTATAGCGATTTAGCGAATACGGCCGGATTGAGAGGCCCCCGCACCGGCGCGAATCGGACAATCGCGTAAGATTCTAAGGAAGCTAGAACTGCTCGCAGGGAAGAACTGAGCTTCGGAAAAATCATCATTTTGGTGTAAAATCCCCCCCCCCCCCCCCCCCCCAAACAAAATTGTGTTTGCAACATGAAGAAAAAGAGGAAAAAAAGAAATGAGCGCTACATTTTTTTATAAAGCCCGCGAAAGCGCCCTAAATTCAGGTCTCTGGACTGGAATACAGCCTTACACTTGTAAATATTACTTATTGACAAATATCTGCAATGCGAAGTCTACCTAGAAGTGGACACGGAATAATTTCCAAAAGTTTTTTTTACGCACACGTAGCCCGTTGCAAAGGAAAATAAAAGTATATTTGAGCTTTCCCCCGAACTAATGATAAAATATCGTACAAAGAGGTAAAAGAAAAAAATAAATAAATAAAAAAAAATGAACGCTCCGTTGTGCCGTGAGTGGCGATAAAATTGTTCAACGTGTCTCGCGTACCTTAACTTGATCGAAAAAATGCACCTCGCAATCGGGATGCGGCCCGTTCTCCATGAAGAGACATTTAGCCCGGTTCGTGTAGAGCGTGATCTTGGGGGTTTTGGCCCGAACGAGTTTGACGAATCGAGCAGCGTACAGGTACTTGCGATGATGCTTCGACGGCAGACTCTCGTACGAGTGGATAGCGTCTGCTCCGCTACTCGGCAACGGCAGAGGTTCGTCACCCACGCGTTGGCTATCCACAGGCTTGTACAACACGATTCGCAAACCGTCCCTCGATATTCGGCATACCTCGTTGACACGATCCTGCTTTGCGAAGAAAATTTTCATCTTTCAGGAGTGTGCATATTGGACAGCTTTACTAGTTGCACGTGTACACCTTATTTTCTCCGCATTTTACACTTTTTCCCTCTTTACATAATGTTCTTTTGAAATATAAAAGAATCGAGAAATACAAATTGATGTGTAACATTGAAAGACGTTATTGATACGTGAGTGTGTAAATAATAATAATAATAATAATAATAATAATGTTAGATGCACAAGTCGATATTTATAATAGTAATCGTATCGTTTCGAAGGAAACATCGGTGTGTAAAAGTTGGCGGCCCGATCGAGAACGATACAAGTCCCCCCCCTCGTTTTAAAGATAAGCTCTCCGGAAACTCCTCAAAAGGACAAACCTCAAAGATGATAGAATTTTTTTGTTATAGAAAAATAGGGTCGAAAAAAAGTCGTTGCATTTAAAGGAGTCGTTTTGAGGAAAAATTTCGTTCTCACCTCTCCGCCGGCTTTCTTCTTGACAAACTCTATGCAGACCTCGCCGTTTTCGAGGATCGAGAGAATGGCATTTTTCGTTCTGTGCCTGGACGGTTGAAGCCGTGACGAATTCAAGGGTGGAATATCGAGTTTACCGCTCGGCAGCTCGTTCCGACACTCGAGGCCGCCCCTGTCGGTCTCCCGATCGCGGCGTCTCTGTCGCTCGCTTCTCTGACAACCCGATTGTTCTCTCGTATCGCACTTGCTGTGCTGGGAACAAGTCTCGGAGAATATTCGGCTTCGGGGTGGTTTCGGTATGCCGAAGAGTATAGAATTCACGTCGTCGCGTGAATCGCCCCATCGATCGTCTTGGCGCTTTCGCCAATTGTTCGGTGGATCGCGAGACGTAGATTCGGGTATTGGCTCGCTGCGAGCACTGAACTGAGGTCCAAGGGCGTTGAGTATAGGTGTCGAGGTCGCCCGTTCCTCCGAGCGCGACCTCATTCTTGGCAAACGACCGCACGAGGAGAGCGTCCGACCAAGCCCGGAATCGATCGTTCCATCCCCGGCCCCCGACGCTTCTTTGCCCATGCCCACTCTCTCCTCATAAGGGCGATCCTTGTCGAGCGAAGCGATAAACGGATGCTTCGGGATATCCCTCAGTTTTATTCGCTCGCGAGGATTTTTCTTCAACAGCCTGTCTATGAGATCCTTGGCGTTGTCGGACAGATGAGCGGGCATCGCGTAATCGGCCATCGCAACCCGGGTCAGAGTGCTCTTTACTGCGTCGGTGTCGAAGGGCGGCTTCCCGATCAGCAAAGTGTAAAGCATGCATCCCAGACTCCAGACATCGACCTCGAGGCCGTGGGACGCTCTCGTAGCGACCTGACAACGTCCAACAATATTTCATTCTCTCGCAAATACTTGAAACACGCGTTTATCCATTGGTATAGCCAGGGGGGGGGGGGGGGCATCCAAGAAAATGAATCGATCCAGAATCATCAAAGTCGAATAATACATTAATTTTATTCAAGTTTTACCCGAGCAAGCACGAAGAAATAATTTAGTAAAGCTTGGATTGCGATTAAAAGCAGTTTTTCGTCGAGCGGCCTGCTCCCAGCCCCTTGGAAAAAATCGCCGGCCGAGCCAACGAATCTCTCGCATAGGCACCAAAATATATATATATATATATATATCGTTCATCGAGATCCGAGATAATACTTTCCCCTCTCTACTGTCGCCGCCTCGATCGATCGATCGACGAAACTCACCTCCGGTGATATATAATTGGGCGTACCGCACATCGTCAAGTGTTTCTCGTCGGGTCGAGTCAGCTGGGTCGCCAAACCAAAATCGGCAATTTTCTGAAAATTGCGGCACAACGATCAAACGAGGACGGGGTTGGCTAGCGCGAGATCGAGTTACATAATTATCGGACGTTCGCTTACCACCTGCATGTCTCTCGAGAGCAGCAAGTTGGAGAGGGACATGTCTCTGTGAAGTATCTGATGGGAATGCAAGTACAAGAGGCCCTGCACCACCTGCCTCATTATGCGTCCAGCTGGGAATAACAACGATTTTCAGCGAGACGGAAAGACAGAGACGCTCGAAGAACGTCGAAAGCTCTACACCGTCGAGGAAAGAGTACCTTGTTCCTCCGGGAGAGCCGGCGAGCCTTGAGCCTTGAAAAATCTTTGAAGTTCTCCGTTGTGGCATAGCTCGAGGACCAGATAAACGTAGTTGGCGTCTTCGAAGAACGCGTACAATTCCAATATGGCCGGATGTTTAAGTCGGGAGTGTATGGCAACCTCCTGATACACTCTACCTTCCATTCCAGCTGCTTGAGTAAGCTTTTTGTCGATCTAGCGAGAATGAACCTTCTATTATTTGTTTGTTTGGTTTTTTTTGGCTTTTGGGAGATACGTTCGAGCTCCTGGATGTTGCGACAATACGAACCTCGTAGCAACAGGCATTCCTCCAATAATAATAATAATAACAACAACAATAATAACGAAGGAACGAACGAAGCTAACCTACGATAGAGGTGTATGGGATTATAATCGTACCATTTTTATTGCGACTTCCATTCCCGTTCGTAGACATTTTGCCCTGTAAACGCTCGCAAAGCCGCCCTTCCCAAGTAGATTCAGAACTTGGTATTCCTGAATGAAGCGTTAAAACTTTATTAGAAAATAATAAAGGGAGGAAAAAGCGGACTGGAACGTGCCAAGGTTTCTCGAGTCAACGGGCGTGTCAATTTGAAATGCTAACCTCAATTTGTTCACCAAAACCTCCGGACAACGGAGGCATTTCCCGTATTTATTCCTCCGCGACAGCGCGCGGAGTTGTCGCACTCGCGCGCGCGCGCGTCCAACGTTCGCGAAACTTCGGAACTTATATATTTCGACCGAGAGACAAAAAATATAATGGAAAATCAATAGGAAAACGTCTCGTAAACATCAACCACGGTAGCCGCCATTTCGCATTTTTGTTTGTTTGTTTGTTTGTTTGTTTGGGTTTGTACCAGCAGGCGAGTGCGCGACGGTGGAAGCTAGCTTGCAACAGCCAGCGAGCTTCTCTCCGCGTCCGCTAGATGCATTCCCGTCGAAGAAACAATTTCAATACTCGGTGATTGGGGGCCGAGTGTGTCGTACACACACACACACACACACACACAGGAATGACAATTCATCCCCACATAACACGTTAATCCGGCTATTCAGCCCCGTAAGCAAGGAGGTTAGAGTAGAAGGAGTCCGAACTCTTATGGAGAGACTTGAAAAAAGTGGCTACAAAAACATGCAGAAACAGGGATGGCGCCAATATCGACAACTACGACCTCGAGAAGTGAGCTGCGTGTGACAGAGACGGGGAACAAATGAATTATGAGAAGAAGCTGTCTGTGAGGCTGAAGCTCTGCTTACTTCTCGAGGTCTCAGAGATAGTGGCGCCATCCCTGTTTGTCCATGTTTTCGTAGCCACTTTGAAATGCACAGATCGGACTCCTTCTACTATAACCTCCTTGCCCCCGTAAGGCTGCTTACGATGAGGCTGCACGGGATTTGCGACGAGCGATATCCAATGGGAGGTACCATGACCTAGGGCTTTTCTGGAATACCAGAGCTCTCCCGTTGCGGCTATCGTTGGTCGGAAATGGCGCGTGCGGTGTGCAACCAGCCTAACAATTGTATTTTAACAATTTCAACTTACGGCGCGCTTGATCGTAGCGGGGAATGTTTTTCCATCGCACGATCCAAATGCATGCGCTAATCCAAGGAGCGAAATACCGAAGGACCGAAGAATTAATGACGGAAGAAAGAAAAATTTTCATCCGGAACCCAAACAATATAGATTCTCGCGCGTGGAAAAATCGATTCTCAAACAAAATCAGGCTTACGCGGGAGCGGATCGAAAGGAGAAATCAATTATTCTCCCGAAGCGATCGATTCACAATCGAACATCCCTAGTTGCGGTGGCAAAACTCACGGTTTGCGTTTAAAACAAATGTCAATAAACGGTGTAGACGGATAATTGAATTTTTCGATGACACGATTGTCACAATGTACTTTGACAGTTTTCCACGCGACATTGTCAAAAAATGTTCAAACACACACACACACTATATTTCGTGCGTAAAAGTGCCGATATCAGCGATTCCGCAGCGTGTAGGCGTGTTATCTCTCTGCGTTAAAAAGGCTTATTCTCTTCAATTGTATGTACATTTGATGAAAACGGTGTAGAGGATCGATGGAAAATTTGAAGGGTGCGCGTGTCGAGTATACGCGGCAAACAATCTACTGTTTGCCGCGTATATGAAACTGTCAAATGCGTCAATGAAACTGTCAAATTTCGTCATTTTTCCCCCGAAAGTCTTGAAAAGACGTTCCTCGAACGAAAACTCGTATACAACGTAAGGGAAAATCCTTTTTCACGCGTTATTGTTAATTCGCCTCGTAAAATAACGAGCCATGGTGCATTTGACTTATCGGATGTGAAAGAGCGAAAGAGGCGTACGTGCTGCTCCGCTATGCCTGCTGCTGCCTCGTATCCCCATAGTAATGGGGCGTAATCCTCTCGAGCGAGGAAGAAAAAAGAAAAAAACGAGAGTCGGACGGGCGAGTGAGTAACGGACGGGCGTCCAGAGCGTGACGTATGACCAGTCCCATTCCGACCCAATCAACGCGTAGGATGTATAATTTAACAAACGGAACGAGGTCCTGTTCGATCGTAGCCGCCGCCGCCGCCGCGACCCTCGATTGAGCCATTACCGCGGCTAATTAAAATTCAACGAGGGACATTATTGCCAAGTATCAAAAGCGCATAGTCGACGTCGTAATTCCTGCGAGAGTATCGTGTAACGCGCGAGAGCGGCCGCCCGCCCGCCCGCCCGATTCTTCTCCCAACTTGATCGAGGAACGTATCGTGGCGCGCGAGACTACGGGGCGGTGCGCGGTGAATTTTACGTGCGGAACAGCTGCTACCGACAATGGGTATACGCTTGTTTTTTCTTATTTGTTTTCTTTTTCCTCTA
Organism: Ophion ventricosus; assembly: GCA_963932345.1. Lineage (NCBI taxonomy): Eukaryota > Metazoa > Arthropoda > Insecta > Hymenoptera > Ichneumonidae > Ophion > Ophion ventricosus. The sequence continues at coordinate 23,284,050 of OZ010722.1, forward strand.
TCCTCCTCTCATAAGCTTCGAGTAATTACTTTATCGGGAGATAACGACGACAAGTTTTCGCGGGAGGCTCCTCCCACTCGTGTCGCATAGCTTTTCGTATCGTCTTCTACTCGAGTGTCAATAGAGAATAGCAGGTATAGCTGAGCGAGACATTCGTAGTGTCCGACGTACATCCGTGTCGCGCGACTGTCATATATTTTCCCATCGTCCCTTCCTCTCCGTACGTCGAAAGTCTAATCTTATCAAGATTTGGCGCAACGAAACACACCGATCGCGCTTTCATCGCTGTCAACCAGTCTTTTGTTATCGTCCAAACTATTTTCGCGCACCTCGCGTTTGCTCGTCTCTCGCGCGCCGCTGCCTCGATCGCGGCCTTGCATGGCCGGACAAGGCAGGTTCGGCGTGGCTGGCCGCGAGGCCGACGCGGTCCTACCTTTGAATACACGCTTTGACGGCGAGGCGCGCGTAGATAGCTCTTCCGAGCGTAGCCTTTGCGAGGGTTACTCGGACGCCAGGTCCCGCGGTGAGTACGGCGTCTGAGCTTCCACGACAGGACGCTCGCCACTGATTTTCCGTCGTTCCGTTGACGCGTCAACCGTCTCTTTCTTCGTTTACGCTTCTTTTCTTTGGACGCTTATTCAAAGACTTATTTATTTGCAAATTAAGATAGCGATATCGGCTAACGAGAATACATTTAAACGTCGAGTCATTTTTGCAGCCAAGATCAAAAAGCATTAATCGTTCTTGCGTTCCGACTATGCAAAATCCAATGTCGCCGCGAGTTAGATACGGCGACTTTCTCTTTGTTTCTCTATTTTTCTGCTTATCCGAAGCCCCTCCCCCCCCCCCTTCTTTTTTGACAAATTTCAATAGCAATCGGCTAATGAGAATACGCCGAAACATTTGGGTAGTTTTGCGGCAAGGGGGAGGTCGCAAATATTGATAAATATCCAAGCTTGCAGAAGAATGTAGTTGACGCGCGCTCGAAACAGGCGATATCTCGCGTGTCTCGTAGCTCGTTCGGCTTCCTGGTTAACTGTGAACTGGTTTGATCGGCAACAGGGAGCGCGTGCGACGACTGCACGGCCAGGGTGCCGTACGCCACTCTCGTCGCGACTATAATGTGCTGCCTGGGCGTTGGAATATTTTGCGGCACCATGTACAGAGGAGCTACCCTGAGCGCGCTTATGATGGATCACGTGAGTCGATATACCAAAGATAAAAAGCTCACGAAATATTCACCTCGAGGCTAAAGTTGGGAGCGAAGAAGGAAAAATGACGGAGGCGAACGTCGATTCGAGTCTCCGATGCTAATCGTTCGATGTATTCCCACCGTCGACGCAAGGTCTTTCACGTACGACTCGGTTGGCTGGAAGCTGTGCAACTAATTTTCACGACCGTCGGAGCTAGCATGGCTGCCCTGGGATTCACGATTCTATGCTTCGGTTGTCTCGCGACCGGTGCCACTAGACACAAAGTCTACAGAGCGTGGCGATCCAGAGTCGGCGGTCGTATATCGTGCGCAGCGGTGAGAACGACAATCCGCCCCCGCTTGGAAACTCGGCCAATTTCATCTATATATTCCGATAACAAACGATATTTCTCTTCATTTTCTATACAGTTTATAACGATAACGTACATCCTTCAACTTGCTTGGCTCTTAATTTTCGCCTTCCTCGTTATAATGACGCTGATATTTACCATCTTTTGGGGACTGTGCAGCAATCCGCGTGTACAGTCGCTCGACGACTGTATCAACTTTACCCAATTCGGTGAGTCCTATTCCGGCCTTTGTGCACCCGAATATATATATATATATATATATATATATATATATATATATTCGATCGAATGATTTTCGTCTACGATTAAGTAAACAATGATGTGCAACGGGAATGATCTTCTTTTCTTATTCCGCAAAGTTTTGTTGGCACATTTGAGCTGTGAAAATGACGAAAACATTTTTTACGCTTATTTGGCGATCTACAACGACGATAAAAAGTCGTCCAATTTATACGGTACTTTATGGAAATGATCGCTTGCCACATTTATATCGGATAATTTATATACGAAATAACTCCAAATCAGTCTCATACAAACTGCTCTATGCGTGTGAACGATTCTAAAGATTTCGTGGCGACAACAACAACAACAACAACAACAACAACAAAAAGCCAATCATCGAATGTTTGGACAAAATATAGATGATGAAAGTTGAAAAAATATAACTGGCGGAAGAATTATCGTAATCTCGACTTTTCCGAGAAAATGTCTAAAGCTAGAAAGTAATCAAATAATAATAATAATAAATTTCGACTTATTTTTATCAAGCCCGCCACTGTGGCATTTACTAATTGTTCAAAAGAATCCGGCTTGAGCGCCCACAAAATACGGCCCTCTGCGAAAGGAATATATCTCAAGTGCATTTTCTAGTCTAGAAGCCTAAATTTCGGGCTTGATAAAAAACAAAAGAGAAAAAATATATATTTTTAGCATCCGTTTGTTCGATCCTTTGACTCTCTCTCTCTCTCTTTCTCTGCGTTTCATCACTGAATTGTTTTACAGGCTTCATGTTTCCAAACTCAACGAGGGTGGAGCACATGCAAGTGTGCGGCGCTCAGAACATCAAGCTCTTCTGCAAGGATTATGTTGAGAAGGCCGAAGTTATGATGATACTGGCTACGGTAGCTTCGATGCTGGTGGTACTCAGTTTGATTCACTATCTTATGTGCCTATCCGCCAATTACGCTCACATCTGCGATCACAAAAAGTTTCAAGAGCTCCAGGAGCTTCAGTATCTTCAAGAGCCCGCTGATCCGGATTCTCCTCAACCGGGAATGGGCTCTCTGGCTTCCCACCATCGTAGCAAAGATCGCTTTTAGGATACGGCCCGCGAGATCTTTGCACTGACGCCCTCGTAAAACACGTGGGAAAAAGGCTGCTTTTTCCCTACAATAACGTGTCTCGCTCACGCGCCGATCATCGATTCGTACTTTTTCTATTTTTCATCCGGAACAGCGATACGGGGGGCGGGAGGGGGAAGGGGGGGGGGGGGGGGCTCCGTATCTCTCTCTCTCTCTTCCTTTTTCTCTCGTTTGCGGTTTAACACGGACGATCGCCAACCATTTGTTTAATCGATCGATGATCGATCACTCCCCGCCCGTGCGCTAGTTCGTCAAATGATGAAGATCTTGCGGGAAACATCCAATCTTTGTATGCCGTCCATCTCCTTGGAGACTGTTTTATAACTATATAAATATATCCATAGCCCTCCGACAGCGTATTAAAGCAGGATATACATTTAGACGGGGGAACAAAAACATTTGGCAATTTTCACGATTTTTTTAACCTGACGAATAATTATTTTTCACCTATCAAATTGTAGGGATACTTTAATAGTATATTTAAGTATACAAAACAATTTTCTTATTTTCCTCTTTCAATGTATTTATGAGGAAAATGGTGAAAGGATGGCGGCACAGTATGGTTGCCGTTGAAGTTGCTTATCGACGTGCGTGCGTGCGTGCGGTCTAGCTTCCCGTACACCGAACTGCAAAGAAATGACTTACGGGTTCGTCAGCGATACACCAGTCCCATATAACAAGCGTTTGGCTTTATCGTAGAATTTATTTACTTCCAATAATTCGTCTCTTTTTGCTTTTCGATTATTTCATTCGTTGTAAATGTATGTCCCGCTTCAACTGTAATACGAGGGTGTTCGTACGACAATTGCTCGTGCAACTTGCAGCGAGTGGGAGGGTGGGGCAACGTATTATATCTCGTCTTCCCTGTAGTGGTGGTTTACCCGGTTAGCCCCGTTCTAATTGCGCGTGAACGGGACGAATGCGAGCACCGGAAAATGAAAAATCTACCCACCCCCGCCCCCTATTCCCATTGAATAATAATTTTCCGTTCGTTAGCGGATAAGTTACTCTCCGATGATTATTGCACACTCGTGTAACGACTGATTCCATTTGGTTCTTTGGACCGCGCGTTTTATTCATATGCATATATTTGTTTGTACTAAGCCTCTAGCAGCTTACTTCCGTTCGTAGTACGGACGTGTTTAGCGCCGTGATCGGTGATCGGTATATTTTCTTATTTATAATCACGGCGTTTGTAGCTTGTTTCATTGGCATATCGTATAATTGTCAAAAGTATTTCGAGCTTGGACAGTTTTTTTTTTTTTCTTTGGGTTTGTTTCTTACGCGATAACCCATGTTTATTATTTCTTTTGTGTACGTTCTTGCACGTTTCTCGCGTAGCATGTTGTAACCGAAAGATTATCATAGTGTTAAATAGAATATAGTATTTTCTCATGATATATTTTGCGAATATTCTTAATCGACAAATGGCACAAATCAGTCTGTAATTGTGATATTTCACAAGTTATTCTACAATCGTGTTTTGACGTATAATGTCGCATTTGATTTTATATATATATATATATATATATATATATATATATATATATATATATAAGGGCCCAAGTCGCGAGCGCACCCCAAGTTAATGTACAACACTCGCGGCAGCAGACGAGTATACTATATACGCGGGCTTGTAATCGCGCTTGTTGAAACATTCCGGATCAAGTATGGGACCTCCCATTGCCTTCTATTACGTAAGAATTTTCGTAATTCCCATTAGTCGCTACTCCTTCTCAATTATCATTAATAATTCGAGATTATTTGCGTAAATCTATGAAACAAACTTGAGCGAAAATGATTATTTTTCGATGATTCTTCCTTCGTAATGCGCGCGGTAGGAAAATTAGGATAAACAATGGCCACGTGCTCGCATTCACATATACGTTCGCGATATTTGACACATGTTTGTATTTTGTCGCTTGAAATAAAAATAACGATGGGAATGTCGCCCGCTCAGACATTACAGATATTTACAAACGTCAAAAGTCTACACGCGCGACTTCATTTTTTCGTACAAATTGTACTCGTCCAAGATTACAGATGATATATATCGACGATGGCTACGGAAGCCTGCCACTATGATTATAATCGCCGTATAAACCTATGTAGAAAGACGTTGAAACAGCAGCGTTTTGTGGGATTTCGAGTGGAAAAAAGGACTTGGAATAAAGATTGCGTAGAAAGCAATTTTATTGGCTATTTACAATTGTTGCTTTGGTAGAGATAAGTTCGATCTGTACAATATTCGGAAAGCGTTTTTATTTGTTTTTCTTCTTTTTCTCAATCCTCCCGTATTACTCAATCTTTCATATACATCAGTCGTCCTCAAATTGAAGATCCAACTCAAGATCCAGAGCGTTCACCTCCTGAAGCGTATTGATGAAGGTGTACCGTGAAAAAATCATGTATAATTTTCTGAACCAGACGTACTGAGAACGATGCGCAGCCATGGCTCTCTGAAACAGGTACGGTACCTGTATCGTGTCACGCAAATATCAGCTTTCGTTGGATCGTAATTTTAGGGCGGTAAGCAAGCTGAGCTCTATACACGACCAAGCTCCACAGCAGGCTGTTGTACGAAAAAGCCATGCAAACTTTTTCTTTTCCTTGCCTTTCCATTCACTCTTTCCGGACTTTGAAATTTTCTACTTTGCCCATTTTCATATCGCAAAATGAATGAATATATATATATATATATATTTCTAACGCAATATGATTGTTTGTTGGTTTGTTTGGGTTTGTTTGGGAAGCCAAACGAGCACTTGGCTAAATGAATATATCTGAAGAGTTGTAAATATTAATAAATCACCAGCTGGTTAAGTACCAGACTTACTTTTATCAATTTTCGTTGTTCACAAGTAACCAGATACCAGTACGAGGACGACAATAAACTGATCGGAAGATCCAAGAGCCAAGTATATTTTCTTATTATATTCACGGATTCCAGCACATAGAGTTTACAATCTGAAATGAAAATTACATTGTCGATAACTCGAGACACGCTTTGGGCGAAGCGGGGTGCGGCACGTTGCGGTAAGCTTCGTCGGTGAAACTTACAGGAAGGGACTCTTCCTTCTATGCACAGGAGGGCGACGCCGTAGAAAAGGGATTTGTGATTTTTGTGGCCGCTCACGCCGTGTTTGTCAAAAGTCACTACCGCGTTTATCTTGTACGTTTCTACGTGGTGCAATATTTTTTCGGCCACCAGGTCGCTCGACCATTGTACCGTGGGATCATCGGGTAACTCGGAATTCCTACGAAAACAAACTTGTCGTCGATGGGTTACGGGATCGCTCCGCTCTTGCTCTCGGGCGAGATTATCTTTCGCGCGCATTGGCGTAGCCGGAATTATTATTATTTTCCAACAGGGAGCCAGAAGGGGCCGGCTCGACGACAACTGCTTTCGTTCGCGCTCATCTTTCTTTTCAAATTTACACCATAGTCGATACAATCGCGTGAAATGAAATGAAACTGGCTCGAATCGCACGTTCGCGTTAACATTACTATCAAACTCGACCCCGTCATACCTTCACGAGCGACGATCGAATCTTTCATCATTCTTCGATCCGGTTATCAGTCTCGGACCTTAGCTTTCGCTAGATACTCCGTTAGATAACTCGTGGTTTTGTATTTTTTTTCCGCCCTTCGGCCTGACACTTTTATACCTGGAATTTCATTTTAACCGCGTCGCATTCTCCGAGTCGAGCGGCGACCCACGAGAGAATCCTTGCCGAAGGGTCGCCCTTCCGTGGCGAAAAAACCTCTCTCGCGGCCACGCCCTGGCCGCTACCGGGCTACGCCAATGTTTGCGCGCAAATCGCGCGTATGGCAGTTTTCCAGGTTCGTTTGGATTTAACTCACATTAAAATGGTGACCCCGGCTTCGGGTAAACCCAGAATCTTGACACAGGACCACAACTCCTCCTTCCTCCTCTTGTCTCCGCCTGCGAAACACGTTTTCGTACACGGATCGAGACTCTTGGAAAATTGTGAGTAACTGGAACGTCGGTGCCGAGACGTACAACAGGGGGGGGGGGGGGGGGGGGATAAATAAAAAGATAGGAAGCAAATACCGATCGTGAAGCAGAGAAGATGTACGTAGCTGGCGGCGCGATTGACCAGCGAATAGAGCATGGGCCCAAAAAACATAATTTCGTCATCCGGATGAGCCGTGACGAGAAGAATTCTCGACGGCGGACCGGGCAGCTCCCAAGCTACGTGGTTCGTTCTCTTCAGTATCGCGTAGAGGAAGCCGCAAACGAACAAGTACGCGATGACGCCGGCTGTCAGCTGCCACGATATTTCTCTGGCGTACCACCGCCACCATCGTCCGATCTCGTTGGCTCGATCGTTTATGAAATCGGCCAAAGTCTCGTGAGTTGCCATTCTCCGATGTAATTTTCAAGCCCTCGAACGCAGCCTTCTTCTGCATCGATCTTCACATTCGCGGGCGTCTCCTTCGGATCGTCGGATCTTGGTTCTCCTTCCGACGGGGTTAATCCCGCGAGCGGCGAACGGATGAACGCGACACTATGGAATTCGGATGGATCGTAAAACTTGTATATGTATATTTGGCGAAATAAACTTTTCGATCCCCGTGTAGCTAACTGTTTCAGCCTGAAGTGCACCAACGGTTCACTTCAGGCACTTGAGCGAACGGCACAGCTACTCCTCTCTCTCTCGCGACTTGTCTCCGTGCAGTGCCGCAAGGAGTGGCTGACTCGCCGGCAAACCGAAACCCAAACAAACGCAGTGGCTGGCGGACTGGCGGACTGGCGGACTGGCGGACTGGCGGACTGGCGGACTGGCGGACTGGCGGACTGGCGGACTGGCGGACTGGCTCGCTGGCGGACTGGCTCGCTGGGTTCGCTGGGTTCGCTGGGTTCGCTCGGTTCGCTGGGTTCGCTGGGTTCGCTGGGTTCGCTGGGTTCGTTTGGGTTCGCTGGGTTCGCTGGGTTCGCTGGGTTCGCTGGGTTCGCTGGGTTCGTTTGGGTTCGCTGGGTTCGCTGGGTTCGTTTGGGTTCGCTGGGTTCGTTGTTTGGGTTCGCTGGGTTCGTTGTTTGGGTTCGTTTGGGTTTGTTTGGGTTTGGGTTCGTTTGGGTTTGTTTGGGTTTGGGTTCGTTTGGGTTTGTTTGGGTTTGGGTTCGTTTGGGTTTGTTTGGGTTTGGGTTCGTTTGTTTGGGTGTGTTTGGGTTTGTTTGGGTTTGTTTGGGTTTGTTTGGGTTTGTTTGGGTTTGTTTGGGTTTGTTTGGGTTTGTTTGGGTTTGTTTGGGTTTGTTTGGGTTTGTTTGGGTTTGTTTGGGTTTGTTTGGGTTTGTTTGGGTTTGTTTGGGTTTGTTTGGGTTTGTTTGGGTTTGTTTGGGTTTGTTTGGGTTTGTTTGGGTTTGTTTGGGTTTGTTTGGGTTTGTTTGGGTTTGTTTGGGTTTGTTTGGGTTTGTTTGGGTTTGTTTGGGTTTGTTTGGGTTTGTTTGGGTTTGTTTGGGTTTGTTTGGGTTTGTTTGGGTTTGTTTGGGTTTGTTTGGGTTTGTTTGGGTTTGTTTGGGTTTGTTTGGGTTTGTTTGGGTTTGTTTGTTTGTTTGGGTTTGTTTGTTTGGGTTTGTTTGGGTTTGTTTGGGTTTGTTTGGGTTTGTTTGGGTTTGTTTGGGTTCGTTTGGGTTTGTTTGGGTTTGTTTGGGTTTGTTTGGGTTTGTTTGGGTTTGTTTGGGTTTGTTTGGGTTTGTTTGGGTTTGTTTGGGTTTGTTTGGGTTTGTTTGGGTTTGTTTGGGTTTGTTTGGGTTTGTTTGGGTTTGTTTGGGTTTGTTTGGGTTTGTTTGGGTTTGTTTGGGTTTGTTTGGGTTTGTTTGGGTTTGTTTGGGTTTGTTTGGGTTTGTTTGGGTTTGTTTGGGTTTGTTTGGGTTTGTTTGGGTTTGGGTTTGTTTGGGTTTGTTTGGGTTTGTTTGGGTTTGTTTGGGTTTGTTTGGGTTTGTTTGGGTTTGTTTGGGTTTGTTTGGGTTTGTTTGGGTTTGTTTGGGTTTGTTTGGGTTTGTTTGGGTTTGTTTGGGTTTGTTTGGGTTTGTTTGGGTTTGTTTGGGTTTGTTTGGGTTTGTTTGGGTTTGTTTGGGTTTGTTTGGGTTTGTTTGGGTTTGTTTGGGTTTGTTTGGGTTTGTTTGGGTTTGTTTGGGTTTGTTTGGGTTTGTTTGGGTTTGTTTGGGTTTGTTTGGGTTTGTTTGGGTTTGTTTGGGTTTGTTTGGGTTTGTTTGGGTTTGTTTGGGTTTGTTTGGGTTTGTTTGGGTTTGTTTGGGTTTGTTTGGGTTTGTTTGGGTTTGTTTGGGTTTGTTTGGGTTTGTTTGGGTTTGTTTGGGTTTGTTTGGGTTTGTTTGGGTTTGTTTGGGTTTGTTTGGGTTTGTTTGGGTTTGTTTGGGTTTGTTTGGGTTTGTTTGGGTTTGTTTGGGTTTGTTTGGGTTTGTTTGGGTTTGTTTGGGTTTGTTTGGGTTTGTTTGGGTTTGTTTGGGTTTGTTTGGGTTTGTTTGGGTTTGTTTGGGTTTGTTTGGGTTTGTTTGGGTTTGTTTGGGTTTGTTTGGGTTTGTTTGGGTTTGTTTGGGTTTGTTTGGGTTTGTTTGGGTTTGTTTGGGTTTGTTTGGGTTTGTTTGGGTTTGTTTGGGTTTGTTTGGGTTTGTTTGGGTTTGTTTGGGTTTTGTTTGGGTTTGTTTGGGTTTGTTTGGGTTTGTTTGGGTTTGTTTGGGTTTGTTTGGGTTTGTTTGGGTTTGTTTGGGTTTGTTTGGGTTTGTTTGGGTTTGTTTGGGTTTGTTTGGGTTTGTTTGGGTTTGTTTGGGTTTGTTTGGGTTTGTTGGGTTTGTTTGGGTTTGTTTGGGTTTGTTTGGGTTTGTTTGGGTTTGTTTGGGTTTGTTTGGGTTTGTTTGTTTGGGTTTGTTTGGGTTTGTTTGTTTGTTTGGGTTTGTTTGTTTGGGTTTGTTTGGGTTTGTTTGGGTTTGTTTGGGTTTGTTGGGTTTGTTTGGGTTTGTTTGGGTTTGTTTGGGTTTGTTTGGGTTTGTTTGGGTTTGTTTGGGTTTGTTTGGGTTTGTTTTGGGTTTGTTTGGGTTTGTTTGGGTTTGTTTGGGTTTGTTTGGGTTTGTTTGGGTTTGTTTGGGTTTGTTTGGGTTTGTTTGGGTTTGTTTGGGTTTGTTTGGGTTTGTTTGGGTTTGTTTGGGTTTGTTTGGGTTTGTTTGGGTTTGTTTGGGTTTGTTTGGGTTTGTTTGGGTTTGTTTGGGTTTGTTTGGGTTTGTTTGGGTTTGTTTGGGTTTGTTTGGGTTTGTTTGGGTTTGTTTGGGTTTGTTTGGGTTTGTTTGGGTTTGTTTGGGTTTGTTTGGGTTTGTTTGGGTTTGTTTGGGTTTGTTTGGGTTTGTTTGGGTTTGTTTGGGTTTGTTTGTTTGGGTTTGTTTGGGTTTGTTTGGGTT